>MU601092.1:1804225-1889087 GCA_024362625.1 Silurus asotus
GGGGGAGGGGGCGAGGGGGGCGATAATTGTTTAAATCGTCCCATTGAGAATGGCTGCGCTCACTTTGATCGATATTCCATTACTGGATGCTGCATATCTCCCTCCAGCACCTTGCAGGTAGCTCCAAACTTTAAACCCCCTTCCATGTCTGATCCCAAATATCGCTCGATTAAAACTTCTCTTTAAATAGATGACATTTATCGATTTGCCGACAAATATGAAACTCTATTAGCACGTCACGGGTAGATGCTAGGGCTGGATTTAAGCGGGATTTCTTTCCGCGACATGACATTTGAAGCGATGTGTGATTTATAAATTATTAAGGGATTAGAGCCCAATCCACCCAAGTCCCCTTCTTAACCTTCGCTTCGGTGCTCGCGCAGAACTCCTGATCTATAACCTTTACTCCCCTGCTCCAGTGCTCCATGCTAATGCATCAGCATTTACATTCCAAATAAACCGCTTTATAGGAACCGGTTTCATTTGTAGCTCTTTATTAGTTTGTTGCTTGTGAACACCACTGTAATGAAAGCTGATATAAACAAGGTTGGCTTTTATTAGTACAAAACTCCATATTTATTAAGGAATATTTTCCTTGTACATTTTCCAGTAATAGTCATGGTAACGTGTGAAGCATTGAGAAGAACGTAATGCAGCTGTTTAAGGTCATATAAGGCAAAATAAATAAATAAATCCAAAAACAAAAGTGAACTGAAATAAAACTGGCATTGGATGTTTGCCAGAGTGAGTGGGAATTTAACTTTGCATCACGTTTGAAAATTGTTTGTCCAAAAGTAATTAAAGTCCCTGCTCTAATACTGTGTAATAAGAAGTGTTTGAATATATGAACAGGTGGTCGCACAGAGGAGGGACAGTGTAACTCGCCGCTCACACCTGATGTAGAGACAATCACCGTCCACCCTCGACTCTCATGCTCCAAAACCCCGACTGAGGAGGACGGCGAAGAGGACGAAAGTAGCAGCAGTAGTAACAGCAGTAACGGTGTCGCGGATGCATCGAGCCCAGAGGATCACGCGCGCCGCCGCCGCCGCCGCTCCCGGTCCGAACACGGGAGCGCGCGCCCCCGACGCGCCAGAACCGCGTTCACTTACGAGCAGCTGGTGGCGCTGGAGAACAAGTTCCGCGCAACGCGCTACCTGTCCGTGTGCGAGAGACTGAACCTGGCGCTGGCGCTCAGTCTGACCGAGACCCAGGTGAAGATCTGGTTTCAGAACCGCAGGACAAAATGGAAGAAACAAAACCCGGGGGCTGCAGACAGCATCCTGCAAACACCGAGCTCCAGCGTGAGTCCCGGTACCGGATTGTGCGGATCGGCTGTGGCTGGATTTCACTCTTTCCCGCATTTCAGCGACGGTAACGGCTATTTCCACTCCTCCAACCCCGGGCCCTTATCAAACCCCGGTACACTCCTGCGTCCATTTTTTTCCAGTGGCTTCCTGCAACCCGCCTTCTTCCAGCATCATTTATAAATCGGAAGGAAAAGATGCTGAATGACGAACTTCAAAAGTATAACGAAAATAGATCAATACATAATCACAAGAGTTCAACTGGGTTTTTTTCCCCTTCCAGTCTGGTAATCCATTACATTTGACCCCGCAGAACTTTCTCACATATAACCAGACAATTCATAATTTAAGGACTGAGAGATAAACTACAGCCTATACTTTCCTACTGTCCTACACAAGTCACATTTTATGAACTAAAATCAAACCTTGCTAAATACTTGACACATCTTTAACAACATATTTATATACAACTTTTTTTTGTGGTTATAAGATGAATAATTGAATCCTGTATAAGAAATCAAGTGTTCATTTTAGTCGATTACAACATGTTTGTGCTATATGTTACATTAAAAACAACTATTTAAGAATGTATCATGGGAAACTGTGAAGAAAGAAAATGTAATGTATAACAATAAAAACACAATGAATAAAATGGTTTGAATTCTTAATTAATAAATTATAAACACATACACACACGCACGCTCACGCACACGCACACATGCATACCTACACCTACATAGTAACGTACAACATTATACAATCAGTTTTAACAGTTTATAATTTAAACCACGGTTGGATATTAGCATAAATAGATTATAATAAAACTTTCTTTCGGCTTCTCCCATTAGGGGTCGCCACTAAACCCCCCCAAAAGTAGTGTAGAGGTTCTAAAGCCAACTGTGAAATTTGTATTTGTGGTTGTATTACATTAGTTTCCCACTGGGAGGCAGTACAGACTTATTTATATTTAAGGCTACTCTCCAAGAAAACTTTGTGTGTGTGTGTGTGTGTGTGTGTGTGTGTGTGTGTGTGTGTGTGTGTGTGTGTGTGTGTGTGTGTGTGTGTAAAATTAATAAATTATAAACACATACACACACGCACGCTCACGCACACGCACACATGCATACCTACACCTACATAGTAACGTACAACATTATACAATCAGTTTTAACAGTTTATAATTTAAACCACGGTTGGATATTAGCATAAATAGATTATAATAAAACTTTCTTTCGGCTTCTCCCATTAGGGGTCGCCACTAAACCCCCCAAAAAGTAGTGTAGAGGTTCTAAAGCCAACTGTGAAATTTGTATTTGTGGTTGTATTACATTAGTTACCCCCTGGGTGGCAGTACAGACTTATTTATATTTAAGGCTACTCTCCAAGAAAACTTTTTGTGTTTGTGTGTGTGTGTGTGTGTGTGTGTGTGTGTGTGTATAAAAGAGAGAGCGAGAGAGAAAGAGAGAGAGAGAGAGAGAGAGAGAGAGAGAGAGAGAATGAGAGAGGTTTTTGGTTTCTGAGTACAGTACAGTTTGAATCTATATTCTTTTTCATATTCATTCTGTTCCTCAATCTGGGCCTTTTTTCAATCAGCCCACCTCAAGCTGTTTCATCCTGCCTTTAATACCAACATGTAATCAGAGGAGTGAGTGAAATTACATAATAATAGGCAACATTTATCTGTTTGTAATAAACAAATATTTATCAAAGTGTATAGATTAAAGTTTATAGTATCCCCCCCCCCCTCTCTCTATCTTCCCAAATTCCTGCATATCCATAATGCAATTAATCTCTGAATAATTGCACACTAAACTTGAGAAGCCATGGATGAGGTCTTATTGTGTTTGTGGGTGTGTGTGTGAGAGATATAGAGAAATTCAGACAGACAGATCCTGGAAGGATGGTTTTAGCTTCATTTTGGGGTAACTGGGAAAGGAAAAATGTACTAAAAGTGTACTATTGGACTTCGAGAGGATTTTAAGAATTGTATAATGCTTTAGTACTCACACCCAGCTCTCTCTCTCTCTCACTCTCACTCTCTCTCTCTTTCTCTCTCTCTCTTTCACTCTCTCACTTTCTCTCTCATATTCTCTCACATTTTCATTTGCTGGTGGAAGGAGGTACACTAAAAGGCTGTATGGCAACTAATCAATAGTATATCTATTTTTTGCAGATTGCAGAAACTGGAGTGATGGTGCTGTGCTATAGATCAACACATAATACTGTGAACCAATGTATAAATATGGAGAGATTTTTTGAGCTGCTGTCCCTTGGCATCCTGTCACACGCCTTGCATACAAAGATGTACAGATGTCTTTAGTGCAAAATTGTCAGTGGTAAAAACAGATGTTTATCAACAGCATGGGGCCAAATCCATAGATTTTACCAAAACAAGGTAACAATGATTTATATCTATGTTTTCAGATTGTGCAGTAAGGTGGATATTTACTCTGAGTTTTTTTTTCACACTCAATATCCTTCCATTTGTAGATGTGGATAACTGGTTTGAGTGTCATGGAGTGCACAAGTAGCAGACAGCACAATACCAGGGCAGGTTAATGTACCAGAGTACTCCCCCTTTTTGTAACTATGTGTTCATAGCATCTGGTTTTCTCTCCCTGGTGCATCGATTCCAAGTGTGACATGATTACCAGCATGTTGGTAACAGTATGTGTCATTCCTATGGTTCCCTGGAGGGTTATTTTCTCTTGTTGTGCTGTCTTTATCGTTATATGAGGTGGTATCAAAAAGACTAATGGTGCTAACTGGTGCTATTCTGACCATGTGCATGAGCAGGTCTGTGATTTCATCATGGACAGCAATTAGAACAAAGACCAAATGTGAAATTCTGTGTAAAACTGGGCAAATCTGCCACAGAGACATGACATTGACATGACATATGTTCGACATGTGGTGATGCTGCAATGAGTCGTTCGAGGTGTTTTGATTTATAATAACATTTTGTAACCCTTTGTAATTGAAGTTAACTTGCTTCATAATATAGCAAACCAAAGCATATTAACTGAATTATTGTGCTAATTGCTTAACATTTTCATGGGCGAAAGCCTCAGTGTGGTGTAGTCTCTGACTTACTCTTTAGTTGCAGCCCTTAATATGATACCATAACGCCACATTCGGGCGTAGTCAGCAGGATTGCTTTAGGGTATTGCATCAGCTATTAATGTAATAGACTACTTACTCCTCTCCATGCCACATTTGCTGTATAGTTGTATACTTTATAGTTATGTACAATGTCTACACAACTACACACATCATGTGAGGTTGATAAGGACCCTGTTTAACAAATGGGGTTTTAAAAATGATTAGTCTGCTTATAGATGCTTAAATTGCTAGCTTAATTGTTTTACTGAGTGAATAGAGACCATTATCGCCTCACAACTTCATGGTCTTTGCTTTGATCCTTAGCTCAGGTGACTCTCTGGGTAGAGTTTTTTTTTATCTTCCCCAAGTTGAAGTCAGGTTCCTCTGAATTCTCTCATTTTCTTTCATCTCTCTAAAACATACAAATGGGTGGATTGGCTACACAAGTACATTGCCCCTGTTAGGAGTTAGGGTTAGGGTTAGGGTTAGGGTTAGGGTTAGTATGCATAGTGATCCCTAATAGACAGGTGTTCCATCCAAAGTGAATTTTACTGCCTTAAGATCAGAGTTTCATTAAAAAGTCCAGGATAAAAATAAATAAATGTAGTCATAATTTTAAAAAGTTGTTATGTGACATATAAAACTAATAAATAACTAATACATTTTATTTGTAACTGTTTAAATATCTGTTCTTGTCAAAATAGCAATACTACATATGTACTGTAGAGATTAAAGCAGAGGAGTTTGAATGCAAATTTCGAAAACATGGGAAATTTAGCCAATGGAAAAAAAAAAAAAACAGTGAGATTTTAGTTTATCAAATGCCAAGAATGGCCTTACCTTAAGAAATATGACTTAAAAGACTAATGTGAATAATGTTTGGTACTGAAGTAATCAATCTTGTTCCATAACAGATGTTTCATGTGTAATATAAAGTTAATATAATGTATAAAGTTAATTTTGTTTTGATTGTGATGCAAATGTAGAGGAAGATAGGGAGTTTACAGGAAATGTATTTTTTTTATTGAAAACATTAACACCACATTAATTGTGGTAATTTAGTGAGTTCAAAAGTGAAAATGTTTTGGGTGAAAAAGTTATTCATTAGACATGCTACATTTTATTAATCTCTAATGGCTTTTAGGCTTTTTCAAAAACAAAACGAAGGATTTTTGAGAGGGATTTACATCACAACATGGAATTTCATATTAGGAATTCTGTTTGGATTTGTTTCTTGTCTACTGGAGTCTCTCTACTTGGTCTATTATCTAAAAAATAAATAACAAATGTACATAGAATGTATATACTGTATAGAAATGTATATTGTCCCCTTTTTAATTGTCCCCTCAGCATATTTTTTTAAATGCTAGAACAAGCGTTCTGGGTGAGATTTGTTTAAATGAGAAATACATAACACATCAGATAAGCCTGTAGATTTTAGAAATTCATGTACAGTAAGAGAAAATAAACTTTTACCATGAAAGGGTATTTCTGTTTTATACACAAGGGTATGTTTACCCTTTATGCACATTTCCCCCGGTTAAAAACACACCACTGAATGTAACGAAAACCCCTGTAGGAACATTGGCTATTTCTATGAGTTTTTTTAAGACCTACATTTTTAAAAATCAACATGCATTTATTTTCGTATTGCCTCTGGGGGATTCTCATGCCACACTCTCACAAGCCAGACATTTAGTACTCACTAAAGCAGAAGTTCTCAGCTTTTTTTTATTTTATTTTATTTTTTTTTGGTCAGTGAGTGCATTTTAAGATTAAAAATCTTCTAAACAAATCAAGTAACACTAACACTACCTACACTCTTTATGCTTTTACGGATCACAATGTGTAAAAATAGCAAATAGGTAGCATTTTGCTTTGTACAGTGTAAAAATCAGACATGCGTGCGAGCCAATATGTTTTATTGAACTGCGATTTATTTATATCGAGTTCTCTATTGAAAGAACTCGATATAAATAAATCGCAGTTTTCAAGGCACAGTAAAAACCATATGTCACCTCGGCTGTTACATCTTACATATATTAATACTTACATTTTATGTTTTTTATGTATTTTTAAGCCAATTTGTAAAAACTTTAAAGACATACTTCGAATTGTTGTCCTGTTTCAGTACCTTTATTAGAGAAACATCCAAATGGGGTGGTGACACCCCAATGCTTTACAGCTGGATTAAAATACACACTCCTTTTGTTTCATATAAAGTGCCGATAGATCATAATATACAGAATATCCCTTCGAAATTGCGATGATCAGATGGAGACTTAAGCGTGGCTTATTGATCTTAAAGCACATATTTCTGCAATGCATATGCTACAGGTGATGTAGGACTGTAGATGACTTACTGAGCATCATGTTGTCCTGAGACCTTTTTAATTCACATACAGCTGCCTATGATTGAAGTAGATGCTCTAATCTATTTTTAAAAAGGAATGTATATGTGGTTTAAAAAATTTCAGATATTTTTTTAGTTTATAAGGTAAATATAAATCTTTAGTCACACCTGTAAAATCTCCAAAAATTTAGGTTTGTCATTACACAATGCACGGTGTGTATGTTTGTTTATATATATTGTTTATGTATATATATATATATGTATGTGTGTGTGTGTGTGTGTGTGTGTGTGTGTGTGTGTGTGTGTGTGTGAATGTGTGTGTATGTGTGTGTGTGTGTGGGTGTGTAAACATATATACATATATACAGTATGTTTATTAATTTCCTGTTGAACAAAAACTTAGTGTTAAAGGTTTCTGTTGGATACATAGTGCATACTGTGTACTCTATGTGGAAGTGCAAAGAGAAAAATCAAACTGCAGTCTTTAGGAATCTGACAGTTCTGGCTTAAGGGTAGAACATCCAAGGCTAAGAGTAATAAGTGTATGTCTTTTTTTATCTGTCTAGAGCCATATATCAATTTTGTGAAATTTGGGGTCATTTTATTTTGAGCACTGGCTTTTTCTGTGTTGACAATAAATGGCAAGATACAGGTCATTACACATTTATTATAATTATATTTAGTTTTTTTCTTTCACTTGCGCTATGTCTTACTTCTGACCTTTCACCATCCCAGTGAACAGTTTTGCAATCATGACCTATCCTATTTTTCTTCTTTTAATGATATCCCACTGTTTATATTTATACTTGCACAATGGAATGCATTGTAGAGCACAGCAACAGATGATACACTATTACAGCAATAGGGAGTATCCTTAAATAGTTTAATGTTTAAAATTTGCTGTTTAAATGCTTTAATGCCCAGACTAATGTAGTCACACAGAAAGCAGACATGTCTTCCAGCCTGGGCCGGTCAATGGCCTTACTGAATAAACTCTGACTAAGTTGTTCTGTCCTTTTCTGCAGACTGGAGGTCAACATGTTGAAAAGGAAGGTTGTCTGACTGTGTTGTGATCTGTAATGCTTTGTGCTCATACGTGGCTGTATGAGCCAATTCGCATACAGCTTCACTATGTGTCACCAAAAAATGTGCTTTTGAAATTGGAACTCGAATAAAAGTAATTATTTTGGACCTAGCGTTTGTTTGCAGAATTTAGATTCAGAGCTATTTATATTCGTGGAACTGATCTATTGTTTGGGAGTGTGACCTGAATATTTGATGTTGCACATAATGTTACCATAATAAGAAAATAGACAAAGCTGAATGAGAAAGAGCCAAGTTTATTCAAGCCCTTTGTTTTTCATAAAAGTTTGTCTCATTAATAGGCTGGTTTATGGACTGCGACCACCATGCAAAACTTGTAGAATAAAACCAGGATCCTGAGAGTCCTGAGAAACAACCTAAAAATAAGCATGTTTTATGCTCTTAAATAAAAGCTTGAACTTTATGCTCTGAGGACTTTATATGCTTGTAAATTCAGATATGTATGTGCAGATACAGCACCTCCTATATATACTGCATTCTCCTCATATAAACAAGCTTTACACTTTGGAACGTACACCTACACTTGTGTCTTGTACATACAGTAGACACCCGTTTGGACTTGGTGGCTGCCTCTCCGGTTATGTCAAGTAAAAATGCAACGGTGTTACAAACATCAACCAGGCAACCACTGCTAAACAAACATAAATGGCAATGTACAACCCAGAAATTAAAAACAAATGACCTGCCTCGTCCATCAACATCTGTCAGGGACCTGGACTCAGCTCCATATGAGGAAATGACTCCCTCACTTGATTAGCAGGGAAGCACTGGGCCACATTGTTTTGCTGAAAGATTAATTTTGTTCTTTGATTAGCTTTAGTTGACAGACAGTCATATTTTCCTTCCTATCTTTAGAAACTGTAGGCAGGAGTGATTGTAATATTACTTTTCTCTTTCCTGCACATCAGCAATAAACTGATTCCTAAAAACAGCACAAGATAAAGTGGACATGTGTGATTTTGTCTCATTGTTGATCACTGCTGCTGTCACTTAGTTTCTAGTTTCATGCTGTGGAAACCACTGGGGAAATATAGGATTTGAGAGGCCTGGTGAGATCATGGCTCCATTGACTGACTCTCTGGGGACTATAACAGACATACAGATAAGGGGAAACACGCATACACACACACACACACACACACACACACACACACACACACACACACACACACACACACACACACATACTTTGAATCCACATTCATGGATGTACAGCCAGAAAAAACATGGTAGCAGGGAAGTGAAAACTGGATTGAAATTAAAAACTAAACAAGACCACACATTAGATATGTTTATTGTGGCTCAGATATTGAACCTTTATGAATGTGGAAATGGAACTGAATTTGAAAGAGACTTTTTGGAGATGAAAATGTGCGCATATAAAGATACATGATGTTTTATTATTATTATAATTTTATTTAATTATTTGTTTTTTCTTGTTATATATAATTATATGTATTTTATTTGCCTACATTGTCTGTTAGTGATGACATATGCTTAGTCTGCTGTGCTGTTTTATTTTCTTTTTCTGAAGTGCTTTTAAAACTTTTTAAATAGAAAATAGAAAAGTGGTATCAATACACTCATCATTCATGGATGTAAAGTTGAAACTGAAAGACTAGACAACCTTGGTAAATTTACAGGGTTTTTATGATGTAAAAAATGAAAGCTTAAGCCATTAAGCCATTAAACCATTGTCTAGTTTTTTTCTGTCAGCTACCTTACCTTTATAACATTTATACATGCAGGGAACACCTTTTTGATATTTTAGTGGAGACGTTTTGGAGATGTCCTGTTGGTAACTTCCCTGTAGATTTCTCCACTTGTTGATGATGGCTTTCATGGTTTCCATGGTACATGTTTTTTTTAGCCCCAGGTGGACCATGGCTTCAGTAGTTGGATAAAACAGTGAAAATCATACAAAACAAAAATCCAGCAGCCTTCTTTGTTCAGGTATATTCAGAATGACATGTAAAATAATATAACAGGAGTGTGTTGCTTTAGTCTAAAAGTGTTTATTAAATTGTTGAATTCATAGCCACATTCACTCACTTTTTCCTGTCTAAATGCAAAAACAGGCTGTTTTTTCATTTTTATTTATTTTTTTAACAATAAGTCTTTCCCATTTAGCATGTCTGCTTTGTGGACATCTTTATCACCTCACTAACCCTTAATTATATGTTTGGTGAGTTATGCAGGTGGGGAGCCTATGGAATGCATGGCTGGAGGGTCTGAGGTCTGAGCAGGTCATAGAACTGTTTTGGGGACTAAGCCACCTGGTGTGCAGTTCACAGAGAAAAGCATGGCCACTGCATTTCAAAACATAGGTCAGTCCTTTACTGCTATTGACAAGGAACCAGTAAAACACTGTTTGTTTTCTTATGAGGGAATTAGACAGCTTGATGTTTGACACAGTAGGACATGGGTGGGATTACTGATGTCATGGGCATACAGTAAGTTTAAGTCCTGTTACTGAAAAGTGCAGAACCCTCAGGAGTAGTTTTAATGGGGCTCTTAACAGTGGTAATTTATAGTTGCTCCTGGAGTCACTTACTGCTATCTTTAGTGGCCTGGGCTTTTTATGAGCCTGAGCTTATGACCATACAACACTTTGTGTAAATAAACATAACTAGCATACCTACCTGCTAGCCTCACACACAGCTAATAGAAACATACTTACTCCTTTCTTTTTGGCTTGCTCATGAGCGGAGTTAAAGCAGTTATCGTTGCACCCCTGCTCTGCAATCAACTTTATTGTATATCACTATTAGAATAAAATTGTATTCCATATTTAACACAAATAACAGTAGCATATTTTCAACTGGTATGTAAACTGTCCTCTAGCTGAACTCATGCCCTGACCTGTAGTGGGTGGATTGTAAACCAACTGCACTACTTCTGTCCTCCCTGAAAGTTGGTTCTCTTCTTTATACATGTAATTTGCATCTGTGAATCTTAATATCCAATAAGAACTGAAGACTGCCAGTGAAACAGTAAAAGGTTTTGCAGTAAAAGTTTTTGCTAAATAAAGGAGCCTATTGTCTCTGGATAGCAATCAAGTGCAGCCAGTTAATTCGATTTATGTAATTTATTAAAGCATAGACAACAGCTCTCAGCAACAAAGTCCTCTTGTTCTCAGTCATCTCCCATGGCATCACCCCAACTTGGGGACTGTATGCCCAAACTTAAAATGTCAATCAGAATCTGTAAGCTTTTACTGTCTGCCAGTGGAGTAGACTACTGATTAAAATAGTACCTGTTTTATCTAGGTGGCATGATTTTAGATGTATATTATAGGTATCATTTATTTCTTTATTTTTTTTAGTGACGTGCACATTATTATAAATCATGCATATGCATTGTTGATTTTTTTACACCAATCCTGCCTGTCAACATATCTATTTTGCACCAGTCCAGAAATATCCAGTGCATTTATGTTAAATGTGACATGCAGTACTTTGTATTTTGTTGAAATCAGCTGGACTGGAAATAGTGTATCTTTTTAGAACTAGGCCTGCTACGCTTCAGAGCCATTGTAGTATGTCCAGTGTGAACTCATCTGTGGGTTATTAAACTTTTGGAATAAAGCCCTACACCTAAAATAAATAATATATTATAATTAATAAACATTGTCCTTTACCTCCTTTTTTTACATTAATGAAATACAAACACTGCATGCACACATTTACTGAGGCCATACACAAACCCAAATTTACAGTAACAGCTCTGTCAGAATACTGGTTACTAAATAATTTAGCACTGAATATTAACTAAGCATAGAGCTTGCATCACGTGCAAAATGTTTTGTAAACAACAGTTATAGTCAAGACAGATTTTATGCAGAAAGCAAGTATGTAAGGCAGTTGTGCTGTGAGATTCGAAGTGCAGTGTTTGCTCAATATGCATAAGATGTAGAGCTCTGTCTTCAGCCCTGCGACAGGGAAATAGTAGTCTAACTTTCCTTTTGAGCTTAAATCCTTTTATGTCTTGCATTACATTGCATTCTTTCTGCATAGCTGTCATATGCTTTATATATATATACAGTGACTACAGAATATTTAACACCAAAAATATGATAGAATGCAAAGGATGTGAAGTTATTCAGATGGATACACAAATAACGTTGGTGGACTATGTTAAGACTAAGGAATGTCATATATGCTGCTCAAGCAAAGCTCGTGAAACAAGGTTTACATTAATTATGTCTCAATAGAGGCTGGTGGAAGCTTTTTGAATCACTAACAATAAAATTAAACATTGTACCCCATGGAGATAAAATAGTATGTTATGTAAGTATTTTGGCAGAGTGTAATAATAAGTGAGAATGCACAGTATGGAAGCATATCTCATACTTAAATTTGTAAGAATGCACAAATCTGATAAGAAAAAAAAAATCAGTGGGCTGTCGAAACAATCATCTAAAAATACACCTGGCATGCCATGTGAGAAAGTGATACAATGTGAGACAATAAGTGTGATTAGAGAGAAAAAGAGAGAAAGACATAGTGATGGGAAAATGACCTCAAAAATTTCATTATTTCAACATAAAACTCAAAACAACAAAAAAGTGTTTTGGTTTATAGTGCTATCAGTGACAAACTGGGAAAATCAGCAAAACAAATTAGTCATGTGGCAAATGCAATTACGCAATAAACTGGGGACGCTAGTTTCGAGAAGTACTAGAAAGGCTATTTGTGCCCCTTAACACAGCTATATCAGCCAGATTTTCTTTCCTGGTACAAAATTATTACTTTTGAAACATGTGAAATATATTCTGTAAGCAGACTTACTTACCTGCTTTTTAATCCTGGAAAGAAGCCAAAGAAGCCACACACACTCACATGTATGTGACACATGTATGTCAGCTAGCTGCCTAGATAAACAACATTGTAAATTCCTGCTAAAGGTGCTTTTTGTAAAATTGCTGCCTTTACTTTTTATTTTCATCTGACTTTACTTTCCAAAGTTAAAATCCTGAAAAGCATCATTTGCCATTTTTTTTTATCTTATGTTGCAAACACAAACAAGCATTACACACAAAAAAATGTCCCAGTGTGGTTATAAATATCATCATTCTTGGATGGAGGCACAACTAATCAAATTAGTGTACAGGAACGAGGTGTTGGACGATATGTTTTAGCACATATTTACTGTTGTCAGCTATATGAGTGCAAAATCAGGAACAATATATCCTAACTGTTCTTATTTCGGTGGCAGAACTGATAAAGTAGTGATGCCGGTGTCACCTTGTCCATTAAATCTTGGCTTTCTGTGGGTAGTGTAACAGGAATAAGATGAGTAATGTCTGCTCCTGCTCTTACCCAAGAGGGCACCGTCAAACACCTGTAATCCTATCTGTCCCTCAGGTAAACAGGGGAACACAGCATTACTCTATAGTACTACTCAGGCATTAGGAAGAGACAGATAGTGATAGATAGATAGATAGATAGATAGATAGATAGATAGATAGATAGATAGATAGATAGATAGATAGATAGATAGATTTCATCATCGTCTTAGGACTTGAAATATTGTTGGTAAGGGGTTTTAATTGACCCAAGAATCACATAAAACTTCTTAATTAAACAGTTTCTAGAGCAACATCCGATGTATACAGTTGATGTAAAAAGTATACCCACCATTATGAAATTGCAGGTTTTTTAGATATAAAGATATGCTTTTAAAATATAGCAACATTAATATCCTGGACTGATATTACAAAGGACTTTGATTATCCTTTTTTGAAAACATTTCATTGTTGATATTGATTACTACTTTGGGTCATTGTCAAATGTGTGAAATGTAAAATGTGAAGTTCCTCTTCATTTGTAGCTTTTTGACAGAGGACAGAAAGTTCTGTGCCAAAATATCTTGGTATCTGGAGCTATTCATTTACCGATCTATCTTGAAAATGCTCCTGGCCAAGCTGAAGAGAAGCAGCCCTAAAGAATGATGCTATCCCCACTATGCTTCTCTATTGGTATGGTGTTCCTTGGATGGTGCCCTGTATTGGCTTTCTTGATAAAATGGCTAACAACATAGATATTATCCTCACTAGCACATTAGACACCGTTGCCCCCATCCGGTTAAAAAGGGTTAGAGAAAAAACACCTGCCATATGCATGCCCTCAAGAGAACAGTCCGTATTCTTAAAATAAAGTGCGTTAAATGCTGCTAGAGCCTGAACCTGAACAAACTCATAAAAAAACAACAAAAACAATCCTAGGTTTCTTTTCAGTACAGTAGCTAAATCAATACCAAATCATGTGATTGAAAAAAGTTTTTCATTACAGTTTAGTAGTGAAGACTTTAGGAATTTCTTGACTGAAAAAAATTTAAGTAGAAAAGTAGAAAAACAATTGTAAAGGTCCAACCTCTAACAGCATCTCCTCATCCAATTGTACCAAAAATCATCAACTAAACTGCTTTACATGTGTAGGACAGGAATAGCTGTATGATGTTATTATCAAAACCAAATCAACATGGCTGTTAGATCCCATTATAACTAAACTACTGAAAGAAGTGTTACATAGAGCTGGTAAACCTTCTCTGAATATTATTAACTCCTTACTATCTTTAGGTCAGGTCCCTAAACCCCTCAAGCTGGAAGTTATTAAGACCCTCATTAAGAAACCTAATTTGGATCCAAACACACTATCAAATTACAGACCCAATTAAAATCTCCCATTTATGTCTAAGATTTTAGAAAAGATTGTGTCCGTCCTGTTATGCTCCTACTTACAAGAAAACAATATCTTTGCAGAGTTTCAGTCAGGTTTACAATCACTAACTACATGTCTGTTTTTAGCTTCACACCAAGGCTAGATCTATTAGTTTTGCTACATCTTAGTGCTGTATTCGACACTATAAATCATGACATTCTCCTAGATCACCTACAAAATTACATCAGCATTCAGGGGCAGGCATTGAGCTGGTTTAAATCCTACCTGCCTGATTATTACCATTTTGTAGACTTAAATGGAGAGCTATCCAGGTTAATGCAAGTAAAATTATGGGGTGCCACAAGGTTTAGTTCTAGGACCCCTGCTTTTCACAATATACATGCTAACCTTGTTAAATTTTATTAGAAGGCATGGGATTAGCTTCCACAGTTATGCTGATGATACCCAGCTATATATATCTTTAAAACCAGAATATACAGCTCAATTGGTTTGGATAACTGAGTGTGTCTGAGGTTGCGCCAGCCCTAGTCCCGTCCCACCTCATGAAGATTGTGGACCTTTAAAGAAGTAGATGCCAAACCCTGCAAACATCCCGAACCATCTAGAGATGTACCAGTGCCATTTGGATTCCACTTCATGTGGAGTTTAGACATTGGACCTCTTTGACTGTTTAACGTCCTGAGTGTCTGGCATGTAGATCTATGATTATCACAAATCTTGAGCTATTTTATGAGTTGCTCAGTAGCTCCTGGTTCAATAATCACAAATGACTGTAAAAGACTGTAGAAAGGACATTACTCATAATCTAACATTCCAGTGCTCATGTTAGTTCTCAATCTCCAGTGTTCCGTATTGTTTAAAGATATATAATCACACTCTTGATGTCCCCCAAATGAGGATGGGTTCCCCTTTTGAGTCTGGTTCCTCTCAAGGTTTCTTCCTCATAACATCTGAGGGAGTTTTTCCTTGCCACAGTCACAGGGGCGACTGAATCTTTTGGCATAATTCAGATGGGTTTGCATATTCTTCTTTGTAAAATAAAATGGCTTCCATCTTGCCACCCTTCCCCATAGTCCGAAATTGTGCAGAATACAGAAGATGACATGCAAGAAATTCATGTAGATCTTCCACTCTTGTTGTTGGCCTCTTGGTAGCTTTGCGGATATGTTTTCTCCCTGAAGTCGCCTATCATTAACTTTAGAGGGTCTTCCTGATTTTTGTCTCTGTGGTGCCAAATTTTCTCCACTTACTCATGAAGGTTTTGACATTCAGTGCCTTTGACACTCTTTAATATCCCTCTCATGAATGGTACATTTCAAAAATTATATAATTCTTTGGCAATTCTATGTGTCCCATGACTCTTTTATTTAGTTTTATTCAGAAACATTGTAATTGATGGCAGGTGTATGGCATTTATCTACATGCCTACTTTTTATGTGCCTGGTTAACCTAGACACTAAGACTGTGCAGACTTATGCAGTCAGGGTATTGTAGTTTTTATTTATTTTTTTTAATTACCAAACATATTTCTATTATCTGTGTATATTTGTTTGTTGAAATAATGTAACAAGCCTGACATGTATGTTATCTCTTTCTTTATATTTTTAAATCCAGCAATTTCATAAAGGTGTGCAAACTTTTCTCAAAGTCAAAAGCAAATGAAAAGTAGTTCATGCACAAAACACTCTGTTGACCATGTTGTCTAATTTCTAATGCAAAATGTTGACTTTTAGTCAACGTTCAAATGAATCTTAGCCCGCACAACCCAATGCATAACAGTCGAGTCGAGTTACACTCCGCTACGTCATTCTTTCGCACCACGTGACACACGAGAGCTCTGAGTTGTTCTACCTCGACGTTGAGAGTGAGGGGTTTGCAGTAATTCCGGATTTGCTCCATCTCGGAAATGAATGAATAAATCACAGACGGCTGCGATCCTTCTCTCCTTCCGTGCTTCCCGCGCGCACGCGCGCGTGTGCGTGTGTGTGTGTGTGTGTGTGTGTGTGTGTTTGTGTAAAGTGACGGGGCGGAAGAGGGGCTGGAATTGCTCTGTGGATGAGAGGTGATCATCATCATCCTCCTCATCAGCGCCCTGAGTCTCCGAGTTCACTTGGACCAGCGACGTGGATTCCGGACTTCAAAAGTAAGCTGTCGTCCGGCGCGCGCGCACCCCTCATTGTCGCCTGCGTTGCGATTGAACTTTTGGAGCTCCTCAAAAGGGGGGAAAAAAGAAACGAAAAATGAGTGACCTAGAGGAAGACTTTGCCAAGATCTTGCTTCTGAAGGAGGAGAGAATCCAGGAGCTGGAAAGGCGCCTGGCGGAGCGTGAGGATGAAATTCAGGAGCTGAAGCGGAAGCTGCACAAGTGTCAGTCCGTGTTACCGAGCGCGCAAGTGATAGAGCCGAGGACACGGCGCGCGCAGGGCATTTCAGCCGAACCGCAAACGCACCAGGATTTAAGCAGACAAAGCTTCCAGAAATACGCCAAATCAGACAGGTGAGCCTTCTAAACTGTCACAAAACAACCAAATGATCCAAATAGCGATAATGCGGTGATGTGAAGAGTTTAGGCACCTGCCTTTATGTTTCAATGCACATTTTCTACACTTTGACTTGTGCTACAGTCTTTGTGGTATGTATGAATGGTGCACCTCTTTCATTCTTATTAGCTGATGATGACCGCGCATCTTTCTGTGCAAGGAAAAAAAAGAAGGTGGTGTTGGTTTGTGTGTGTGTGTGTGTGTGTGTGTGTGTGTGTGTGTGTGTGTGCGGTATGGAGGGGGGTTGGGGGGCGGTCGGGTTGGTTGAGAGGAAGAAAGAGAGTCTATAATTGATCCAAACCATCATCGTGTTCCCAGCGGGCGGCGAGCACAGGAAGCTTCGTACATTATCGGCTTTTAGGGTCTAAACGCGCAGCGCCCGAGAGCTTGTCTGAGGATATTTAATACCCCATTAGAAAGTGCTCTGTTTGACCATATGTTCAACTCCCTTCCTCCAGTTCCTGGCCTAATTTCTTCTTCTTTTTTTTTTTTTTTGTAAACCACACGTTTACTTTACTTGAAAATGTATATATATATATATATATATTGGTTGCCCTCTGTCATGCCTCGTCTTTGTCGTGGCAGAAATGAGGCTGCTCGTGTTACACCATCAATGTTAAATCTTTTAATAATATCTTTGTACCTTTGTATTGAACTTATTGTAAATTAAAGTCCACACACCTACCCAGATAACACACACATATAGATTTACCAAGCTATAAATTGTAAAAGAAAATGACCAATTGGTATCTGAATGTATGCTGAGATTCAATGTTTGTTCAAATATAGGCCTAGATGACTGTAAGTTCTTGGATTCTAATAAAACCCGAGCCATTTTTATGCCATGGTGTCCTCAGACACGCGTCAAAAGGTATTAGAGGGGTTTAGGCTAATGTCAGATAAGATCTGTCCACATAGACTGTTATAGCAAGCAGAGAAACAATTCAAATAACTCAAGCCATGAAACAGAAATACCTCTGTTAGAGAACACTTATCCTCTTGCAGTGGCTGACACACAGGTGGTTTTTGTGCTCGAGAGTGGCACTGTAGTGATTTAATCCTGCAAACTTTTCCCAGGATTCTTGTTTTTATTGTTATTGTTATTTTTAGGATTGTTGTTGTTTTTCTCTTGCTTATTAACATATACCACAAGAGGGCAGCAACCCCATATTGTATTGCTTTTGATCACTCAAGTAGAAAACAAGTAAAGTGGATGAAACAGGTAAAATTCAGAGAATGTAAACTATTTTATTCCTACCATAAATACAAAAATTGTTCAGGTAAATGAGTCAACACTATAAGGATCTAAAAAAAACCCCACAATAACAAATGTATGACTCTCCTAATGAGCTAAATATTTATATATGCTGTTTCTTTGTAACCGCAAAATCCTAAATATTTCTGCATCAGGGTTTTTCCCGTTCACTCATACAGTCACATCTTGTTTTAAACATTATCTAACTGGTGGCGTAGAGTGCTAGATTTTTTCTACTGGAGCCTATACTTGAAAAGACAGAAAGACAGAAAACATCTTTAGTCCTGACAAGTTCGGGAAAACTTTATCCAAACTCTGAAAGAATTTTAAGAATCAACAGTTATAAAAAACAGAAGGCCACAAGATGTCCGAAAAACAGCTGTATTCCTAACATACATTTAGTATTTACGTATCCTAATGGTACTGAAACGTAATATGGTAATAAAAATCTATGAATGTATCTGTGATGAATAGGTTCCTAATGCGATAATTTGGGAGAGGACATGACCTGATTGTTTTTACTGGATTACTATGTGCTGAGTCACATGTGACACTACAGACAAAATAAAGAATGCCTGATGCACAACGCATGGTGGGTTCTCTGAGAGCACAGAGACTGGACCAATAAATACTCAATGCTTTATGCCAAGTCAATTAACATTATGAAAGCTACATATAGCTTTTATTCTTCATTTGAACCTTTCATTTCCACAAAATCTTAGTGTTCAGAGCACACCAATTTACCACACTGGGCTTATCTGTATTGCTTAATTGTTTAAATTAAGCAGTTGGGTGTTTAGTTGCTTAGCAATGGCAAAAAGATAGACTCTACTGTAATTGGTCCCTAGTTATAGAGATATCCCAAGGTGCTGTCTAATCTGGCCCTTGCTGTTTGTTCAGTTGTCAGTGAAATCAGGGGTCAGACCCAGAACACTGGCTGTTGTGGGTCTGTGGCACCAGAGAACAGCAACGCTCATCATATTACAACAGATTCCCTTACCATCGATCCATAGAGGAAGAGCCATGCAAGAAGAGTTTGTAGAGGTGAAATTTAAAGCCTGGGTGAGGCCTTCTGAAGGGCAGCTAGAGAACTAATCAATCAATCAATCAATCAATCTATCTATCTATTTATCTATCTATCTATCTATCTATCTATCTATCTATCTATCTATCTATCTATCTATCTATCTATACACAGTATATATAACATTATCTCACAAGCAGTACAGATTTACTTTCCTCTAAAAATAACTCAACATTCAGCCATTATTGTCAAAATAGCTGGCAACAAAAATGAGCTATCAGCACATGTCATATTCATCATGTTCATGTTTTTGTCTGCTTGACAGGACCTACAAATTTGTGTATTTTGTATAATAGCATATTTGGTGCTTTGAGTACAATTCTCTCATACTGACCACTGGATGGCACCCAATGGTAAAGAACTCTCTAAAGGATTTATCAATTAGAATTTTTGCTCTCCACAAAGATTATAAGAAGACTATAAGACTATAAGAAGATCAGTGACACCCGGAGTCACAGTACAGTGGCCATGGTTATGCAGAGGTTTTCCAAGATGGTTTTTACTTGGAACAAGTGTTCTGCCAGCATTGCTTTAGAGGTTGCAGAATCCGATCATCTGCTTGTCAGTGCTCAGACCATACGCTGAACACTGCAACAAGTTGGTTTGCTGAAGCTGGCTGACAAGAAAGAACACAAACAGTTTGCAGAAGACAAGTTGTCCAAGAGCATGACTTACTGGAACTTTGTCCTGTGGTGAGATGAGACTAAGATAAACTTGTTTGGCTCAGATGGTGTCCAGCATATGTGGCTACAGCCTGCTGAGGAGCACCAAGAAAACTGTGTCTTGAATACAGTCAAGCATGGTGATGGCTGAATGAGTGCTGCTGGTACTGGGGAGCTGCGGTTCTAACATGTACTCTGACATTCTGAAGCAGAACATGATGCCCTCCCTTTAGAAATGTCAGTTTTCCAACATAATAACAATCCCAAACACACCACTGAGATAACAACTGCCTTGCTAAGGAAGCTGAAGATTAAACTGATGGAGTGGCCAATTATGTTTCCAGACCTGACCTCTATTGAGCACCCTTGGGGCATCCTTAAGTGAATAGTGGAGAAGTGCCATATGTCTAACATCCAGCAGCTTTCTGATGTCATTGTGGATGAGTGGAAGAGGATCCCAGCAACAGTTTTTGTATAGTGTTGATGGATTCTGTAATTGTGACGTGATAGTGGTTTTGTTAGGAGGTGGATTAAGTTGGGAACGTTAAATATATGAGTGTCACAACAAAGGGTTTGAATATTTAGGACCATGTGATATTTCAGTTTTTCTTTTTTAATAAATCTGCAACAATGTCAACATTTCTGTTTTTCTGTCAATATGGGGTGCTATGAGTACATTAATGAGGAAGAAAAATGAACTTAAATGATTTTAGCAAATGGCTGCTATATAACAAAGAGTGAAAAATTTAAGGGGGTCTGAATACTTTCCGTACCCACTGTATACCAGGGGCTGTGCATTTGGTAACTGGGCCTTCAGTGGGGACGTACCCAACCTAATCCACCTCCTAACAAAACCACTATCACATCACAAATACAGAATCCATCAACACTATGCAAAAACCCAATATAACAAGGTGTGTCATTACAGAGAGAGAGGAATTTCACATATGGAGACTAAATACAATTTTACTAAAGCAAGCTTCAGCCCCTCTACTACAACCGTAACTGTGGATCACATTATCTGGAGCAGTTCAGAATCAACATTTGTCTAATATCATGACAAAAACATACATTTTTTAAAAATAAAATACAACCTACTCACCAGAGATGCATACTCATAATTTGCAGCGCTCCTCAGAGGCTGTAAGCCAGTGGTACCGCTTGTAGGCACTGGTCTGGAAGTGGCAAACAAATCCTTTCCCATGCTGAGACAAGCTAGCTATCATCGGGGTTGGTTTAGCTTTTCTTAAAAATAGATTTTTAAGAATGTCCGAGACCAAATCAATTTATCTTTCTCTGTCAGCTATTGTGGGCATAAAAAAGTCTAACTCAGATGTATTCATGTGTGCAGACCGCTACAGACGTGTTTTGCCAGTCGAACTTGGCTGTAACAGTTTTCCTCTGACCAGCCAATAAGGGGATGGAAAAATGCTGGTGCTATTTTGAGCCAGCTAGCTGGTGCTGTGAGACAAATTTTAAATCTGATTGGTTAAAGAAACAGACCCTTTGCTAATATAGTTTAAGGAACATTGGCCAGCACTACAGATTCTGAAGGCCCTGGGCATATTAGATTGACATGGCAGCACATAGAGGCTGAAATCTGATTAGACAAAAAAATGTATCATCCACATACACATACTGGAAGCAGTTCAGCCAAGAGAAATGCTACGAAATGAAGAGAATAGATTGTTGGGAATAAATTATTACAATTTTATGGAAAAAAAAAGGAAATTTGAATTTAGGTTGTAAATGTAGGTCAGTGCTTCTAATAGTGTTTAGGTGAGCAGAGAAAGCTTTGCTGGTCCTGACGACCCACCACTGATATATACAGCTCTTTTAAAGCTCCCACTACATTTTTTACATTTTACTCCCCACAAGCATGCCATGAAAATGAATGTAAATTTATGCAAGTAATGTTTATCTCATTAGTATCACCTAGAAGCTAATAGTCGATGACTGTAAAAACATAGCTAAGACAGCTAAATCTCAAATCTTTCTTGTACAAAAAGCCACATAAATAATAGGGTCAGAGGTGTTTTAGCACCAACAGCATGAATCCATTGTCCCAGTCTGCCTTGTGTAAACAGTCCAGGCTGCTGAAGGTTGTATAATTGTGTGGGTAGTGTTTTATGGTACACTGGGGCTCATTATTACCAATCACTCAATCACTCAACACTCACTGACTTGAATGTCACAGCTTATTTGGGGTTTGTTGGTGACCATGTGCATACCTTCATGGCCACAATATACAATCTCCAAATGGTTATTTCCCACATGTAAATGTCATAAAGCCACCCTAGTCTGGTTTTATGAAAGTAAAAATGAGTTTAATGTTCACTGATGGCCTTCCCAGTGACTGGATCTAATTCCAGTTGCACAATATATGTCATCATTGACCAGTATCTCAAAGGCATGGAACGAACTCCATGCCACATCTACGGTTGTTTTTTTAAAGGGGCCCTATCCATATATACATATGTGAGAGAGTGTGAGAGAGAGAGAGAGAGAGAGAGAGAGAGAGAGAGAGAGTGTGATTTTTTTTACTTCCCTGATAAGCCTCTCATGGCATCTGGATGTTCTCATGTGCTGTGAAAATCTTTCAACATTCTTTCGTTTGTAAAACACATACCAGCTCTTCCTGAACCTTATTGCATACCTATGACTAAACACACACACACGCACACACACACACACACACACACACACACACACACACACAGTGTAACACTAACAGTGCCACTATCACATAATAGAAAGTTTATATTTCTTGGGTGAAATTTTAAATAAATATCTCTATCCTATCCCAGGGATTTGTTTGTTCTGTGTTACTACACATATTTTTCAGTTTTTAGTCACTACTTTTCAAACTCCTAAGTAAAACACTTCAAAGAAATAAAACCCATGAATAAACAATGCATGGAGTTTCAGGATTTAGAGTTGAAAACGTCTATAATCATCGTCTCTGTAAAGACATATAAAACATCTAAAAGGAAATTACTGTTCACATAGTTTGTACACCAGAGGGTGCCTTGGGCCTTTGTGTCACAGATACCATTTTCACATCTCACTCTTCAGTAACTTCTAGACAGAATGCGTATAATAATAATAATATTAATGTTCTTAAAAATCTTTTGTCCGATTTATTTTATAGAGCAGTATATACTTCACTTCAAAATTTACTTCAAGTCAGGAATCCCTTCCATTGTTGAAACATTTAAACAGACTCTTTAAAATCACAGCACACCTTCATTTTAGAATAATAATCAAAGAATTCAAACAATGTGCACATTAGTTAAAAGTGTAGAGTCATATTTTTTTGGAGCCCATACTTTTGAATCACAAATACCAAACAAGATGTGTAAAGTATCACCCTGTTGGATCCTCATCATACTCTATCCACCCAAACATTGTCACAGTTTTAGAACATAATGCAAGTACACATAATGAACGATTTTTGGGTAAATACAAAAATGACATATATGTTATCTCATGTCAAATTTTACTAGATATTATTTTTTGCAAAACCTATTTTGACAGTTTCACTACCACATTTTCTGAAATGTAGTTTTTTTAAACTCCTTATGTTTTGCCCAACTTGTCTCATGTTGCATATTATGGCATGCACCCCATCAAATTGTTCTCTGAACTAGCTGTAGGATTGTTTATGTGTTTTTATGATATACATTCCTTTATAAACCTTCAAACCAGACTTATTACCGAGGAAAGGCATCAAATCACAGTATACCTTTAAATTTCCTTAAAACAGTTTGTCTCTTTCTCTACTTGGAGCCAGACATATCAGTTTCTAGGTGACCTGCATTCATGATGATTTTACTCCTATTAGAAAGACAATAGAAAAGCTCAGATTATTGATTATTGTTTGACTCTAAATGTTTAGGTGTATGAAGATTGTTCTGGTTAAACAATGAGAAAGCAATTACAATAACCTGTTTTCTTTTGTTCATGCAAAATTATGCTGAAATTAAGTATGCAAATTAATGCATATAGGCCATCGGTCTCATTTGTATACATGCATGCAAATTAGAAAAAGTTTTGATTCTAAAAATAAGGAAAGCAAGAAAGAAAGAAAGAAAGAAAGAAAGAATTTAAGGATATCAGCAGTAAACTAGCAAAGGTGGATCTGGGATCTGTTTGCTGGAAGTGTTCATGCAGTCCATGCCTTTATTAGAAACTGTTGGGAGGGACACAGAAAATCGGCCAGTGATGTATTTAGCATGCCCCAGTTATCAAAAGCCCACAAACGTCATAATTGCACTATTGCACTACGACAAAGACACACGAGTGGATTTATGGTCGCTATGGTAACCTGTTGACGTACTATTTCAAACCCTAGTAAGTGTGGAGTTAGTTGTAGCTGAGGAATCCTTGGCGTGAGGAGTCCCGCGCTGTGTGACGCACGCGAGGTGGAGGGGAGCTGTCACTCCAGCGCGAGGACACTCCACATTCTCCAGCACGGATGCGCGCGCGCTGTGCGCTTCTTTCATTTATCGCGTCGCTCGCTCGACCACAACCTTCTTAAAATCTTTATTGTTATTTTTTTACATAAAAAAAATGCTGCTGATGTAGACTTCAGAAACAAGCGCGTTTGTTTTAAAGCTGTTAAACTGGGAGAAAGTTAGAAAAGTGGGAGAAAGACAGAGCGCGCGTGAAGCATGGGCACTTTGCGGGACCTGCAGTACGCGCTACAGGAGAAGATCGAGGAGCTGAGGCAGAGAGATGCGCTTATTGATGAACTGGAGCTTGAGCTGGACCAGAAAGACGAGCTCATTCAAAAACTGCAGAACGAGTTGGATAAATACCGCTCGGTAATCCGGCCAGCCACTCAGCGCGTGCACAAAGAAAACGAACTGCAGGAGCAGCAGCGCACCAAGAGGCAGGCGATCTCCGCCGAGCCGACCGCCTTCGACATCCACGACCTGAACCATGTAACGCTACCTTTCTACCCCAAGAGTTCACAGTAGGTATAGGTTCTCCAATTTTCTTGCATTTGGATTCTGTGTGTTTTGTTGTGCTCCATGCCAAGGATGTAAATACGCAGTATAATGCGCATACTCATATGGGGAATCCCATGTCTTGCACATTTTAGTGTTTAGTGTTTCCCTTTCTGTAACACACCCCCTTTAACTCTGAAAGGGATGATAATTAGCTGGATGCTGATTAGTCTGTCAATTAAAAATTGTTTATTGTTTTTGATTGTGGCATGTTGGAGCAAAGCATTTTGGAAATACTGTAAGAAGGCCAATTTAAAATGCACTCTCAGTTCATCTAAACTCAAATGTAAACCCTGTGCCCTGGATTTAAAAAAAGTCTGTTTCTTTAAACTGTTGATTCACTCTGTTGAATATTAACAGAGCATGCTGTATTAGGAAGACATTTCCATGGCAGTTCACTTTGGCTGTCACATAAATACATTTACACAGCTGGTAGATCAGAAATAAGTCCAAAAAACCCTAACAACAAACAAACACAATGTGCCAGTGTACTGGTCAGCTCAGTGGGCTAGCAGTTCCTGATTGCCAAAAGGACTTGAATATGCAGAAGCCTATTTTGCCTAATGAAGAGATCATTTGGTTATCAAAGTAGTGGTATGAAAATTAATGCTGTGCTATGCTTTCTGGTGGCATGCTTGCTTTTCCATCACAACATTTTTAAAAAGTAAATTGTTAAATTAGAAATTAAAGTTAAAGTTTAATCATTTATTAAGCTATAAACAGTAAAGAAGTGATAAACGTCTGCTTGTTGTAGGTTGTGAAAGTTGCAAGATTCAGACATCTGTTGATTTGCATACACGCTCTTGTGAAATGGATCTCTCTAATGCAATTTGCATCCAGGGAACGGAAAACAGGGGGAGTTTTGTCTTCTAGTGTGGGAAATGCAACACGGCTGCAACACGTCACTTCTTACTCATTTATAGAGAGGCAGTGAGTTTAGAAGATATACATTTAAGTCCAAATAACTTGTATAATGGTTGGTTGAAAAAAGGGACAATTTATTTGTTTTGTAAAAAATTAATTCTTGCTTTATGTCATCTGTAGCCAAATGAATAACCAATACCTGACAAAATATGTAAATACTTTCTATTATCTGCATAGGTATCTAACATTCTGGTGAATTTTAGTCATTTACACAGTTACACCACGGCAGATGTATTCGTATCATAATCTGCCTTTCTGTAGAGATTGTAATTTGCGCTGATACTCATTTATCTTAAATTTTTAATCTTACATAACTTTAAATAGTATCACTATTCCTACTGTTACTTAAAATTTCAATTTGAAAAATAAGAATCATCAAATATGAAAAGGTATTTTTTTGTCCACTACAGCTGATTCAACAATGGTGCAAGCACATTTTCAATAAATATTATATATTACTTGCACTGTGTCTTTTCCTGTCATTTCTAACAGCTATGTACAGTAGACGCTGGTTTTCTTCTTCATGCAGATGACTTTTTTCATGTCTGAAACTTCTGACAGGGCTAAACTAGTTTCTGGCTAAAATAACCTTGCACTTGTTTTTCTATGTATTCTTGTTTTGTCGGCGAAAACCTTGCCAATGTGTGTGACCAAAAAAAATAAATAAAAATTTCAGGATGGACTGCATTGTTTTGAAACAGCTTGGTGTTCTAAAAGTGTTATGTTTAATGATCAATAGTAATCATTCTTTGTGTGTTATAAGTCAAATCTATTAATGTGAAAGTGTGTTAATCAGTTTAGTGGTATGAAGCAGTCTCTCTTTTTCTTTCGGCTTCTCCCGTTAGGGGTCGCCACAGCGGATCATCCGCATGTTTGATTTGGCACATGTTTTTACGCTGGATGCCCTTCCTAACGCAACCCTCTCCATTTATCTGGGCTTGGGACCGGAAGTGAGAGTGGGAGCTGGGGTTGGTTCCCTGACCGGGGATCAAACCCGGGCCGCAGCGGTGAGAGCGCCGCATCCTAACCACTAGACCACCAGTGGTATGAAGCAGTAAAATAATGAAATAAGTTTTTTTTGGAAACTTGATATTCAATAGAATCAGATACCTTTGCACTGACTGTGCTAGAATCTAGTATCTAAAACTGTTTTGGATATTACCCTGATCTATAGAAATTCACTGACTTGATGTTTAAAGCAGATAAAATAGTTCATAGTCACTAAGGCTTTTTTGGCTTTTAACTGACCCTGAATTAATCATTGAAGTAAACTTTATCTGTGTGCTCTCTGACACATTTATTCTTTGCTTTCCTTTACCGGTGTCTTTCTTTTGTCTTTCTTGTCACTGTCTGTGTTTCTCCATCACTTCAAAGGTTTTTGCCATTTAAGGGAAGTAGTCTGTGTTTGTTCCTGCAGACCTGTAGGATATGAATCTCTTCATACTAAAGGAAAGAAGTAAAAACCACAAGTCAAACAGAAAAAGAAGTGTAGAGTGTGTTAAGAAGGGCAATCCACTGGAAACTCCAGGGCTCATTTGCTGTAAATGAGGCCAGTACTGTGCTCCTCCTTTGGGTATAAATCTGACAGTTTTTCTGACTATACCTTCTCTAATTATAGCACTTGCCCCTTAAAGGCCCAAGAACCAAAAGCAAAGTAATATCTTTTTTTCCAGTCAAAGAAATAAAATCTACTTATTCATGATTTTTCACACACAAGGAAACTCCATATATGTTAGGTTTTCTTCCACTGCTTTGAATGTGAAGTAAGTTTGCAATTAGCATTTTTTTTTACATTATAGTTGTTGTTATACACTACTTAATGTTGAGTTAATAGTTCAAATTAGATTGTAATTCTGAGTTATTATTTTTAAATTGAATAAATGTAAAACAATATTTAGGGCAGGATGTGTTTTCTTTTTGCATTAACTGGGTAAACTGAATAAAAGATGTCAGAGCATGAGGATGTCCAAACATGATGGTAAAAAGGAAAGTACCCACTAGGATGAATCATTCAGAGTTTATAATGGACACTGTTTTTCTTCATCGGTGCGGCAAACCTGTGGAATGTAAACAACATGTGGTGAATGGGAGAGTTTGTGTGTTTTAGCAGCCTAATCTGACATGTGCCACATTTACATGATCTTGATGAAATAAAGGCCAGCTTCTTTTTCTTTGCTCTTTGATAGTGGAATAAATAGTGAAATATTGATGAATGCTTTGCATGCCCTAGGCTGTGTCTGGTGTTACACAGCTTTTCTTTTTCAGTAATCATGTTAGTATGGCTTATATTCAGGGGCTAGCAGAGCTAAGCTCTCCTGTCTTTCACAGATAATAAGATATTAATGTAAAGTTTTGTTTTTGAAATCCATGTGAGATTAGTAGCTGGTAACAAATATTTTAAGGCAGATTTTTTAGTACCTTCTGTGGGACTAACAGCATCACCAGCAAGAGTAATACACGGACTCATATTTTTTTAGTCCCCTAGTGATTGATATTTGACATATATAATCTTTATTTTTGAGCTATTTCATTTTTTTTACTAAATAAAGCACTCTGCAATTAAGAGTTTTGAATGAGTTTATACTTTACACAATTGCTGTTTAAATAAAATGACGAGCATTTTTTGTTTATTATAGGCTTAAGAGTGAGGGTGCTTTCTGAGGTTATATGCAATTCAAACTAAAATCATATCTCTGATGATGATATTTCATGTCTGCTTTTTTCTTGGAGAGAAAGGTTACATTGCATATTCATTATCTGAGATGATTTCTTTTTAATCATGAGCTGTTGTGCAGATGACTGTACTGTGAAAAAGGCAGTGTGATGATGGAAATCTAATCAATCCTCCTCTGTGTTCTGATATGGTACAATTCTGGATAAGGATAAGGCACCTTATCAAATCACGTCTCCTGTTAAAATTGCATTTGTTTTTCGTTCAAATAAACTCTCCTGATTTGAGCCAAAAAAGTATGACCAGAGATGAGCTGTAACAACTCATTGCTGGTCATAATAACATACTGATTTGTATGCTGTCTCTCTGCTTGACTTCATTTTACTATTGCTTTACACAGGTCTAAGGACTTGATCAAAGAAGCCATCTTAGACAATGACTTCATGAAGAACCTGGAGCTGTCCCAAATCCAGGAGATAGTGGACTGCATGTATCCAGTAGAATATGGGAAAGACAGCTGCATCATTAAAGAAGGCGACGTGGGGTCGCTTGTCTATGTAATGGAAGGTAAGGGACTGTTTTGGTTCTAAAAATCTAAAATAGATTTAAACACAAAGCAGTCTGGTATAATGTTGTTAATGATTTATGAATTCCTATATTTGAACCCCATATTTATCAGCCATTCTTAGACTTGCACATTTAGACATGTTACATTTACAGCATTTGACATTAGCCTTATCCAGAGCGACCTACAATAATCTCATTAAACAGTTGAGGGTTAAAAACCTCGCTCAAGGGCCGAGCAGTGACAGATTAGTAGTGCTAGGATGTGAATGAACAAACTTCTGATTAAAAGTCCAACATTATAACCACTACAACTTCTCCACAATGCAGTGCAGGTGCAAGCTTCCAGGATCCTCACATGCAGCACATAATCTATACACATTACATATTAGAATAATCACAATCACTACTTGACTTGTTCCCTATTTACATTTAAAGGACCTGTTATGGGTTACAGACACACATCCCTGTCTAAAGTCATGGCTTTTGTATTACTGAATTACTGAAGTGTTGTAACTACATACAGTGAAATTTGTGTGCTAGAGATGCACAGTACTACAGAGATACAGTGCAAAAATGATAATAACCAGTACAAAGCATTTAACAAACTGTAAACACTGAACACAGACATGTGTGGACATGCGGTGATTACATAATGTGTTTGGTTTATACCTTCATGGACAAAAGGCAGGTTTTTGGCAGGGGAATATGCACAAGCTATGTGTTGCTTGTCTGGGAGCTGAACAAATAGGTTGGTTCTCAAGGGAGCCGACTGCGCAGATTGCACCCGCAAGACAATACGAACACTCCGCTCCTGGAAAGCACTCTTTGAGTAGGGTGCTCCCGCTCCCTGCGGTTCTGGCTCTGCTTTCGATGAGGGAAAGCGGCATTCAAGGACTTGGGGCTCACAAGTGGAGAGGGGTTGAAGACTGGCTCGTCCCTTTCGCCTCCCTCACCTGCCGGGTCCAGCGCCTGATCGAAAGGTTTAGAAAAACGCCTTTTGGTGGTTTCTTTCCTTTGCAAGGAGATCTTCGCCTCTCTTCCTCTGAGGAGGTGGAGGTGGAGGTCTGCAAGCCCTCTGAGACTACCCCTTAGACAGTCCTTTTGGAGGAGCTCCTAGAGGTAGTTACCCGTGCAGTAGCCAAGCTCGAGATAGATTGGCCGGCCAATCAGCAGAAGGCTTGTCCACCTAGTAAGCTTGATAAACACTTTCTGCAACCTGCGTGACTGCCTCTGCCCCAGGGCCTGCCTTTCTTCCCAGACCTGCACACCAAGGTGTTCAGGTCGTGGGCTAGGCCTTATCATTTCTGCCTCTTTATTTCTATATAGTGTCACTATATTTAAAATAGATGGACTGATAGACTCTGGTTATGAAGCGAAGCCCGGGTTGGAGAGACGCTGGCTAGCTATCTCTCACTGGATGATGATTTGTCTCTCAAAGCCCCAGCAATACCCACCAAGCCCCTGAGAACCACCTTGGCACTGGTGGGCTAAGCTTATGTCCCAGCGGGTAAAGCTGCAGGCTCTCTGCACATCATGGCTGTGCTCCAGGCCTATCAAGCCGGTCTGCTGCAGGAGCTAGATGTAGGAGATGGCTCGGGTAGTCAGGAAGTCCATGAGCTCTGCTGTGCTATAGACCTAGCCCTTGGTGCTACCAAAGAGACCGTTAAGGCCATTAGCCATATCCATGGCCACCCTCGTCTCGACTGAGAAACAAATTTGTCTCACACTGTCAGCCTTTTCCGACAAGGATAGGGCTGTGCTCCTGGATGCCCTGCTGGTGCCGACTAGCCTTTTTGGTGACACTGTTAATGCAGTCATGGACAGGTTTCAGAAGGTTAAAAAGCATAAAACGGAGAAAATCAGAATATGTAGCGGGAAAAAGAAAAGGAAAAAGAAGAAAGAGAGAAAGGAAGAAAAGGAATGGCAAGTTTAAATTCAAATTGACCACAACCTAAATGAGAATCATCAAGAAATTCAAGATCACTTTAATAAAGGGGCTCAAGCTTAATCACGCATGTAATAGTTGGTAGAATGGTTACTTGCATTGCAAAAGTCCGCATGTGGTTGACATGAGATTCTTGAAGAGTCCATTAGGAGGGAGTTAGATGTTCTGCCACTTTCTTGTGAAGTTCAGAGTAGGAGAAATTCTTAGCGGTAAAGCTTGCTGGAAGATCTGTTTTGATTCCTGTCTTGAATTAAGGTTCTTGAGTGACAATTGGTGGGGGTTCAGGACATTTAAAGGTCCCCTAGCCACACCCATCTTTGGTGGAATAGCCAATGCCAGGCATTTTTTTTTTTAGAGAAAAGTTTTTTTATTTTGTGGCCTGTTTACATGTTTATGGTTGGTTTGGAGAACTTATGAAGAACTTAGGAAGAAACGAGCAGGTCATTTTGATGATAGGCATGAAAGAAAGAGTCAGCATTAAGGCAGAGATACATTAATATACCGGGACATAAGCCTTTAAAGTGTAACTTGTGTTAATACAGAATTATATTCTGGCATATTATATGCACCCTTGTTTGGAAAATAAAGAACAGATTTTGATATCAATTTCGATATCAGGCATAAAAAAAAGACAGCATCATGGCAGAGATATATTAATAAACCTTTAAAGTGTAATTATTGTTTAGACGGAGTTAAACACTGGGTTTATAGAAAAAAGAGGAAATACATACAACATATGCATACGTCATATAGAATTTTGAACACTTCATTATTTATTAAATTACAGAAATGTCCCTTTGTGTGTGTGCTTGTGCTCACTGGAGCCGTGTTATCATTGAATGCTGAATGCTGACAATGACTTTTGAGACTCAGGTTCAAAATGCTGACCTTGAAGCAGGTCTTGTCCCAAATCAGGTCCAAGGACAGGTTTGTGACCATAGATCTGAAGGATGCATACTTTAATGTATTGATCCTTCCAGCTCACAGGAAGTTCCTGATGCTTGCTTTCGGGGCCAAAGCTTACCAATATTGGGTCCTTTCTTTTGGTCTTGCCCTTCCACCCTGCACCTTTACAAAGTGTGTGGATGCGGCACTGGCCCTGTCAAGGCGTCCACATTCTAAATTATATCGACGATTGGTTGATATTGGCTCAATCAAAGCAACTGGCCATCTGGCATAGAGGTGTTATTTTTACCCACATCAAGGAACTGGGGTTAGCGCTAAATGGCAAAAAAGAGCGTGTTTTCTCCATTACAGAGAACCACTTACTTAGGCATAGTATGGGATTCGACCCTTATGCGGCTACATTTGTCCCCTCCTTGTGTCAAGTCCATCCTCATGGCTGTCAAGAGAGTGGGGGAAGGCCAGTCACTTACTGTGAAGCAGTTTCAAAAATTGCATGGTCTGATGGCACCAGCGTCCAATGTGGCTCCACTTGGCTTTCTGCACATGAGACCCTTTCAGTGTTAGCTCGAAACCCGAGGATTTCTCTGTATGATCAGTGGCACGCGGCAAGTCTTATGTGACTTAGATGTGTGGAGAGATTCCGGGTTCTTGACTTAGAGCCCGGTGCTGGGGGTTCCTGGGCATTGCATAACCCTTTCACAGCCCGGTTAATTTTCCCGGTTAATTAAGACACACACACATTTATTACAGTATAGCCCTAACCCTTAGCCTAACCCTAACAGTATATTTTCTGCCTTATTCTCTAATAAAAATGGAAAAGAAAAATTACCTTTGGCATTTCTGTCAGCATTACCCATAACCTCTGCCTCCGTTGCTATGGAGAAGGAGCCAGACGGAGGCAGTCGTGCTGAGTGACACGAAAAAGAAGAGGTAGTTTTGTAAACTACATATAGTAGGCTATGATATTCATATCAGAGGAGATATTTCTAATAATTATAATGGCTTTACCAAAGTAAAGCCCCAGAGACAATTTTCTTCCCTATTAATGAACTTCAAATGTCATATTAATCTGTACTAATGCTGCCATTTCAATGAGAAAAATGTAAAAAAAAAATGCCAGCTGAGACATTGGCCTGCAAATCAGATGCTGTAGGCATCTGTTAGTTTCTTGGGTGGATGTTTATGTCAGATAGACAGTGTTCTAGTCTTTATAGCTTCTTTAGTTATAGAAAATGTGGTTGGTGTCCCTATTCCTTCCTTTGTAGATAAGCAGAGATAAACATTTACAATATGAATATAAAAAAAAAAAAAAAAAACTGCACTACACATATAATTGTGTAATCTTGGCCATCACACACATGATTTTTAAACATCCCACGTCAGATTTGATTCTATTATGTTTTTTATTATTATTACAAGAAGTGGGTCAGTGTGTGAAAGAAAACATGAAAGGTTGTGTAAAGTAGAATGTTTCCTTTCTTGACTTGAAGAGTCATAACTTCCTGTGCATGGTTTAAAGGTTGGTCATGTTACTTATACATGACTTCCTGCTCCTTTGGATCATTAGTGCTGTGGGACACATTGAAAAAGAACACATTGTTTGACCTAAATTCTGACCCTGAACTTCCTATCGCCATTTCTGCAGGCCTTATTGGGGTGAAAGTGTGTGAGTATGAACACATCCTGTTAGCAACAGCTGGCCCACATCCTGTTAGCAACAATGTGTATATATAAGTTTATGAATAAGGCTTATGAGCAGCCAAGCCTAATCCAGCTGATATATACAGTGGATATACAATGTTTTCAGACTCCTTTTTTTTTTTTTTTTTTTTTTTTTTTTTTTTGACAAAAAAAAAAATTTTTTTTTGTGACATGAAAATATAAATGAATCCAAGATAAATTATTTGAGAACTTTTCCATCCTCAATGTAAAATTGCAACATATAACAATTAAGTGGAAAAAGAACAAAAATATTTGAAAGAAAAATCAGAAAAATGTAAAAGTTTGGAAACACATAGTCTTTTATAATTTTTTTGCATATTCCTTTTGTTTATATGCAACAAACTAGGTACTTTAACAGTATGTAGATTTACTTTCCAAACAAATATATAAATCAACAGAAACTTTATTATATTGAAAAATCGTCCCTTAGCATGAATAACAGCTTTATACACTTCATCCAGACAGTGAGTTTCTCCAAATTCAGCTGAAATACTTTGCCATGCACCTTATACATTTTGCCAAAGGTATTCTCCTCTAGTTGGATATGTCTTTCTGACTTAATCCAGTTTATCAGTTCAATAGGATTTAGGTTTAGTGATTAGGGCAGGCAAGTCTTTGGAAGATAACACTCCAACCATCAGTTCCAGCTAACTGCAGTCCAGTTAATGTCCAGTAAAATTAAAGTATTGAATGGTAGCCATGCTGGTTGAGTTTTCCTTCAAGCTGGAATGTCTCGAACCTTCTCTGCTTTAAAACAATTTTAAACCATTAAGCTTCTATTTTCATGTTTGACTGTTGGTGTGATGCAGTCTGGCAAAATGTTCTTTCCTGTCCTCCGTCTTACATAGGCTAAATGTCAAATTTTGTCTCATCCGTCCGCAAAACTTTCTTTTAGTCAGTCAATGTTCAATTCTTGTGTGTATTTGCCTTTTACCTAGTTTGTTGAATATAAAAAAAGAACGTGTCTCAAAAACAATAAAAGACTAGGTGTTTCCAATCTTTTTACAGACACTTTACTAAAATTTATGACAACCTGTTTGCATATATTGTTTAAAATTTACATTAATCAAATTATGCTCATCTTCGTTTTTCAACAATGCCAGTAGGTATGTTTGGTTTTAGAAAATCATCAGCAAAAAAATAAAAAATAACAATTGTGTAGCATGGTGCTGACTTTAGAGGTGCTTTTCTTCAGCCAAAACTATGTTTTTTATCTGGACAAGGGGAATAATAAATAGGTATAAAATTCCAGCCAATTTTTGTGCATAGCCTTCAGGTGCCTGTTAGTGAGCTCACAATGAAAAGGAATTTCACCTTTCAGCACAACAATGACCAAAAGCATGCATTCTAATCAACAAAGGAATGGCTTAACCCAAAGAAATAAATCAATATTTAGCTGGAAGCGGGTTTTGCACAGGAGATGCCCGTACAATTTAAAGTTTTTGCAAGAAAAGTGAAACAATATTGGCAAGTAAAGATGTGCTGTGCTGAGAGATTCTTATCCAACATGATAAAACCTTCAGCATAAAGGAGAGAGAGAGAGGTTTAATTAAATCAAAAGGTGTATCTGTTCAGGTGTGTGCACACTTATGCAATTAGGTTCTTGTAAGTTGTATTATTATTTTTTCCTTTAAAAAATGTATACTTTTTCACTTGAGGGTAAAAACAAGTGCTACCAGGATTTATCTTGCTAATAGCTATTTCTAGATTTGAATTATAACTTTGACTGATGGTTGATTGGATGGAATTGGAAAACATTCACTGAATATTGGAAGTGAAATTTACCACACATAAAACGTCTCTAGGTCTCTAGGTTCATAACCCTGGTATGTAACCGGAAAAGCATGATGTCACCCGCATCCTGGAAAGACACAAATATCCTGGAAAGACACTCCAGAGGAAAAGGCCTTAGAGGTCGCCACGCTCAGGGTTGAGTGAGCTCTGACCTTGAAAGGAGCAGAGAGACCAGAGGACTCATAAGAAGAGGAAATTGCATCCACAATCCACTTGCTCAGGGTCTGCTAATCCGCTGGAAGACCCTTCTTATTTGGACTGTAGCAGATGAACAGCTGGTCCGACTTTCTCCACAGGGCAGTTCTGTGGACATGTATGTCCAGTGCTCACAACGGGACACACCTGTTTAAGCTTTTTCTGGACAGGGGTCTGAAAAGGAGGAGGATGGAATGCCTGTAGCACGACTGGTTGTGGGGCAGCCGAGGGCACCTTGGGGACATACTCCGGCCTGGGTTAGAGAAAGGCACTAGCCATTCCTGGGGTGAACTCCAGACAGGAGAGGGGTCAAGAAACAGGCGTGAAGTTCCCCAACTCTCTTTAGAGACAAGATGGCAATTAGAAAAGACTTTCAGAAATATCCAGGGCACCTTGGGCAAGGGCTTGAAAAGAGGCTTAGACAGGGCCTTCAGAACTACGGCCATCTCCCTCCAATGCACTCTAGGTCACACCTGACACCTTAGCCTTCGGGTGCCGTGAAGAAAACCTGTCACTAGCAGGTTCCTCACTGGCGACTGCTCAGCAAGCGGAGCATGATAAGCTGCAATAGCGGACACATAAACCAGAAGGGTGGAAGGAGACAACTCTTTGGTGAACTGTTCCTGAAGAAATTTCAGCACTGAGACAACTGTACAACGCCGGGTGGGAATTTCGCCTGAAAGGAATCTTCCAGGGAGGGTGTTCGAGAAGGTTTTACCAGGTCGGCGAACCATGGGCGTGAGGATAGACTCGACTCGAGCAGGAAGCAACTGTGCCCGCATAGTTGCCGAATCCCACACTAAGCCTAGATAGGGGGTCCTCTGTACCAGAGAAAGTTTTTTTGGTATTCAGTCTTAACCCCAATCCTTTCATGTGGGCGAGACCGACATCCCAAAGTGTTGTTGTTCAAGGTTCTGAAAAGGTAAACTTTTTGCTATTTAGTCTTAACCCCAATTCCTTCATGTGGGTAAGAGTGTCATCCCAAAGTGTATTTGACGCAGCTCGAGTTCCTGAAGTGGGAACAAAAGATTTCTCTGAATGTCAAAAATTGGGAAAAGTGGATGTATTGTGATTCTTATATGAAAGCAACACATCTCTAAATAAGGAAGATGTGTAGTCTGTTCTGTCATTTACAATCTGTAGTAGACATATCAAAGCCAGTCTTGAATAAGAATGTTGATAACAGTAGCTCAACATTAAAAAAAAAAAAAAAAAAAACTGACAAGGAGTTTCTTGGTTAGAAGTATGCGCTGTGACTGTAACTAATGTAATCATACTTATCATGTACATTTTAAATTATAAATTTGGCACAGGTACTTTTTTTGTACACTGTGTAGCAGGTCTGATCTACTCATAGAAAAATGGAAAAAGTGTGCTCATTTCTACATATACAATGAAAAATGCTTAGAATCTTCCACTATAGCCGTTTTAGTGTCATGTGGCAGCTTTTGTTATGACACTGCTCTCTGGTGAAAATACATGTGGAGTTTTGTGTGGAAAACTTGTGTGTTTGGGTGGAGCCAATCAAATAATCGTGTGTGTTCAGCAGCAGCTCATAACAGCGTTTTGGCTGAACAGGTCTACATTGTAGCCTCGAACTAAATAAATTTCAAGAGGTTATCCAACTTGACCTATGTTATATCCTACTACCAAGAGATTTCACTGAGACTGTTATTGGTTACCATCTAATATGCAGTTGATACTTGACAACAGTCATACAGTGTACAGCAAAGCAGTTAAATTTTATATAGACAAATTCAATGTATTATTAATTAACTAATTGGTTGTGTTTTTAGTCAAATTAAGTAAACAGCTAAGTTGTACAGTAAACAGGCTGAGCCCATGATCCATGATTGTGTACCATCTAAAGAGGCAATTAAATACATCAAATATTGCCTAATATCTGTTAAATAGCAACAATAAAAAAGGTAATTCCAAAGAGGTAATTATTATTGAAAAATCATGAAAAATGTATTCAAATTGTGAAGTCACTGCTTATTAAAAAATATTTTATAATGCACTTTTGTAACTTGCTAGTTATTGTAACTGGGTAGTTCAATGTGTTATTTAGTGATACACTGGTGTAACCGTCTGGTGTAAAACTATTTTGCTTGATTCTGCACTGAAATGTTAATCTGGTGTCAATATAAATTTGATTTATTTTACCCAAAGTGCCCTACTGACATATTTTATTATATAGATGCTTGGAATTTCTAATAACAACTCCCTCCATTAACTGCTTTAGTTTGTACCGTAAAGGCTGAGCTACTGTAAGCACATCAGAAATTGGTATTGAGAATTTCTCAGGTTTCAGTATCATATTGAAAATGATAAAATTAGACTGGTGCAACCCTGGATTTAACGAAAAGGAGATTTAGGTTTTAGGAGTGAAGTCAGTGTCCAGTCACCCATGACAGATGAAGGCCAGGTCAAAGATAGATGGATTTCTTCCTATCTGCTCAGTTAACCTAGGATTATGGCCTCATTCTCTCTAGATTTTATGAGTCTTTTAATGGTGCTTTTTAAATAGCCAATTTCGACTCTTTTTTTCCCCCACTATATAGATCATGGAACTGCTGTCCTTTAGCGGTCAAAGATGTCTATTATACTGTGTTTACAAAATGTTCACGAATAGTAGTTTATGATTCACTTGTGCTCACTGACGGATCATAATTTCAAAATGAAAAAGAAATTACACATTTATTCACCTTATAATATTGTAATTTTGTCATAGTGTGCTTTTACATTAAATAACCCACACTTGTTTCATTTTGACAGACAATGACAAACGCAGTGACATTTGAACATATTTGTGTCTATGTAACACTACTGAAAGGCTGCTTTATCTGTTTGGCTGCTGATAGAATCTCTGACAGAAGGTGATAGATAGATAGATAGATAGATAGATAGATAGATAGATAGATAGATAGATAGATAGATGGATAGAGAGAGAGAGAGAGAGAGAGAGAGAGAGAGAGAGAGAGAGAGAGAGAGAGAGAGAGAGGTGAATTTAAAGTGAAATTAAGTGAAATAAGTGAAATTTAAAACAGAAAGTGTGTTTGGCTCTGAAATGGAGCATGGTGCAAACACATCTGCCACTGCTCACGTGCATGTGTGGAGTCTTAGCCATGAAAGTGTGATCACACATCACAAACATGCAATCATTCTCCCATTGTGAGCTTCCTCAGCAGGCTAACCATTCATATTCCTTTTCACAATGTTAAGTCCTGTTATTCTTTTGTCTTGGCACACTGTTTTTTTTTTTGTTTGTTTTTTTGTTGAGGCTTGTATCAAATCCTATAACCTATGCCACCATAAAAGACATAAGAGGGAGAACTTTTATAAGAATCATGAGCCAATGCATTTATTCACTTCATGTTTGATAAGAAATTGTCAGGGATTCAAGGAAATATATTTTCTGATAAATAGCACAGTGTGATACATGTGGCTTTATGTGTGCATAATTCTCTTTAACCTGAACTTGATTTTTTACAGATGGCAAAGTGGAGGTAACAAAAGAAGACTTGAAGCTGTGCACTATGGGGCCTGGAAAAGTGTTTGGAGAGCTTGCTATCCTTTATAATTGCACACGAACGGCCACAGTGAAGAGTGAGTACACAAACACACACGTATGCATGCACGCATGCACGCACGCACACACACACTCACACACACACACACACACACACACACACACACACACACACACACACACACACACAGTAACAGTTCTGTGTTTAGACTTGTGGCCATTTGCCTGTTATCATGTAGTGAGGTGCATGTAAATGAGTTCTTTGACAGTATTGTTCTTTTGGCTAGATTAAAATGACCCCAGCCACACTGACGTACGGGATACTTATTATTACTTTGACCAAAGGAAGCTCTATGCTCAAACCGGTCTTTGAAGTAGCACAAGCTTTATTTCATGTCTGTCTGCTTTCTAATATGTGAACCAAGTTCAAGTAAAGCTGACTTTTACAAAAGTTAATAAACCCAACACAGCAACAACACAGTCGGTCTGAAAGAAAGTTTTTTGTCAATTGCAAAATATGTGACTGTTGATAGATAAGTGCAGGTCTGACTGAAATACTCATATGATGGTAAAAAGACAAATAACATGATTGCTGGTCATCCCATGCATTTTCCCCCCTAAATGTAAATCCAGGTGGGGCAGGGCTCTAACATATTCTTTATATTGACCTTCAACAAATGTTCATCTTCATACAATACTCATTCACAACTCTATGCATTTAAATTTTATTAAAATTCTGATTACCCCACTGAAATAACCAACAATGAAAAATATGTTGCTATTTTACACAAATACTGATATGCTCTTTATTGTTGCCTTTCTATTATTTACTGCATTTGACCTAGCTTAGAAGTGAAGGGTGGAGCTTAAAATTAGATAATATTTCACCACTGTGTGTTCAGAGTAGAAAGTAGGGGAAAGAAAAACCATGGAAATATGTATGTTTGTCTTTTGTTTGTAACAAGCCAGCCAACTTTGATGAGTGATGTACTGTACATTTATTTACTAAAAACTGTAGACATTATAGATCAAAAATCTGTGTACACCACAGTGATTTTATTTACTATGCAAGAACTGTAAAAAATGTAATATTATTATTATTTGAATTTATATCATTATTATCTTAATGTGTCCTAATGTGACATATGACACAGATAATACAATAGTTAAGTAAAATATTTCTTAAATTAAGGTAAATTCTTTAATTATAGAAAATTAGCCACATGCCTAATATTTTATCATTTCTTCTTTAATTTTGGCACTGGACTAATTGTTGCTAAATTATAGGAGTTTGTGTTGATCAAAATGTATTAAGTATCTAAATTAGATAAGAAAACTACGCATATGGATCTAGTGCAAATCTAGAGTGGCTTCGAAACTTGGCGTGGCTGGTTGACACTAGGTAGAAGGAGTAAATTATGTCAATTTTGTGTCTCTCTTCCTCTAAAATTTAATTAATGCACCCACAAGAAGTTGACGTGGAATTCACAAAGAACATAGAGTCCTTTATTGCAGGCTTTGGTGATATCAGTAATGCAAAGACTGTCATTGTGATAATGTTTTACAAGCTAAATATTATTAATATGCATATGCTAAGTTTGCATGATGATATATTTGATCCCTGTATGTATGGGGGATAGGTTCCAAGCCTTCCAGTGGATGCATGAAACTGAGGACAGTAGGGAACACTATATACTGTACATGTTTTACATTTTTATTATAAAGTGTCATTTATTCTGCACAATAGGATATTAACATCACCACTCTTGCGATCTTTGCCAAATATGGTTACTTGAAAAAAGTTCAATAGAAAGTGAGCTGCTCTGAAAAGCAAGATGGCTTAATGACTAACAGCTGGGTAGTGCAGGTAATGTTATTATGCTGGGTAAAGGAACCTTGCAAGAGTTCATCACTTTACTCAAAACAAAAATCTTAACTTTAACATGGGACATGAGGGTTTTACTGTATTAATGTAAAGGTTTTTGATGTTTAAAATGATCTCATTTTATTCATAAATACAGGTAATATCTTTTGAAAAGGTATTTAAATGTTAATATTTATTTTTTCATCTTTCCACTCTATCTTGTGATCCTCACACAATTTTAATGAAGGAAGCATATGTAGGAGCTTTTCTCTTGGGAGATACAGCAGTATCTATGAGCCTTGGGCCTGAAAGCAGTGTGACTGTGTCTGTTCTGAGCTTATTGTTACATTAGTAATTTTACAGCACACTAGAGAGCTCCAGAAATTGCTGTTCTGCATGGTGTTTTGGAAGTAGAGCATGTTTTATCTAACAGCAAATCGATGGAGATATTAAAGGGAGACGGTGCAAAGTGGGAAAATGTGTGTTGAAAAGTCACATGGACAACAGAGAAATGAAGACAAAAGAAAAGTGCAAGACATCGCTTGAATAGACATCACAGTTATAGAGCAGATAATCAAATGTGGTCAGTTCAGCAAAGGAGCACTGTTTGTGAACCATTGCTCAACTAAATAATAGGCTATCACATCCACTTTTACCACCAATCTATATGGCTATTTATTAAGAAAATATGGACAAAGACAGGAAGAGGTTCATTATTACTGTAAATGTGCTCTGCTACTTTAATCCATTAAGTGACTTTAAATATGTTTTTTTTTGTAATTGAGCTTAAGCATTACCAGACAGTCCTTTTAAACTAAGCTGACTTAAGGAGCCTGTTTTGTTTTTCAGTGTTTATGTTTATGCAGCTAAATTATTCTTGACGGATCACTGTCTAGCTCACCTTCTGGTTTCTATCTGGCTTATTCAGCAACCTGTTTATTTTATCCATTCTTTTTCTTCTTATCTATAAGTCCCAATGATGGTTTGGCTGCTTCTTCTCCTGTCATTTCTTCCCCCTTACATATGTCCTCCAGCCAATTCTTTGCCCTGTCAGCTCTGTTTATTCCCTTACTATAGTCTCTTCCTCCCTCTCTCTCTCTCTCTCTCTCTCTCTCTCTCTCTCTCTCTCTCTCTCGTTCTCGCTCTCGCTCTCTCTGGCTCTCACAAGCATAAACCCCAGCTGTGGCCCCCTGCTCTCTCCCCTGGGTTCTGTTTATCGTTTGCCGGTGCCTGAGCTTCTCTGCACGCTGGCTCTGGTCCTCCGCCTTCCTGAGGCAGGAAGTGGGGTATGGATTGGCCAAGTCTGAGCAGCACACTTGGCTTTGTGTTTAAGCATCTAATCTGTTTTATTCACACAGGCAGATGTGAGCATGACCCCCGCATACTGCCAGCACAAACCAATCAGTGCATATAAACAGCCTATCAACCTTTTCATTGTACCTGGTGAACAGAGCCGTGCTATTGTTTTTATATTACACAATTCACAGATTTTTTTCTCCCTCTCGCTCTCACACACACACACACACACACACACACACACACACACACACACACACACACACACACACTAATGAATTCCTGACTGACTGCAGGAAATATTGTAGGTGGTTGGCAAAAGGTCAGGGCTGTGTGGTTTATTGTTAGGGCCAAGTCTCCCCTTAGGAACTTGCATCACCACCAATAATTATATAATTGAAATTAAAATGAAATAAGAATTAAAAATTAAATCCGACATGTTTGCAAATTGTGATTTGGTGAAGGCAGGTGGACTTGGAAGGCATACTTGTTCAGCCAGTTCATAAATGGTTTCATGAATGGTGCTAGTGTAATAACCTACAGTCTGCTAGTTTCATTATGATTGACAGAGGCCTTACACCCTGCGAATACTGGCCGTTTGACTCCCTGCCACAAATGGCTGTGGCATTGTTGGTATTCAAACTAATAGTCTTCTAAAAATAGCAGGAGTGCTTTTCTTTTGTGCCACTCAGGTGCCCTCAGTTGGTGTTTTGAAAGTGGTAAAGAATGCTGGTGAACAAGAATCGTGTACATTATAAGGATGATAAAGAATTATGTTACATCTTGTGATTTAATGATTTCACAACATAATATATATAAAATATATATGAAATTTAAAATATATGAAAATCTTCCGTGGTCATTTTATTGCCCAGAAATGTTAGTGAAAAATATTTACAGAAATATTTCCCATACTTTATTTTTGTTTGGATTTTAATTTTTTGACTTTTCCTGGGTATTTAGGACCTTGAGCCAATGCATGATTTCCTGCATTATAACTGTAAGGTGATGCAGAGGTTAAATACTCAATCATTATTCATAGGGATGATTAGAGAATACACAAATGAAATGAGACAAGAGTGCACTGATGTAATATGCAGGATAAGGCAGGATGCAATTGCATAATCTAAATCACTTTATTTGTGGTAATTCAATATCTGTAGTCATAGTCCGGTCAAAAAAAAAAAATGCTGGCAGCATCAAAACAGTTAAATAACTATGAAAACGGCTTTGACCCTTCAGGGGCAAGGACTCATCAAGATGTGACATGTCAAGGTGTGCTCTGGTATATATAGCACCTAGAGGTTAGCAGCAAATCTTTCTTTGTTCAGCACATCCTATTGATAATCGACTTGATTGAGATCTGCAGAATTTGAAGGCGAAGTCAACATCCTGAACTCTTTGGCATGCTCCTAAAACCAATCCTGAATAATATTTGAAGTATAGCAGGGCGTATTATCTTTCTGAAAGAGATCACCTGCTATTATGGAATACATTGCCAAGAGCATTACATCATCTTTGTTGGCTTGTTTTTTCCCCTTCGCACAGACCCCTAGCCATCTACATAATGTAAAAGAAAAAGTGATTCATGGGACTCTGCCACCTTCTTCCAGTGTTCCATGTTTGAGTTCTAAACTTACAAGCCTATTGTTTGTCTGCAGCCATAAAAAGTTGAGATTTTCCGTTTTCTGACACTTATCTGCCAAAACTATTATTACACTTTTTTTTTGCAGTTTGTGCTACAGTAGCTCTTTTGTGAGATAAGTCCAATCGGGGTATTCTTTACTTTCTAAATGCATTAGAGGCTTGGGCATGCTCAGTAATGGGCTGTCCTTTCTTGGACAATTTGTGGTTGGTACTAAGCGCTGCATACCAGGAACACTTAAGAAGTCCTACTGTTTTGCAGCTGCTTTGACCCAGCCAGCAAGCCCTCACAATTCTGCCATTCTGCCACATTTGCTGTCAAATATTAACATGCAACAAATGAGAAAAAACACACATTTTATTGATTTTAATGTTGAAAATGCGAAAATTCGTATTTTTTTGTGGTTCAGGGAGCAGATAAGCTCCATATGAAATTGGAACAGCAGAAACGCTTATTTGAGCTGCTTGTCAGAGCATGGCTGTGATTCTGGCCATCCAAGTGTGACTCAACTGTTTCTCAAATGCCCTTTTTTTATATGGTCAGTGGGCCACTAATATCCTTATAATGTTTTATTATAACTACAATAAGACCATTTTAACTACTGTGGTTTTAAATTAACATCCTTTCTATAATCCAGTGAATGTGTAGGGACACAAGTGACTTTGGAACTAGACACTTTTTTTTGCAGGTCTTTCCATGTAGAATAATGGAAGGTCTAATCTAGTGCTTCTGCAGGTTTTTTATTTAACAAAGAAGGCTCATGATAATTCCACTTGTTTAATCAATTTGTCTCACTCTTCACAGGACAGATGAGAGATATCAGGTGTTATGCTTTTTGCCTTGAATGGAAAGACACAGGCACACTATCCTTTTGATGATAAAGAATGGTTGTTCTTTGTGATTTTTTTTAATGATCACTTTAAACATATGACAAATTTAATAATTGAATGTTGTATCAGGAACATTATATGCAATTTGTGCATTTTAGAAGTATTTTCTTTTTTAGCAAAGAAGGTAACACTAAGGCTGAATCACTCTTTACTATGCCTGAGGTACAGTTCTTTTTTTCACGTCTGGCAGCAAATTTGAACAGATTTGTATATAACACTGACATGTATATCTATCTATGCAAGTCAGTGTTATCAGGATTGAAAATGTTGCAATTCTGTCTTGCTACTTCATCTTGTTGAGACATGAAGAAGCAAAAAATGGGTTTTATCTTGATGCACTTTTCGCTGAGTGAGTGAAGAGGGAGTTAGAGTACTGGGATGAGGAGGATTTGCAAATAGAAGGCCGGAGGAAAATGACAGAGATTGAAAAGAAAGACAGGAGTGGGATGAAAAGAGGCTGGTGGTCTGATGGTGGTGTTTATTAGTAAGACTGAAAACAAAAATGATCATCCTGCTATTTGCTTCCATGGTAACATGTGTGTGTGTGTGTGTGTGTGTGTGTGTGTGTGTGCTATCTTACAGGAGAGATTTGTTAAAGAGAGCTTTTTGTCCAGTGCAAGAATAGCCTGACTTATCCAGTTAGAATCTTATAGTGGTCAAAGTCACTTTCACTTTGTGTGTGTATATGTGTGCAAGTGCTTGTGCCATTTTCTGGCTGTACTTGTTGGCTGTTTTGTGTGTTTTTTCCCTGCATTCTTTATAACTGATGTTAAGCCTCTTGACATTAGAAACGACTGTTTTAGATCCAAGACATGACTAGTGAGACATACAGTAAGACCATGTGTATATGACCTAGTGAATATTCCAAATAGAACTTCACAACTGTAAGCACTGAAAATATGTTCAGGACCAGATTTTTTTTATATATATTTATATTTATGTGTCTTACACATAAAGCAAGTCTACATGGTAATCTTTTCAGGCCAATTCCACATCAATAAAATATTTTTTATGCATAATGCCACCTGCCTCCTAGCAGCCGATTTGGTGCAATTCTGTGTGGAATCTTAGTGTGTGACTTAGTCTGCTTTGATGCTTGTCTAAAAGCTGTTGGATTGCAAATGCAAAACTAACAGGCACTATGATTTTCACCTCTTAACAGGCATATTTCCCAGTAGTTATGTTTGGTATTCACTCCATGTGCTTTTTTTCTAACCTAGTCCTTTCTCCACTTCTGTTCTGATGTTGGTTGATTACCTTAATGTGTTCACCTGTTCTGTGTCAAGTCCTTAATTAGTTTGTCTCTATATATACTGCTCTTTCTGTTTTATGTTGTTAAGTCTCATGCATTTATTTCTCGTCCAATCTTAATTTTCTTGTCCTCCTTTCCTTTCGTTAGTTTTACGTCCTGGTTTTCATGAATATAGATTATCCTAATTTAATTAGGTTGGCCTGTGTTTTGACCCTAGTCTTAGATTTTAACTCAGATTTTTAACACATGGCTGCTACAAATATAAGTGTGTGGCAAGAGCAAAACGGTTTCTAACAAACAGAAAAATGTAGCATATTACCATGATTTTCACTTGGAAGAATGTTTCTGAATATGTGAGCCCATTCTCTGCACATGACCACATCACACTGGTTAAAGACATGAACAAAACATAGCAATTATTTCAAATTATAGGTCTATTTCTAGAGGACCTTCATGATATAATCTGACATATTATTGTCTGTTTTAGAGCTCAGCTGATATTTTATTGGAATGAGCTCATACACTATGACAAGCAACCAAGTGCTCACATAGTTTACAATTTAAAGGAATGAAAGGAATAAATGTGGTTCGCTTTTTAAAGAGATATGAAAATTGGAAATTCCTGCAGTGATTTTAAGTATTCAGTACTTACTTTATTTTACTGACTGATATCTTGTAATCAAAAAGATTTGCATCACACACCCTTTAATTATTTATCCAGTAAAAATATAGAGTACACATCATTCTCTTTTTAGTCCATTTTCATTGTTCTCTCTCATCATCATAACATTTGCTTTTAATTGAGAGTGATACATAGTAGGGCATGTCCATTTTTAATAGATGGAAACTATCAGCAGTGGTCAAGGAAAATATATATTTTTAACCACAAGTGTAGGTGGAATTTCTCATTTTTATCAACTCTAGAAAATTGAGTGTGTCCCTTTGAATCGGAAAAAAATCAACGCTATTAACCCAGAGTCATAAGCCAATGGCTACTCTTCTTAAAAAAAAACTAAAAATGAAAAAGCTTTAATTTTATTCAGTCCTTCCTGTTGACTTCCTGTGAGCACTATGAGTTTATTTTGCAGATTCCCACAGAGACATGCCACAATCCATGAGAACTCAAGGCTATGGATCTCCTATTGTAAAGATAACAGCTATTTTCATAGACCATGATTGCAGCCCTGATCTATTCATCCACACAAACTGGTCCCAGACAATGAACAAATTTAGATTACTTCTGCTTTACTGTTCAGTGTGTAATTGGTGTTTTTTATGTGAGCCCAGCTTTCTGCAAATATTTGAAAGGGTACTCCATCATCATTCCTTTGTCGTTAGTGTTGTCTCACTCAGAAATAGCGTGCTGGGAAAACAGCTCCCTTTCTGATGAGTGAATCCAGGCACAAAAGATTTATCTCATTGGAAGATCGTTTTGCTGATAACAGCTTAAAGAGAGTACAATCCGATCTGTCTATCACAAGGTACTTATTACTCAAAGCTAGCTCTCTTTTTCTTTTCCTTTTTTTCTGTCTTACTCTGTTGAACTGGTGCGCTTATATGATGCATTTAGAAAACCTCTCATCTCCAATGTTTACTCTTTCAGCACTATTTTTTTTTACCTTCCACTTGCCCTTTTAGCACGCCTTAGCCTTCCAGGGACCTCTGCAGAGTGAAGAACTGCACCGACTACTTTCTTATATGAAGCAATAGAAAAACGACCTAAAGCTTGAGTGACTTTTTGACACTCTTTCTCAGGAGAAAGAACAGAAGTGTTAATAATATCTACATGTCATGGGCGCATGTGTTTATCTGGGTCGCCACTTGACCCTGTTTGGTTGAGGGCCATTTTTGGGTCATTCACATTCTCTTTATGTTTGTCTGTCTCTTTTTAGTTTGTCTGTTTGTCTGTTTCTTTTATCTTAACCATGTTTCCTGGATGTCAAGCTACCATCTCGAATCAAGTCAAAAATGGAATAAAGGTTTTATATTGGGTATATTTTACCATCATCTTCATCCAAATGGATAGTTATGTGATCTCACGTACTTTTGCATAATTGTGCCTGATGCAACAATTAATAGATTTAATTTTGGAAGATCTATTTTCATAGAGGAAAGACATATATTCATATCCCACTTTTACTGGACTACCTTTTTAACATACTTAACATTATAGAATATAACTCACACATCACACTTTAAAATGTATTGATATTTCTATAGTAAAGTCTATAAGCTGATTTAAAAACTTCAATGCCACAACACCCAATGAGGAGTCCAGTGGCAACAGTTGCGGCAAACAACCCAATTTTAGAGTTGTTGGCTGCAACTGTTGCCACTGGACTCCTCATCGGGTGTTGTGGCATTGAAGTCTTGCACTTTTACAGCTTTTACAGCTACAGTAACAGATCATAGCTAAGGGTAAATTGGTGAAGATGGAGGAGCTTGGAGTTCTATGAAAAGGGTCCTGCTGTCTTCTTAACTAGAGAAGATACTTGAAGTACATTGGACAGTATAGAAATGGCACATCTACTGGACAGGAGTGAAAGCTTGTCTTCTGAGCAAGTCAGAAGTCCTCTAGAAAGGAGCAAGAAATTCCAGTGGGGTTTTCTGGATACATTCAGCAACTTGAGGTGGTCTAGATGGGAGCAGTAAGTCATCTGGAGAGGAGACAAAGTTAAGGGGTTTTATGTGCAAAAACTTTTACTCTTCAGGATATGAGCGTGTTGTACAGAGGTTTGTAGTCCTTAGGCAATAACAGATGCTTTTAGTTCCCAGGAGATTGTATATTTGATGACGGCAGGAGTAGAAGCTTTTAGACATGATGGCTTGTAGACCTCAGGAGAGAAGAGTATGATCTGTATGTCCTTATTTCCTGTAAGATTTAGTGAACCTGAAATAGACTTACCACCTTTTGCCTTCACTGAGGAGTCGATTGGCTCAGTGGAGTATTTATTATCCAGTGATGCTATCCACTGCCTTGTCTGGAGCTGTCTTTTCAGAAAGCAGTGAACAGGCTGAGCAGAATGAATCGTGCCAAGGCAGGTTCTCAAGTGATATGTTTCCTCTCCCTCATGAATAACATTAACACAGGCTCAATCAGGAAACATGCTGGGGCCTGAATTCTTCTTCCCCGTACGACTACGATTTTTTATTTTAATGAACAGTACCCATAGAATATCACATTTATATTTAATGTATTGTTTTGGATTAAATGCTTCACAAGAAATGGAAATTAATTCAACTAATAAGACTGACTTAACTGATTTAGCTCAAGGTTCTGTTTCTGCATTGTTTCCTTTGCTTGGTTGTGTAATGGCTGGTGTAATCACTAATTGAATGTAAATGGTATTCTGTTTAATAAAAACAAAATATTAGGTAAAAGTATTATAGTGGTTTGTAGCATGTGCCTTTAAGCTTGTATTAGCTGCAGACAGAATGTGTGGGTGTGTGGATGCTCCGTTTCGAACCTAAACGTTAATGTTAATCTGTAGAATAGAGCTTCTGTGCTTTTCATAACAGAGAGCTTTGTGAAAGAGCATGAATGCTTTTGTGTTTTCCTGCTGGCAGTTTCATTGCAAACTTCACTTTCTGTTGCTCTTCTCTTGCTTTTACTCTCCTCTATTGCACTAATGACAAAGGATCACAGAACTAGCAGATCAAAATGTTTAGCTAAAGGGTGATCAAGTCATTTGAGCTCAATCAAGACAATATTGCCACTGGATTAATTTTATAGAAGTTTGAACTTTGGTTGTGTGCCAAATGCAACTGTTTTTACTTTAAGTGCTACATTTTTTTTGTTAGGGTTGCCATTTTATGTGATTACTTAAGAAAAAATGTTTTGTAAGTTGTAGGTAAACCAGAACAGAAGATTTAATATCTCTAATTTATTTTAGCATAAACTGTTATTAAATGTTCATTGTTCTGAAGTCTGCACTAAGACTGAAGGTCTTTCCATTATTATATTAGAATAGAGGAATTAGGTTTAGGATTAATTTAGCATTGCTCTTTACTGAGGAGCATCTCAGCCAGTAGCTCTCTGAATAATTATTCAGCTTTCATTACTGATATACTGAGAGCAGCTCCCAGGAGAAGCAAAGGGAGTGTACAAGCGTGAGGATAGATTTTGTCTTAAGTTAGAGAGCTTTAAGTTTTATAATCATGTTCTAGCTGCTGATTTTAATTGTTCTGATACTGCAATTCAGCAGTCGACAGTAACGAAGTAAATGTAATTTGTTACTGTACTTAAGTACCGTATTTTCCGGTATTTCTAACTCTTTCCGGTATTTCCCACTCTTGAACCCTGCGGCTTAAACAATAAAGCGCCTAATTTATGGACGTTTGACCTGCTGCTTACTCGGACTGTCAACAGGAAATGCGAATCATTCGTCACGCTGAAAACAACCGGGCATTAAAAAATGCACTTCACCTGTGTTCTGAGCTGCACGTCATCGGGAGAAAAGCTTCACTTATGGTGATTTTTTAACGCACAACGATCCCAAAAGATAAACTCCCAAGAGAAATTGTTGTGAAAGGAAGGAGGATGACAGTGAACAAGTGCTCTGTTTTAAACTTGTATTGATTGCCACTTGGCAGTGGTGGATTTAGGCGACACGGGCAGCTGACCAGGGTGGCATCATGCCAGAGGACGGCATGGGGTGTCCACACCAAAAAAAAACAAAAGTTTTGTTTTGTTGTCAGTAAGGAGCGCTAAATCCAAATTGAAATTATGGATGACAAAAAAAAACTCAAAAAGGTTTTTCATGATGTGTGTAGCAACAAAACAACTACAGCCCTTGTAGATTTGGGTTCCTTTAATTGAGGTGATGTCATAAAGGTTTTCTGTGATTGTATTGAAAAGGTCTTGAAGTTGAGTTCAGTAAGGGGAATCTCCTGTGCAGCTTAAAAGGCTAATTTAAAAGACATATATTATGAGGATATAGATGCTGTATGTATCTAATGGCTACAGTTAGCCAAGTAGTTTTATGGTTCTTGGGTCTGAGACTTTGATATATTGTGCACAATGACATGAACCCACTCAAGAACCAGGGACCCTGGAGCTGTACCCGGGTCCCTGGTACAGCTGGTACAATACCAACAAAACCAAAAATTGGCACATTTCCATACTTACATTCTGCCTTATGTGGCTTTGGGTTTTGTGGGTTATTTCTTCTACAAAATTGGCCAAATGCAAATGGCAAATTGAAACAGATCAATACAGGTTTAGAAAGTCGAAATACATGTACTTGAGTAAAATTAAAGATACAGTAAGTAAAATATCACTCCAGTAAAAGTGCTCCCTTTTAATCTTTCACTTGAGTAAAAGTACAAAAGTGTTTGCCTTTAAATGTACTTAAGTGTGTAAGTACTATGATTTATCGTGACTATAATGTTTCTATTATCAGCTTGTCTATTGTCCTCTTGCTTAATCAACAGTATATGTGGAAAGAATGTTACTCTCAACACACCAATCTATTAATAAAATGATATTAATGAGTTAAACACTGATTGATATCTATTCAAGTTATCAAGAGTCTAACATCTTCTTTTCAATGACTTAAAAAAAAAAAAAAAAAAAAGGACACTGGTGTTGTGGCCAGTTAGAGTTGGGAGTCTCTTCCATCATTTTTTTAAATCTTTAAACTGACGCTGAACTGTATTTCTTCGTGTACTGTTATGCTGGAATTATGCATTTTCTCACTGTGGGTTTTCCTCTGGGTTCTCCATGTTTTTCCCAACAATATGTTGGTAGATGTGTTGGCTACACTAAATCACCCTTAGATTTGAATGGTTTTTTTTTTCATCCATTTCCTTTCAGGGTGTTTTTCTCATGATGCTGGAATAGGCTCTGGATCATTCAAAATCCTTATCACAATAAAGTGGTTTCTGAAGATGAGCACTTCAGATGTTGGGTACTGAATATTAGAATTTTTGTTCAATTCAAAATTGTATTTGTCAGCAAGCACTGCAAACTATCATGGTGGTGATTGTATTACATAAGAAGTATTCAGTCTTGTTTGAATAGTTGAATATGTTTTTTTGTCACTTTTTTGGAACTTTCTATAACCATATCAGAAATCTACTTGAGCACAGTTTTAGTGGAGTGGAGACTGAGGATAAATATCTCTTCTTTAGGCAAATGTAAATAAGTTAAATATTAAAGGGCGCGGTCTTAGATCTCTTTGAGTAACAATAAACACAGTCTGAGATATGACACAGTCAAACAGGGTTAATATACAATGCTGAAAATTCGAATAGTCTTTGAACACACTTAGTTTCTAATTACATGGATTCTACACTGGATTAAAGAAATGTGGACAGCCTAAAGGTTATTAGTGTGTGTGTAGGCAATATTGTAAATCTTCCATTCATTCAGATCAATATGTTCTCTTTGAATAACGTAAGTGTACATCTCAAGTTGGTTGAGAAGAAATGACAGTGTTCAATTTAACAGTTTAATCCATATATTTGCAATATACTCTCAACTTTTTTGTTGTATGCCCTTGAACAGGGTTATTGAGTGTATCTGTATTAAATGATAAAGGCTAATCACAGCCAAAAAAGCCTGATGAATAACTAATGTGCTGTGGTAGTAAGAGGAGCTTACTACCAGCAGCTGGCTTTGTTCTCCAACCTTATCAGTTTCAGTGTCTCTTATAGTGCTTCATTTAAGCCTCATCCTGTAGTCTGTCCAACCAATTGTTCCTTTAAAAACACTGAATGTTCAGTTCAGTCAATGTTCAGTCTCCAAACTAATTATAAATTACAAATGTGATAATTAAACCTATGATTATATTAAATGTTAAAATTATTTGTGGTCTTGTAAATTTGGGCTAATGATGTGTTTACTGAGTTTTGCACTTTGTATCACATTTCACACAGTATCACATTTTTATTTATTTTTTATATTCACGTGTCTTTCCAATGTTTTCTTCTGTTTTATCAAGTAATTTATAGTGGAATCTACAATTATCACACTTAAAAACTCTTAACAAAAGAAAAAGAAAAATGCAATAAAACAATAGCTGCTTGACAGTGTTCATTATTTAACTGAATTTTGAATTGTTCCCAGAAGGTAATAAATGCTTTTGATGCAATGAAATATCTGTTTGTCCTATCTCTTCATATGTGGTTTGTTTTTTGGTGTACGGACTAGCTCTGATAATCCTCACTCTCAGTGTTCAAGCTATTATTTGAACTGCATTTTTATATTCACAAAGCTCAATTTGCATGATAGCAAAAAAAGTCATTATTTTATAACTTTTATCAGCGCAATCCTTTTTTTAGTAATTGAGCTGCTTCAGGAATTGTGAGGGCACTGTGAAGTAGTGAAGGACAGATGTATTTTTTATTCAAGGCTAAATTTGATTGATTTTATTCAATATTTTATTACATTTTTTTTTATCAAAGTTATTGTCTAAATATTTGTATGCACTATTCATATCCCTCACAGCTCTAACCAAAGTGAAGTTATGGGCCATCGACAGGCAATGCTTTCAGACCATCATGATGAGGACTGGACTGATAAAGCATGCAGAGTACATGGAGTTTCTCAAAAGGTTAGAACTTGAAGCGTGTGGATTATAATCATACATTGAATACTGTACTGTGTGACTGTCTGTAACATTTTGTGTGTGTGTGTGTGTGTGTGTGTGTGTGTGTGTGTGTGTGTATTAAAGTGTGCATTGGCACTGCAGCTGTCATGTTAGTTTTGTATGTCTATGACGGAGTCTTCTCTGCATCCAGCCGAAAGCACCTCCTTCCCTCTTTCTCCTCTCTTTTCTTTTCATCTTTCATCTAAAAGCTCAATTTGCATGATAGCAAATTGAAAGGAAAGCATGGGAAATATTTTACATATTAAAGACAGAATTCTGCATGGATGAGCTTACAAATGAAAGAAATCTTCATTGAAATATGGTTATGTAATGGAACAGTTCTTTGGAAGCTCCACTGCTTCACTGGCACAAAGCCTTTGTGCATTCAGCTTTTCTGTTCCTTTCTCTCACTGGCTCATAATCTGTCCCTTCTCTTCTGTCTTCAATGCTCTCTATCTTGCTATGGTATATATCGAAATAGATTTGTAAAACCAACATTTTCACCACAAAATTGTAATCATGCCACAGAATGTATAATCTTCCCTTTTAATTACACTTCTGCATTTACTGCTTTATTTAATTGTCATTAATTAATGTAATGGTGCAGGATTGTTGAATAGGCAAAAAGATTGAAAAAACAAACAAAAAAACACATCAGCTATAACCCATCAGTCATTCATGCGCAAAAAAGGTGAAAGCCTGGCATGTGATAGCATAAAAAATATAATCCAAGATATAAGAAATATAATCCACTTGTCACAGAAAAGTGCAAAGTAGAGGAAATGAAAAGTTTTCTGTTCTAGACAAGAAATAAACAACCAAAAAAATTAATCAGGGGAAAAATTATATACTTGTTTTGTGTATTGCGAGTTAAAAACAATTTAAACTTGAAACACTACTCCAAGGGATTATTTTGATCACTAAAAATGTGCTTTGGCATGTGGTCATTTTCAATTACCAGTTAACAGAATCAGCCATTGCTGAAACAATCAAAGGCTCATCTTAAAATAAGGAAACTTAAGACACTTAAGATTACTTAAGCAATTAAAGGGACATTCTTAATGACATGGCTTAAGATTCCTTAGGCTTTATTTGTTTATTCATTTATTTTTTGGGTGGTTGGAGAGTCCTTTACCTTTTAGCAATCTTTGGACCCTAAAGGGACATGCTGGAAAAATGGTCTCTGTATAGGGACGTATTCTAATTTGTAAACCCTTTTCCAATACTGCATCTTATAAGTGCCGAAGGACTACTGTTTGGACAGACTATCTGTGGGTGGTCTGTGTTCATGTTTTCTTTTTTCTCTCTTCACCAGCTGGCTCACTATCCATAGCAGTTAATGGTTGATTAATGGTACAGATAATAACACTGTGATAACTTTATTTTAGATCAGCATTCATTATTTTTAAGCAGCTGATGTTACTTATCAGATGAACATTTATTTTTACATACTACTGCATAGCTACAGTATATCTAGCCTTACAGAGTAAGCCAGAGAAAACAGAACAACTGTGGCACTGAAAACAACAATAAAAGGCTAAAAAAAAACCAAAGCAACGGTTTTCAGACTAAAACGTAACAGGTAAGCACAGAATTTAAGCAAGACTTTACAAGTTAAACTAAGCCAAGAATTTAAATAAAGTAAAGTAAATGTTTTATGGTCCCTGGTGGTCTAGTGGTTAGGATGTGGCACTATCACTGCTGCGGCCCGGGTTCGATCGGTCAGGGAACCAACCCCAGCCACTCTTAGTGCCGGTCCCAAGCCCGGATAAATGGGGAGGGTTGTGTTAGGAAGGGCATCCAGAGTAAAAACATGTGCCAAATCAAACATGCGGATGATCCGCTGTGACGACCCCTGATGGGAGAAACTGAAAGAAAGAAAGTAAATGTTTTTTTAGACAGATAGAATAGTCACGGTAACAACCAAAAAAAAAAATAAAAATAAGGAAATAATTATTTAAGCGTAGAAGCATTTATGTGAGATATATTTGGATACTATTATCACTAAATGAATGGCTGGTGTGAGTACACCATCAACCACTGTCAGAAAAATAAATGAGATCTTGTGCATCATGTTTTTGGAGTTGTAACAATTGAGGAAAAATGGCATCACATTATCAAGATTAAGATACCGTTAATCAAGAACTAATAATAATATATATAACAAAACTGCAATTTTGACTTGAATTTCATTTTGTAAACCCTCTCTTTTGCAGCGTTCCAACATTTCATAGTCTTCCAGAAGAAATACTAAGCAAGCTGGCCGATGTCCTTGAGGAGGTAAACTTTTATTTAGCAAGCCTTCAGAGCAAGTCTATGAATTACATTTTAGGTGTATCGTTACACAGATTTGGGTCAAAGTTGACAAATCATCAAATTTATCATTTACATTTATATTTACATTTACGACACTTAGCAGACACCGTTATCCAGAGCTACGTGCAAAAGTGCTTTGTATCTCCGTTGAAAGGACTTTTTTATTATTTGTATTTTTTTTAAACAAAGATAAAACAAACCGGGAAAAGTGCTAGTTATCATCAGATGTTGCAGGCCAAAAACATACACATACTAACTGTCAGCTATCAGACTATTAGTGTTTGCAAACTAGTGATTAATCTAATGTTCAATTTTGATGAATGTTTGCTTCTCATACATTTTTCGAGTATTATTTATAGAGTTAGAGTTTGGCACAATATTTGCTAAGGAATGCAGACAGATTTAGTCTAGATTTAACATTAGTAATATAGTGGTAGGGCAATAAATGCAACTGGAAAATAAGTGTTCATATTTTAATTTCTTAAAGACAAATATCAAAGAGTCTTAAAGGAAAAAAGTTAATTATAGACTGGAAGTAAATGATGCAGGGTTTAAAAGTGACTCTGCAGTAATGGGCAGACTGTATTTTTTCCTACAGTAAAGCAATACAATCAGCATATTTAATACAGTATTCTGTTTCCGAAATGAAAGTCTTCAAAGTCTCACATAGTGCTCTTATCTGAGAAACTTAAGCTCATGAAAACACCAAATACTCATTTTCCATCCCAATGTTTAAAGATTGTTTAAATTTCGATTTCATACATTTACAGTTTCATAACATTAAGCTTATTGGATCTTTCAATCATTTCTAGGGCATCTTTCCAGATTTGACCTAAACATAAACCATCAATGTGAGTTAATGAAAGAAAATGAAAGTAACTGATAATGCTGTTAGTATTTTAACATAAATGTTACTGCTGTTCAAGTAGTCAAGTTGTTGGCTAATAAATTGGGAGTTCAGTTTATATTGTGCTCTTAATTTCACAGGTATAATCCATCTTATGGTAAAATTCAAGAATCCAAAGGGAAATCTTCTCCTGCTATGAATATTATTGTTATTCTATTATAATTCATGCCTGCAGTCTCATTGTGTATCCTGCAGCTGTTGAATGCTTTTAGTCGTTTTCTGAAAAAATCTGTTTTAATTCAGTCAGGTTTCACTCACTGCCTTTTTTTTCACTAGACAACATTAGGCTGTAATGGCCTGAGGGTGTTTGTGAGTGGTGTGGTTAAGTGGGGAAAGAATTTCTGCATTATTTTTATTATCTTCAGCCCTAAGTACTAATTTTGTCCAGAGCTTTGACAAATTAACCATTCAGATTTTTCTGCTCCAGCACTTTGTAAGATTGCTGCATATCTGCCTTGGAATTTAAATGTAAATATTTTTGTTCCTTTGTTTTAATTTTTCAGTATGTGGATAGTGTGTATACTGTGCTTAGGCTATGTGTTTTCAGCTCTTTTTTAAAACAAGCAAAATTACATTTGATTCCTGCATAATGTCTAGAAGAAATATTGAAAAATGAGAAGTTAATATAAGGTAAGATGTTTGAGGCCTGGTCAGTGAAACGTTAATTAGTTATGCAAGTTTCAATAAATCACGTCTAATTAATAAAGAATGGTGCACGTCAGAGGAAAACCACATGCTAAAGAATACAATAGATAAAGCATCGCTGTATAAATGGTGTCCTTTTGGAAGTGCTAATGCATGGTTGAGTCACCTCCACTTCCCATTCACCAAAAGGACCAAATGTCCTTTTGTCTTTTTCCTTCTGCCATAAATTGTGTGACTCACTCTGTAAAACAGTTGTTATGAGTAGGCTGTTTAAAGATTGAAATTCTATACAGGTCATAGCTGAAACTGACTTATAAAGTGAATTCTAGGCAGCAGAGTTATTTTTGCCCTGTGTAACAAGACTCTAGGAATTGTGTGGAAATGGCCTTATTGCAATCATTCCTCAGTTTCTTGCACTTAGTGTAAGACTGATCTGTTGTTAAAGATGACAGACAAAAAAAACTCTATATTTCAGTCATTAGCTGAATCTTCCTGAATTAGAAAGTGCAGACTCCACAGCTGTCATGTGAAAACGAGGCTGTTACACCAACCTCAGCTCATTGAAATCCAGTTAAGAATGAAAGGAAATGAATAGCAATCATTTCCCCTCAACATCTACTGATCTCTCCGCTCTATCTCCACCTGTTTTTCATTTTCTCCCTATTATGTATGTCATGACATAGTGAAATCTGATTGGAATTGTTTATTAGTTGACCAACATGGAACCACCCTTATTACAGTCCAGATTCTTGACAATAAGCACATTTTAAAGCTCTGGATTTTGAGCATATGTGTGCAATAGTAGACACACAGGTTACATTTATACTGCAATACTGCAGATCAGATAAGAATCAAAAGCTATTTACCTCTTTGAAATCCATCTATTTATTTTATTGATGTTGGTAAATGTAATGATTCCTTTAATTAAGTTTTTTATCTGCAAGAGTGAAAGGAAAAGTTTATAGGACTGTGTTGAGACCCGTGATGTTTTATGATTTGGATACAGTGGCACTGAGTAAAAGACAGGAGGTGGAGCTGGAGGTAGCAGAGCTGAAAATGTTGAGATTTTCATTGGGAGTGATGAGTATGGACAGGATTAGAAATAAGTTTATTAGAGGGACAGCACATGTAGGATGTTTTGGAGACAAGGTGAGTGAGGTGAGATTGAGATGGTTTGGACATGTGCAGAGGAGGTACATGGTGTTTATCAGTAGGAGAATGCTGAGGATGGAGCCACCAGTAAGGAGGAAAAGAGAAAGGCCAAGGAGGAGGTTCATGGATGTGGTGAGCGAAGACATGCAGGTAGTTGGTTTGAAAGAGGCAGATGTAGAGGACAGGGGAAGTATGTAAATGAATGATCAGCTGTGGCGACCCCTAATGGGAGAAGCCGAAAGAAGAAGACGACTTAATTGCAAACCTGTATTTTAATTTGCAAAACACAATTTTAAATACAATTTCTATAATTTTGTCAGCTTTGTTACATTAAAATCTCTGGTGGCTTAAAGGTTATGTTATAGGTCACACAGGGAGGTTTTTAGCTTCGGTCAGATTTGGGGTTCTGTTTCGTCTGTGCTGTCTGTGTGCTTTTGCATCTCTCATTACATCTGTCTAGAGGACAGTGATGGCACACAATAACAGGAGGGCATGTGTGTGCATTCACCCTTTCCAAGCATATTAGGGGTTAGAGTCTCAGTCATACGATGAAGGGAGAATTAGCAGTGACTTATTTTCAAAATTGTAGTTGAGTGTGGAAACTAGCCATTTAAAATTGAATTACCAGAACTAACAACACCGATCAACCTCAAATTAGGTCTGTTGTCTTATTCATGCAAATTGTATTCACTTTTGCAGTAGTATCAACATAGCCATGAATAGTTTTCAAAAAAATTCCTTTTGCAGCATCCAAAATATACTCCCTACTTTTTCTTGTTCTTCTTCTGTTGAATGCTTTTTTTCTGTTTTTGGTATTCAGACGCATTATGAGGATGGGGATTATATAATCAGGCAGGGTGCCAGGGGAGACACTTTTTTCATCATTAGTAAGGGAAAGGTAAGTTCCTTCTTTTTTTTTTTTTTTTTTGCTGAGCAGCAGTATGATGTTTAAATGTTAAAGTGCCCCAAGAGCTCTTTTCTATTTTGCCATTTTAATTAGGTTTCTTTGGTAACCTGTCTCTGTGTTTTAGGTGACCGTGACCAGGGAGGACTCTGCCAGTCAGGACACGGTGTACCTGCGCTCTCTGGGGAAGGGCGATTGGTTTGGAGAGAAAGCCTTGCAAGGGTAGGATGTCTTCTTTGTAATCATCAGATATGTCATCAAATGCATCAGGCTGAGTTCATGCAGCTGGAGCACACTAAATTGCTTTCATAAAATGCTGGTTATGACCTAAATCCAGTATATACAATAACAGTGTAGCAGTGTGCCACCTAGTGGTGTCTTTTCGTTAATGCCCTTTCTATATGCCATAGTAACACATGATAAAATTAAAAAAAGTAAAAACTGATTTGATTAAAATTAAAGAGAAATATTGTCCTGTATTTAAGACCAAAGACGTAATAATTGATTGCTAAATGTTTTCATGTGAATGTGTGAGCTTGGAGGAAATATGAATTATGAATAATGAAATATTGGAAAGTGTGAGTTGTATATACAGATGGATGGATGGATGGATGGATAGATGGATGGGTGGATGGATGGGTGGGTGGATAGATATTTATCTATCTATCTATATAAGCAGGCCCCCAATTTTTCTGGGATTGTTGTCGTGGATTTACTTTTATTCAAATGTTGTTTACTTTCAAATGACAATCACAAACACTGGTGAGTACCAGTAGGATGTTGTCCAACTAACAGCATGTGTCAGATGCTAAAAAAGAGGTCTGACAATTATCACTTTTATGTGTGGGATTTAAAAACAGCCTGAGGAACCCAACAGATTTCTAAACAGGATAAAGACTACAAATAAACATAAGTCACACAAACGCAAAGTTATTTACTGTAGTAATTGCAAACATTTGTGGGATTTCACACAGTTTCAAACATCTACAAACAGCATAAGCAAAGAGGATTTGAATGAATAGATGAACACTACAGCATATTAACTATGTATCATTTGGTAACTAAAAATGCTACATAATTAATCACACAGTTGAATAAGCTCTAGTGTGACCCAAACTGAATAAAGATTAAATAAAATGTTAAAACCCCAGCATGACTGCACATAGGCCCATGCTTGTTTAACAGCCAACATCTATTAAGCACTTTCACAGAAACAGATACACCCGAAGGCATACATATCCTAGAGGTTACAGTATATTGTACATATCCTATACATGCTGGTTAAATTCCTGGGGGGGTTTGATTAACACTAAAAGGAAGTCAAGTGTCTTCCATAGCCTCACTAATGACTACATTTAAACATCAGTCAACCCTTATGGAGTCCTGGGCACAGACTACAAAATATATATCGACCTTCTCTGTCCATTAAAGAACTGGTAGATTATGACCTGAAAAATGGCTCAACATCCCCAAACCATTCAGCACTTGGCAGCATTCCAGGTAGAACAGAAGCTGTTGTACAATGGCTCTATTCCTTATTTCTGATATATTTGATTGTTTTTTATGTAGGGTTTTGATAACTTAATCATTTGTACAATGTAAGGGTAGAAAAAATATATTTCTACAGAAGTTGACAGAGTTAATTTTCTTTTGGCCCAGATAAAAGTAATAGAAAAATCTCTAAATGCTGTTTTCGGTAATATCATGCAGAACCTGCAGGCCTTTCCAAATACTTCGCTGTAATTTGTTACTATTATTATAGTACTAGGTTTAAGCTTATGACAGATGGTATTTATACTTGGTATTTTCTCGCTTAGATCAGAGGATGCTTTTCCTTCTTCCTATTAAAGGTTTTATCCTGTGTGTATTTGATGAATGACTGGAATACAAAAAAATCAGTGCTCATAAATAGTAACAGTCCTTCTTTGTCCCTGTGTAGTTTCCTTTTACTCTTTTCAGAGTAACAAATGTGTGCTGATTTTTGGAGACATTAAAAATTAATGAAATACAAATCTATACAGTTTTCATTCTAGTTTGCATACTGCATCCATAAATCACAGAATGTTGCAGCATATTCTCGTCTGCGTTGTGGACTTTTGCAATCAATTTCCGAAACGATCGCCTTGTTTATGTCTGACTTGAACTTCCAGTAAGCAATCTGATCTGAGACGGTTCTAGTCTGGCACAGCTTACGGCATGTGGACTCCAGGTATTTAGATTGTCCTCATGAACTGTAAGTGATGAAAGGGAGCTCTTGTTGCCAGGATTAATGGGTGTGTACTGTGCCAGTGTAGACTAGGTGTGTATGTGTTTGACCGAAACAAGAAGGGGAGGCTTTCACAGAGCACATGTCATGTTTTGGGATGAGTCATTATACACTACAAGAAGGGCATTGCTGTCCACTTAATGTCTCTTATAAAGACTCTTATAGAGCGCACTCTGGCCATAATTACACTCATCAACCCTGGGGCTTACTCCAACCCTCTGGCTTATTTTTTTTTTCATGTTGTCTTTTCTCCACTGTTGTGTGGAGCAGCTGTGACCTTCTCTGAGTGTGTATGTGTTGTGGGGGATTTAGGGTTGAGTAGTGAAGAATTCTCACCTCCGTCCAAGCACAAGAAACTTTAAATGGGATTAGAGCATGTGTGTTCTCTGTTTAACATTTACTCTTCTTACTTGTCAGTCAGAGCACTGGGCATTTGTGTGTGTGTGTGTGTGTGTGTGTGTGTGTGTGTGTGGGTGTTTTGTGACGGGTTGGATGGAACAGTGAGGTAGTAGTGTGTTTTGGTGGGGCAAAATTCTGAGCAAATGTTTGCAGTTGACCGTGTTATGAGAACTAAAAACCCCTTGTGAAAAACAGTGTGTTAGTTGAGCATTATGAATTCACGCTCGGATTCTGACTCAGGCGATTGCGGTGACTTATCCTCAGAGTTCAGCGAGCCAGAGGAGGTTAACGATGGCTTACAGAAAGGCTCTGAGTAATGGAAATTCTTTTTTTTTCTTTTACAAAATTACCTTATTGAGATCTGAGCAACATTTTTGAATCCTATAATGCACTATAGATAGGCAACACAATTCTGTTCCTTTCTTATGATCAGTTATTAAACCTCAAAAAAACCTGAATATGGGGCATGACTAAAGATCATTCTGTAAGGTTTTTTATTCTCTCTGAGAGTTTCTTGTTCAACTGACCATATAGCCACACCAGAGCAGCTGATATAACCTTTTTTTCCCCTGAGTCTAACTTGATTTAGACACAGATCAGTTTTTGTGTTGCTCATTTTTTTACTCACGTTCGTTATGTTGTTTTTTTTGCACAGAGAGGACATCAGGACAGCCAGTGTCATAGCTGCAGAGACTGTAACCTGCCTTGTCATTGACAGAGAGTGAGTATTAGTCATTATATCATCCATTCTGCTTTATTATACTCACTGTAATGTCAGCTTCAATATCATCCACATGGCTTAAAAAAATAATAAACTAGAGCATTTGCAGTGATCATTTGAGCTTAAGCACAGCTTTAGTATAAAGCTGTAATGAAATTTTCTTTTTATATTTATCTTGAAGGCAAATGTTGGAATTTTTGGCACTTCAAAGATTTTATATTCTTCTAGTTATAGACTTTATTCTAAACATTTTATACATATGGCCCTGTGTGTGCGTTTTAATGTATATTATATAAACTAAATGATTTATATGGGTGGTATTTTGTAAAAAAAAAAAAAAAAATCTTCAGAAGCCTAATTAATGAGCATTTAGTTAATGATTTTTATCTGTAGGAGCAGTTGGAAATTTTTCTGAACATAGACTATATATTTCCAACTTTGGTGTTTTACAATCAATTTGCCTATTGAATTAAAGGCTGCCAATAATTATGTTTTATTATTATTATTATTATTATTATTATTATTATTATTATTATTATTATTAATAATAATAATAATTCTGGACAAAATTACATTTTATCAATGTTGCTGATTTAGTTGACTGTTGCATACAAAGCTTTCTGACATGACATGTTTCTCAGGTTACTACGAGTTTGTATGAATGCCTTATTTATTCAGTGCCTGAATAAGTTTGTCTATTCAGAGGTGTGATTGGGTGAATAAAATCTGTCTCTATGCTGAATAGTTTAATTGCTGTGTGTGTCGGTGATCTGTGCAGACAGGTTGTCTCCTGGGTAATGTGCTCATTCAGCTCTTTATGAGCTGTTACAACTTAATAGGCTGCTGTGCGCAGTTCTGCTAGACTGAGAAAGTATTTATTAACTGATTGTTACATTTCTCCATTTTGAACCCTCTAAATGTGCTCACCGATATGAGTCCTGCAAATTTAATTCAAATTCCAAATTTAACTAAAAGATTATTTATAGCTGAATATATGGAAACATTATTGTAAAAATGATTTTTTGCTCTTTGCTATGTGAATCTGTTTTGACTACAGGACTCATTGATGCTACACTATATGGCCAAAGATTTGTAGACACCTGACCATTTCACCTATATCTGGTTCTTTCCCAAACTGTTCTCACAAAGCACGAATTGTATAGTATGTATTTGTTTGCTGAAGTATTGAGATTTCCATTTACTGGGACTGAGATGGAATTCACGCTGCGCACAAATCCAAGTTAACGCAATAATTTATTAACAAGAAATTCATTCAGCACGCATTTCTGTTTGACCATTTTTATTACAAATTATAAATAAATAAATATAAAAGAGGCAAACTTCAAACCTTCAACGCAACAGATAGATAAAAACAAATAATAAATGCCACCAAAAAGATAATTTTTAATCACTAAACATTTGTTACTAAATTGAACTCATTTGTTACTTGTTATAATTACTTTAAAACATTTACAAGAATATTTTGTTTTATGTTGAGTATGGTTTCACTAATAATAAACATATATTTGCATAAAGCATCCATATTTGTCCATGCCCATGTTAATTAGAGTATTGAAAACTTGAAAAGTATTAATTTAAGACAGATTTAGAACAGATAAAAATGTGTGATTAACTTGCAGGTTTTTTTGTTTTTTTACCACTTTAATAGTCCCAGTGGGACTTGGACCACCTCCAAGTTCTTGACTGAACTGCATGATACTTAACTGTAACTACCAATACAACTATATTGATGCTATACATTGTATTGCACATATACATGCACATTATCAACATATTATCCACAGTTTTTCTTTTATATACTTGATATACCTGCACTATGCAGGTTTTTTTATTATGACAAAATATTTTTACTATATGTTGTACTGTGTATGGCTGCGCAACCAATACTATATGAACATAGAGTGGAAGAACTGAAGTGGCCTGCACAAAGCCCTAAACCCCAATGAACTCTTTCGGGATGAATCGGAATGCTGACTGCTCCCCAGGCTTTCTTGCCACACATGAGTGTTTGACCTCATGAGCTGAATGAGCACAAATATCCACAGCTACTCTCCAAAATCCAGTGGAAAGCCTTGCCACTAGAATGTTTTATAACAGAAAAAAAAGATCTGAAATGGGAGGTTTAATAAGCTTATATGAGTGTTATGTCAGGTGCCCACAAACATTTGGCCGTATAGTATATTTTAGCTCCATGCTGCTAAGCTGCCATACACAAAGACACTTACACATGAAAATATTTAGGGAAAGCAACTGTAAAATATGAAGCTCACTGCATACAATTCCATGCAACTTCTAAAGTACTTTGCAAAGGTCTTGATAATGTAAATACACATAAAATAAAACATTTGCTTTTTTTTATCCGAAAGTGTATTTGGTAAATCCTTCATGAATAAAACGCTGAATGAAAATCTATCAAAATCTATTTTATGGACACTTTTAAATCATGTTGATAAAGATACAGTGTTGCACATGTCAGAAGTAATTCCTGTTAAACATATCCCTCTTTGGGGAAGGAGAAATGTAGGGGTAGAGGGAGGGTGAGAGAGAATTTAAATATTTACTCGGATTGATTAAACTGCAGTGCCATAGCAGCCATTTTTGGTATAAACACATCAACAGAAGCTCATCCCAGGCATTATTACCATTTCTCCCTGTAATATTTATCAACAAAGACACACAAATTCCATCTCCCTTCTCTGTGATCACACTGCTGAAATAGCAGAGGGCTGTTTTTATCATTATTGCTAATATTCTCAGCAGCAGATATCATACATAATTGAATATTCTGTTTCTCAGTGCAGCAAGAAAACACAGGGTTTTAATTAGGTTAGCCTTTAAATGTAATGACTTTCTTCTTTTCCCTTTATAACAGAATTTACTTACTAGTTGCACTTACAACTTAAAATATTTTTTTCATGCGATTATTTTACTACACTGTTGTCTTGTATTCTCATTTACACCCGGGTATATAATTTGGGATGTGGAAGACCTTTCTTCCATGTTTGAAATGGAATGTTTGAATATTATTATATTCTGTTTTTAGATCCTATAAGCACCTTATTGGAGGTTTGGAGGATGTGTCCAGCAAAGGATCAGAAGATGCTGAGGCCAAAGCAAAGTAAGCCCATTTCATATCTAGTATTATTAGCGTTGTTACAGTTATTAAGAATAAATAAGTATATTCAGTTGCATGCAGCATTATATATATATATATATATATATATATGAAGTCAGCCCACGATAATTTACAGATTTCTGATTCGGAACCTAGTGACAAATTGTCTTGATGAATTCACTAAGGTAGAGTAGAGTCTGGGGGTTGCTTCCAGAATGTGTGGCTTTTGTGGTTACTTTCTAAGACCAGTGCAAGTTTAGAAAATCCACCACCAGACTGATAGATCTCAATTTCTTTCTTTCTCATTTGTTTCTGAATTTCTTTGGATTTCGTCATGTTTAGGTTTTGAGGATCTTTTGGATTACTTTACTTTACCTTTACTTAGGCAAGTCCTAGTTAAGAGATTTCTTGATTGCGAACAGGTGGCAGTAATCAGGCCTGGGTGTCGCTGGAGAAATTGAATTCAGGTGTGATAAGCCAGTTTTAAAACTTTTTCACACAGGGCTATGTAGTTTTGGATTTAGTGTTTCCTTAATAATAAAAACCTTCATTTAAAATCTGCATGTTGTGTTCACTTGTGTGAAACATTAAAAGTGTGACAAACATGCAGAAGGACCAACACTTTCACACCACTGTATATATATATATATTAAATCACATATATTATATCGTAACACATCCCACTGGAAGAAGGAGAGACAGGCAAAAGTTCCCCAAGCAGAGCTGTCTTTATTTACTTTCATATTCACCCCGGCGCTTTCCTTTCCAGTACTCACACTGGGGCTCACCTGCCTTCCTCCATCGTCTGCTCGTCCCACTCGAGGATCGGCACGATTTCTCTCTATAGCGCCCACCCGAGTTTCCCTCGTGTTGTTCGAGTGCACTCGCCTGCCAGCACGACCCTTCCGCTCGTCTGTGCTTGGTGGATCTCTCTCTTTATTGGCGTCGCCTGACTGAGACAGAGTGCACTCATTAGTTTAATCAGCTGCAGGTGTTTCTTGCCTCTCGTTCCTTCTGGCTCCACCCTCCACTCGTGCCCTGCTGACACATACCACCAACGCCTCCTAACTGACTCCCCCACTCACCCCATGGCATGAGAAGGTGTTGGCAAGTACTTCTAGATTCCTAGGAGCGAGCGAGCAAGCGGGCAGGCAGGTGGTGAAGTTCAGAGGAGAAGGAGAGGGGTGAAAGAGAGGGAGAGAAGTTGCCTGTCCCGTGGTACACCACCATCTGGACTTTCCTGGAGAGGCGTAGCAGACGATGGAGTGCCTGTTTTGGCGCAGGCTCATCCTGCTGAATAGGAGGCAGGTGGAGGCTGTGACGGCTGCACTCCTGCTGACCTGATCCCGCTTCCTTTGCAGCAAAGTCTCCCTGGCATTATACCCCTTTTCCAGCATGGGGTTTCGGCACCACTGTAACATACTCACTGATTCCGCACTGGAAAAAAAATTCACGACACAGAGCTTTCTTTATTAACTAAAATTTTTACTGATCAGAATTCTTGCAGACCAGCACGCCTTTTCCTGGCGTCCTTTGAGTGCACTCACCGACTGGCATGTCTTTCACAGGTGCCCACCCGTGCTTATCATTGTTCAGTGACCTTTCTGCTTGTCTCTGCTTGGTGCCATCTCTCTCCTCTTGCCGTCTCCCCTCTTTATTGGCATCACCGGACTGAAGCAGAGCGCACTCTGTAGTCTCATCAGCTAAAGGTGTTTCTTACTGCTCGTTTCGTTCAGCTCGGACCGCCACTCTCTCACCACTGGCATATTAACTTATTTGAATTTGTTAACGCAAATTCATTTTAACGCCACTAATTTTAATGTAGCAGTTAATCACAAGTTAACTCATGACACTCATGACTAAATTATGCGATTGATCGCGATAAAATATTTTAAATGATTGACAGCCCTACTATATATGTAAAAACAGTTACCATATTTAACTTTTTTTTTAATAGATTTATATCTATTTATGGTGGTAATAATACATAAATTGATATTTAATCTATATTTTCATTTATAGCTTAATAAATAAAGAAAAGAATAAATAAAAAATTTTGTAAGCAAATCAAGAGTTAAATCTATCGGTCTGAATTGCCAACTCTCATATCTTTCCAATGACATTGCAGGAAGAATGTGTATATTTGTTTTAATATTACAGCAAAATGTAAAATGAAAATAAAAACAGGATGCAATATACAATCATTATAAACCATTATCTTATTCAGGAACCAACCCGAGCCTTAGTGCCGGTCCCAAGCCAGGATAAATGAGGAGGGTTGCGTTAGGAAGGGCATTCAGCGTAAAACGTGCCAAATCAAACATGCGGATGATCCGCTGTGGCGCCCCCTAATGGGAGAAGCCAAAAGAAAGTTTTTATAAACCATTGTCTTATTCCCAATAAAACATAAAAAACATTAAATGTTTAAACTGAGTAGAAACCGAAGAAAAAGATACAGTCATTTAAAATGTTGATGGTTGCAACACCTCTCAGTGTTGGGACAGGGGCAACAGAAGGCTGGAGAAGTGTTACTAAAGCAGCTGGAGGAACATTTTCGAACTAATTTAGTTAATTGGCAGCAGGTCAGTAACAATTGTGTACAAAAAGAGTACCTTGGAGAGGCAGAGCCTCTCAGAAATAAAGATTTGGCAGAGGTTCATTAATCTGTAAAAAAAAACAAACAAACTACATATTGTGGATAAATTTCAGAATAATGACTTTGAATATCTCATCATCTACAGTACATAATATCATCCAAAAATTCTATGATTCAGAGAAATTTCTTGAGCAAGGGACAAGGATGAAAGTCAATACTGGATGCCCATAGTCTTCTGACCCTCAAGCGGCACTGAATTCATTGATTCTTGATTCTTTATTGGAAATTATTGCATGGGCTTGGAAACCACTGTCTGTGAGAATAGTTGTCATTCACAAATGCAGGTTAAAACTCTATCATGGAAAGAAGAAGCATATTTGAACATGATCCAGAAATGCCGCCATCTTCTCTGAGTTAAAGCTCATTTAAAATGGACTGAGGCAACGTGGAAAACTGTTCTGTGGTCAGGCAAATCAAATTTTTTTAATTATTTTTGGAAACCATGGATGCAGCCTCTGGACTAAAGAGGAGAGGGTTTTAGAGCAACACATGCTTTCACCCAGACATTTTTTTTATGGAAGGCCTTGTATATTATAGAAAGATAATGCTAAACCACAACTAAAGTTACATTTTACACCGCATACCAAACCTTTGTAATTGGGGTTATATGTGTACCTGTGATTACTTTGCATTTGTCTTGCTAATTACATATTAATTCATTCATTTTCATTGACATAAAGTGCTATAGAAGAACAGCTTTGCTGCCATGTCTGAGTAAGAGACAAAAGGTCAGCATCCTTACAGCTGTGCTACAGTCAACCACCACTGACACTGTTTTTAATGAACAGTAATATGAGATGAGAGTTAGAGACAATGACCTCTAAGGCAGTTTGAGGTGATGTGAAACCGAAGAACTGCAAAGACGAGAGTAATGTGAACTCTCAGAAACATTATCGCCCAACACACACACACACACACACACACACACACACACACACACACGCGTGCGTGCGCTTACATGCACACAAAGAGAAATTATTGTTTCTATAGTAATTATCCAGTTAAAGCTTGCAAATTATGTGAATAACTCTTAGCTCTCACACTGATTGCAAAACTTTCCTCTACTAGATCAAAGCAGCAGCCTTAGAAACTTTCTCCACTTTCTCTTTCTCATCTGCATTGTAAATTACCAGAGCTGATACATTAATAATATACCTCTTCCATATTTTTCATGTCAAGATTATAACACTGTTTCTGTTTTCTTTCACATTTTCCTTGAAGTAATCTATATACTCTATATTCTATCTGAGAAATAAAACCCTTTTTTACCCCCCAATGTAATCATTGTTCCAGGAACCATATCATTTTAAAATAAATGTACATATAAGACAAATAATAAGGCCAATATAATTTCTTTTTGGAAACGCAATGGCCATTATTGTATCTGCTTCATTATCATATTTTGTAAAGACATTTATGTTCGACAGCTGACATAGCAGCTGCACTGATAGACCACTGATCTGCTCTCCAGTGGCCAAAGAGCTCTAGTTGGACAGCTATGATACAGCAGAAAGCCTAAAGCCTGGGACATTAGGGAGCACTTTCTTCCGTGCACTCAGATATAGCAGCCAATAATACCAACCCTCAGTCCTGAGAGAGGGATCACTGCTCCTTCACAGTTCATCTACCGGAAACACACACACATAGAGGCATTACATCATTCATCATGATCTCATATGATCTCCTTAGAAACATGCATATTTTTAGTTATTATTATATATATATATATATATATATAAATGTGTTGGAGTAAAAAAAATATTTTTTAATTTTTGTGTGTTTGTGTGTTTGTGTGGCAGAAATAAGCTTTAAAAATGAAAATGTAATTTAAATGACAGAAAGTTTCCAAAGACTATTTTAAACTGAAAACTAAGAAAACACCATACAGTGTGTTTACCCCCTTTTTTTTAGTAATCTGAAATTAATTTTTATTTATGATTTAGTTATTTATATATTTGTTTTTGCATTTTGATGTAATACGGTAATAAAATGGGTTTAGTTTTTACAGATATTCTTGCATGTAATTTTAGCAATAAAATGCAAATTTTTGAAAAAGAGATGTCTTATTTTCCCTTGTATATTTTATATTGCTCTTTAATAAAGGAAAAGTACTTATTATTCGATTACTTGATTAATCACTGGAATAATCAGTGGAATACTCGAATACTAAAATTATCGATAGCTGCAGGCCTAGTTTATTGTCTCCACTATGTGGTGAAACTCACATCTTTAAGCAGAAAATAACCCATTCTTAAATATATTCTGAATTTCAGAAGCATATGATTTTTTTTTTATTATTATTTGTTCCCATACGCCAAGCACGTTGCAAGTATCTTGTTTAATAAATGGAAAGTATTCCTCACTAAAGGACACAGAACACTACACTGAATATGGAGATTATGAGGTTTAGAGCCCTAGCTTATGCTCTATTTATGTACTGTTCCGTGACATCTGTGCGTGATAAGAATGATCCCACCTTGTAGTCATGGTGCCAATCACAGTCACTTACTGAATAGAGATATCTCATGCTATCACATGTCCCATGTAGTTTATCTTTCTCTGAATATGCACAATGAGCAAGCTTGCATTACACAGCTATATCAGTCTTGATGACAATAATAATAATAATAATTGTTTATACACTATATCATATTGCATTCTAGTTTCAGGAAAACTGAGAGTGCTTTAAATACCAGATTTCAAAATTATTTCTACTAAAGCACATAGAATCAGTGTATATCACTTATGAAGTAATTCTAAATTCACTACCAGGAGTATGATAAAAAAAAAAAGGATATTGAACAAGAAAAGAAGGCTGAAGTATGAACAGGCCAAGTTGAACAAATATGCTTTTAATCTCGTGCTGGCATTCCTAATTCCAGAGATTTGGGGAAATATTCCACTGACGAAATTGTGACTAATCCTTGGGATTAACAACAGCCTGTGCTCAGGACGGTCTGTGTACTGCGCGCGATCCCAGACTTTTTTTTTCCTCGCTGCACTGAGAGCCGTCTGCCATCTACAGGCCAAGATGCGAACTGTGAGCTATTCCTGGAGAGCGGGTTATTCCACATTGGGGCAAAACTTATATTTATGGCTAATGTAAATAAATCTTCATCTATTACAAGATTATTAATTTGGAATTGTTATGTGCAGAAGATTAAAATGCGGTGTGGATTAAATATCCCAGCAAAGATATCAATATCAGACATTTGCAGGAAAAATATCAGTCATTTGCAGCAGAAAGCACAGGTTTATTAGGTTTGTGTATAAGCAAAGTATCAATTAGCTGCATTACTAACTATGTAAGGTCCTCACAAGAATTGTAAAGACTAATGTAAGTGTGTGTTAGGGTCCTTGGCAGGGTACGTGGAAAATAATGACCTTTGTTTGACACCAGTCAGCCAAACACAGCCCCAAATGTGTTATTACTCACATTCTCACGTGACTCAGTGTTTTAAAAAGACCCAGCTGGATGATCTGCCATTTCTCTCTTTCTGCTTATACGTAGACTTCACTGGCTGAAAGCAATAAGTCAAAGATTGTAATCAGGCACAAAGAATAATCACAGTATTCCAGGAAAACCTGGATATGTTCAAAATTGATTTGAACTGAATGTATTTTGTCTATGTAAAGTTCCGCCATTTCTCATGTGCGCAAAGGAATGTATTAAGAATTTCTTCAAAGTTAATGGACATGCTCCTGAAGATGATTCTGATTGACTTCTTGGTCTAGTTTCAGTCTATTCCTTCTGTCGGAACTCAGTCCCCATTTCCAAGCAGACATATCAGTTAAGTGACTCATTAATCAAATCAGTTTAAGTTATTCACTAGTCAATTACCAATAAGTTTCAAAACTTCCAACAAACAAACCAAATGAAGACATCTTTCAGTCACGAATTAGAAGAAGCAAATCAGTTTTATTACATTCAATTCAGTCCTGTCCCATGGAGCTCTCGGGAGAAAACCATCTCTACAGTAATGGCAGCCGTCAGCTTTTGCTTGCGAGTGCAAAATGAATACGAACAATCCTTACTTTTGATTTCCCAACTAATGAAATTTACATATTTTCTATAATATCTCCTTTTGACACACCAATGTACATGCACCAATAATTTTATGACGGCTTGTATAATACACCCATTTGCTTAGGCACATTCTGTTAAATTGATCCTCTTTCTTGGAAATCTCGTTTACCTCCTAAAATGTCATAAATCTTAACAAAACCAGCCAGTCAGAGTGGATCGGCCTTCTTGTAATGAGATCAATGATACGAGTAAAGAATATCATTAGACTATAAACATTCTCTTGCTAAAAGTTAGAGTATAAATGAATGTAGCATGGACACTCTTTTTAGCATCAAGCGGGTTGTCTAACTAAAAATACACAGGCCGAATGGATACAATGTCAGTGAAGACAGCTTTGTCAGCTCAATGGATTAAAGAGGAAGCAGACTTTAGACTTAATCTACATTAGAATAAAATGAATCGTAGGTTCTTTGTTGTTTTTTTTTGGGGGGGGGGTTGGTGTAGAAGTCAGACGAAATGAACGCTCAGTTCACAGGCTTTGAGAATAAAGAGGAAAAATGTTCCACTTATTTTCTCCAGGTATCTTTTCCTTTCGACTAAATTCCTCTAAACGCTTCCCATTCTTTCGCTTGGTATCATGCAGGTACGAGGCAGAGAACGCGTTTTTCTTCAACCTGCACCTGTCAGACTTCAACATCATAGACACCCTTGGAGTCGGAGGATTTGGACGTGTTGAGTTGGTAATATATTATTATTATTTTTTAATCGATCTTGCTTGCAAAATATTGCAAAATTGTTCAACAAGAAATATCTATCTGCTTGCTATTTTGGGGTATGTGATGCACATTAAGGGAGCTATTATGCTTATTTATTGGAGCTGAGGTAAGGGAGATCAATATACTAAAAATTCAAAACTCTGTGTTTCGGTGGTAAAGCAGCTTTTTACTATTTATATTGAAATAAACACTTGTATTTTTAGGGCTTACATGTGTCTTTGTTGCTTAATTTGTAATCCCAGGTGCAGCTTAAGAGTGATGAGTATAAGACATTTGCTATGAAGATCCTGAAGAAACGCCACATTGTAGACACCAGACAACAGGAGCATATTCGCTCTGAGAAACTCATAATGCAGGAAGCTCACTCAGACTTCATCGTCAGGTATTCACAAGCTCTGATCTTCCACATTAACACCTCAGTCTACTCACAGGGTTCATGATAAGTTTACCTGTATGATTACTTACATTAATTATTTTAATAAAATGTACAGCACACAAACATTAGATACTCTAAAATCATCATGACCAAAGAATATAGGGTTTTTTTTGTTTTGCAAACCGTGAATACCGTAAAGTCGGGACTATTAGGCGCACCCAAATATAAGCCGCACCCACTGAATTTTACAAATATTTTTATTTTGAAAATAAATACGCCACACCTGTCTATAAGCCTACATTGAAACTAATAAAATTTACACAGGCTTTAAACGAAAGACAGTGACTTTTACACGGCTTGTATCTAAACAGTAGCCTACTAAGAAAGTCAGTGTTGACTGTCTTCCTCCTTCCTTTCACAACATCGTCGTGCGTTTAAAAATCACCAATCGGTGAAGCTTTTCTCCGGATGCCGTGCAGCTCAGAACACAGGTGAAGTGCATTTTTTCATGCCCGGTTGTTTTCATCTTGACGAATGATTCGCATTTCTTGTAGACAGTCCGAGTGAGCAGCAGGTCAAACGTCAGAGGAACCTTATCCATATTTATAATGTGGTGCGGCCTGATTCTGTGGGAGCGCGATATAATAATATGAGATTCATTGGTTCACCTGAACCCGTTTAGCAATTTTATTGGTCCAATGTTATGGGGCTCAGTTTTTTGTCTTGAAGCTTGTGAAATCAGGAAAACCCAGGAAAAATCCATAAATTAACCGCTTCATTGTTTAAGCGCCGGAGTTCAAAGCGTGGGAAAAAGTAGCGGCTTATAGTCCAGAAAATACGGTACATGTTTTACATGTTTTTACGCATACCACATTATTCTGGTATGGAAAGATGTGTGTATAATTATCACGACACAATTAAACTCCCATCATTTACACATACATCTGCATGATTCTACAAGTTGCTTCTTACATGCATATTTATATATCCAGTGTATGTGTATGCATTTTGCTCATCTTATTTACACCGCCAAGGCATGAGATTATGACATTATAATATTATGGCAGGTGAAGTGAAAAACACTGATTATCTCTTCATCATGGCACCTGTTAGTTGGTGGGGTATATTGGGCAGCAACTAAACATTTTGTCCTCAAAGTTAATATGTTATAACCAGGAGAAATGGGCAAGCGTAAGGATTTGAGAGAGGGCCAAATTGTGATGGCTAGACAACTGAGTCAGGGCATCTCTAAAACTGCAGCTCGTGTGGGATGTTCCTGGTCTGCAGTGATCAGTATCTATCAAATGTTTTCCAAGGAAGAAACAGTGGTAAACCGGCGAGAGGGTCATGAGTGGCCAAAGATTTTTGATGCACGTAGGGAGTGAAGGCTGCCTCGCGAAATTGTGTAGGATAGGAGGAAATATGTATGGATAGGAGGCTGTGTTATTGATTTATGCAACACATTATTTGTGCATGTGTTTAAAAGAAATTGTTGATAGATTGATCAGAAACACTTTATTTATTATATCTGCATATTTGACTACTGATTGCTGATTTTAGTGTGAACAAAGTACAGGAAATAGACAAATTAGGAAGTGACAAATTACGTGCACAATAAATTTTAATACATCAAAAAATACAAATCTGATTACTGAATATAATTATCTTCTAGCACATATAGATCATTATAATAAGGAATTCCATTAAAGTCTTTTGGTCAGCAGTAAGGTCATTGTCTTATAATACACTGTGCGTCACTGTGAACATTTATTGCCACAGCTTTTTTGTTATGCTTTTTTTTTTTTTTAGACTATACAGGACTTTTAAGGACAGTAAATACCTGTACATGTTGATGGAGGCTTGTCTTGGAGGAGAATTATGGACCATCCTCAGAGACAGGTCAGCTCTACATATAGCTATACTCACTCCAATTCCTAAATTACTATTTATTTCATGATGTAGTAACTACTCTTGTCTGCTAACTGTTTTTTTTATTTTTCTTTGTTGTTGTGAATGTTGTTGAATTCAGGGGTTCATTTGATGATTCTACTACACGATTTTACACGGCATGTGTAGTGGAGGCTTTCGCCTATTTACATTCAAAAGGTATCATTTATAGAGATCTCAAACCAGAGAACCTCATACTGGACCACCGGGGCTATGCCAAACTGGTAAATTAATCCAATCATATTCTTATTTGCATAGTTATTAAATATTATAAATGTAGCATGAGTAAAATACATTTCCTTTTTGAAGGTGGACTTTGGCTTCGCTAAGAAGATTGGATTCGGGAAAAAGACGTGGACATTCTGTGGTACACCAGAGTACGTAGCTCCTGAGATCATTCTTAACAAGGGTCATGATATCTCAGCAGACTACTGGTCCCTGGGCATCCTCATGTATGAACTACTAACAGGCAGGTAAGTCAGTGTGTAGCGTAGGGTAAATAAATTACAATATATTTAGCAATTATGTTTAAAAAAATGTCTAACCCCAAAATATATTGTAGCCCTCCTTTTTCAGGCCCTGACCCCATGAAGACTTACAACATCATTTTAAGAGGAATTGACATGATCGAATTTCCAAAAAAGATTACAAAAAATGCTGCCAATCTCATTAAAAAGCTATGCAGGTGTGTTCCGGTGGACATACAAATAACATAACACCTACCTCGTTTTCATAGTAGCATTTCCTGACAGTACTTTTTTTATATATATATTCCAGGGACACTCCTTCTGAAAGATTAGGAAATCTAAAAAATGGCGTCAAGGATATTCAAAAGCACAAGTGAGTGTGTATAAGGTTTTGTGTTATATTTGTTTCATATAATTATCTGCATGTAGCAAATTATTTATGTGGCCATAAATATCAGCTTTTACTCACATGTGAAGACAAATGATCAGTTTAATAAATGTTTACTGACATCATTGTTATTAGAGTACTTTAAATAAAACATTATGAACATACAGTATTTACAGTAAAGTACTGTAATATCATATATAAAGGAGTATATCATTCTGTACATGCTCGTTTGGTTGCTGCTTAGCATGCCATGGATGAGTCTTGATCAAGGACCTATCCATGACAGTTTGGCTGTGCTTGGATATGAACATATGTCTTTCTGCATTGTAACTATAGCATTTACCAGCCACTATAGCTAGCTTAAGCAGTTTATGTTCATTCAATCTCCTTTAATGTGTCCTAATTCAGTGTTAAATTGATGAAAGGTAGTTAAGCTTGTTGCATTGGCTTAGTTGTTAAGGTTTTGTTTTCCTCAAGCAAGCCCCTTAATCTTCTTCTCAATTGTACACTCCAACAATTGATTTTTAAGCAGATTATGCATTATTTTATACTCTATATGGAACTACTGTAATTTACTGTAAATGTTTTTAGTTTTATACTGTAAAAAATTATTAACAACCATGTCAATCTTTTACTGTACAATTATTCAACAGTGTACTAAAAGATCTGAAAAAACCACTTATTCTGGACCAGCTTCATCAGTGCTCATTAATGTCTTTTGTACAGGTGGTTTGAGGGCTTTAACTGGGACGGTTTACGGAAAGGAACACTGGCGCCTCCCATCATCCCTAGTGTAAGTGCATAACTACCTACGTACCAATACCAGAAGAATGCCAAAAAATCCCAACTTTGATACATTTGACCTGAATTTGGTCCTCTTTTATATTAAATGTGTCTAATACCAGTGTATTGATTACTCTTAATTGTGCCACTGAAGGCTTTCAATAACATTTTCCTTTTGGTTGGGCGAATATCTGCCAAATGTTTAAATAGAAGATTGTTGAAGATTGTTTGAATTGAACATGCTAAAAAAAAAGTGTTACATTAGAATGTACATTTTTGTAACCATTACTCTCTAAATAAGTGCGAGGTTGTGTAATCAATGTGTAATTAGTACAAAGGTACTGTATAAGTAAAAAAAAATTTATCTGTCTGATTTTCTCAGGTTAGCATGATACAACTGGAACAGACAATTATACATTAATAATGGATCAAACTTTAAATGTGATGAAACACTTCAGATACATAAGCCACAATTAGAGTACTTGATTAATTTAAGCTATATTGTTTTGTCGGTGAGAAAGAAGCATGAGCAGCAGGTATTGTTAACACCGTGTGCTTGCTCTGGTGGTCTAGTGGTTAAGATGCAGCGATTCCCGGTCAGGGTTCGATTCCCGGTCAGGGAACCATCCCCAGCCACAATCAGTGCTGGTCCCAAGCCCGAATAAATTGGGGAGGGTTGCGTTAGGAAGGGCATCCAGCGTAAAACATGTGCCAAATCACATGTGGCGACCCCTAACGGGAGAAGCCGAAAGAAAGTTATACACTTACTAACATGCAGTGAGTAGGAAACTAGAGTGCAAACCATACATATTACTAAAAGTTAAATCCTGAATGATTTAATCTTATCTAATCTCTGAAATGCTGCTTTGGGGCATTGTTAAAAAAGCACTATACAAATAAAACTGAATTGAATATTAAAAGACTTCTGTTCTGTATGTGTATTTTGGTCTGACAAAATTATATGACGTGTTTTATGATGTCCTCCCAGGTCACATCAGCTACAGACACAAGCAATTTCGACAGCTTTCCTGAGGACAACGAGGATCCTCCTCCTGACGATAACTCTGGCTGGGATACAGATTTCTAAATATCCGCACTACAAGCTTATACACACCAAACTAATGACCTGTTCCACTGTTGCCTGGAACAAAGCTGCTTCTTTTGGGACAGGCTGCATTTAAAACTGCTTGAAAAGAGAAAGAGAGAAAAGAGGCTGATCAGAGGGAAGACCAAACACTTCTTTTTGCTTTAGTCTCAACTGTTGAAGGAGAGGAATTAAAGTCTGTGTGGGTTTACGATACTTAGGACTGTTTATACACCAGTCCTAATCACAAGGGGGAATAATATATTCATATCATTTGTGTGTATGCGTGTGTGTGCGCGTGTGTGTGTGTATGTGCGTGTTTGAATGCGTACCTGCCACAAGCCCTTCTTAACACAGGATATTGTGGATATGTTGTAGCAGGTTGTAAACTTACTTGATTGCTTTTTCTCCATGATTGGCTGCAAGGTCTTTTCGAACTCTTGTGCAGACTACTCAGTAAAGTGTGTTACACAAAATTGGATTCCATCACTATACATCAAAGCCAGGATTGTGTTCACACAGACATGAATGTCACAATATCAGGTTACGTCAGAACATATACATAGTAATATATTACATGATAAAGTTATTCTGTAACTAATGTTCATTAAACAGCACAAATTTGGGTTGGATTCAATGGATAATAACTCCTGGGAATTCGTTCCAGAAGTGACCGATGCTGATATATGTATTAATAATGTAATTATTACATTCTTAAATTATTGTTGGGTGTAACTAAAGGTGACTGGTATGGCTCTCAAGCTCAGAGCTTGTATGGTTTATCCCAGCTTCCAGTGTGCCTCAGAATTACAACATTATTAATTTAATATAATATGCCCACAGAGCCCATTCAATTCAGGATAATCAGCTTTTGTGTAGTTGGACACAGCTCATTAGTCTATGTTCACATTACAAAGTTGAATTAGTTGAGTAATTAAATGTCTTTTTTTGTTTGTTAGTTTGGTTTTTTTGCAATCTGATTTTGAACTCTCATCATCTTTTCCATATAGAAAATTGCCAGAGATCTTTTAAGATTATTCTTTTCAATAATTCAAGATATTCTTTAAAAATCCCAGACATAATCAGAAAAGGAGCAAAAAAAAAGCTATACAGCAGGTCTTTTTTTTCTGCTTCACACTTCTCATCAACACTCAACAAGCTGCCTACTGACCTATAAAGCAAATAATCTTCCGAGTTTAAAAAGCTGATTTTATTGCCTCAGCGATTATGGATTTTCAGAAATATATGATTACGAGTATTATTGGTTTAGAAAGGCCTGAGCGGAGGAATACAAAAAAGTACAATTGAGCAATAAGGCTTGTAATGTGAACATAGCTATAAGTTGAGGCTGTAATGGGAAATAATTGTTTGTAAACCAGAAACCACTGTGATCAGGCAGGTTGATTTTTAACAGGCCTATAAAGTGAGTCTTGATATGATCAAATAACTAAAGATCAATTCAGGTGATTCACAGATACATTTCACTGATTACATTACAAATGAGCTGACAATGAAAAGAAACAGTGCCTTAAGTCAATGGCATCCTAATTCACTCTAGTAATCATCCGTGTGCTGCACCAAAGTGCTTGCCATCAGAACACATCCATTTCCTTTACTATTGCAATCGTGTTACAATCTGTTTTGGACAATCTATAGTGAAAAGTCACTTTTCTTTCTGTTTTTTTTTTTATCTCTAAATCTGCACACAGCTATACACTGTGAAATTGGATAAAGACACAGATTCATGTGTCATTAAGGCATGAGATTGCCTTTGTATTTTTATGTGGCTTGACTGGCAGTGGCGATGAAAACTAATAGCACTGCGTTACCTGACCGTTTCATCCTGTTTGTGAATTTGCACTGTGCTGCAGTACTTAATCCCGACTATTATAACATATATGATACATCTTACTATACTGCATTGAGGTGCCCTCCTCATCTGAGTCCTCGCTTCACTACTTACTGATCCGGCATAGCCACTGCAGCTGAACCAAGAGGAGATGGCAGTCATGATTTGCAGTAAACTGCATCTAATGCTTTCTATATAGCCCACAATGGACACAATATAAATCTGGGGCATTATTTATAAATAACCACTTTTTTTTGCGTGGGGGAGAGTTTCCTCGGTTGCTTAGACTGCCAGGAATTGGCCATCACATGGTTCATCATTTGAATGCCAACAATGTGATTTCTACCTACTTGAAAATGATCTAGCGCAGTACGAATATATAATAATGAACATTTCTTGAATTGCCTATTTGCAGTTGTGTCATAATATTGTACATGTCCGTTGCTTAAATTATTAGGCTGTACTTACAGGCATTAGTAATTTGACTGAAAATCATTAATATATCATTCCCTAGATTATGAAATATTTGACACTTCTTCATGTGGTATAAGACCTAGTCTGAACCGTCTTAATTCTCTGATCTGCCTTTACTTTTTATGTCTAGATTGCATTCTTTATTCTTTTTTTTGTTAATCTTGGGTGGCGTGATTTTTTTGCCAAGATATTTATTTTATATGACTGCATTTTGAGGTCCTTGTAGTGCAAAGCCACTTGCAGAGTGCCTGTTATTAACTTTATAATGCTGAAATAAAGATAAATTACTTTTAAGGGTTACTTAGCCCTGTCTCTCTGCCTATCGCTGGTTTTCTTTTAACACCAACAGAGGGAGCCAGACTATTACAAATCTGTGCTTGCATTACCTGCTCTTGGATTTTCACAGTTTATTGTTGAAGGGCTCGTCAATGAGCTGCTTTGTTGACATAAATGTGTAAAAAGTTGGAAGAATATAAGAATATGCAGGAACACTTCTAGTGACAAACTAGCAGTTTGATACCTGGATTACTTAAGCAAAAAGTGCAGCAAAAATTCTCCCCAAGATATAGTCCTGATATAAACAAACCTGAAAACGGTGCATATGTGGTTCTTATATAAAGATGTTCTTTTGCCCCCATACACTGTAGTTTAATTTAAAATGTATGTATGAAAGGTATGACCAAAATAATTAGCAAGATATTAATAATTATTAAGATAGATAGATAGATAGATAGATAGATAGATAGATAGATAGATAGATAGATAGATAGATGGATATATAGATAGATAGATGGATAGATAGATAGATAGATAGATAGATAGATAGATAGATAGATAGATGGTTAGATAGATAGATAGATAGATAGATAGATAGATAGATAGATAGATAGATAGATAGATACCATTTCATATCATCACATTATATATTATAATGTGCAAAAGTCTTATTGATACATACATATATATATATATATATCAAACAGCAAACTAAGCAACTAAACAGTCAAGTGTAATATTTAAACAAATTCAATATCTCATGGGGATTGTTTGATGTTTGACCAAAATATTTGTTTAAACAACATTGTTATTTATTTTATCTTTTTTTAGCAAGAAATATTATTATTATTATTATCCAATTCTCGAGTGCTTCAACTGTCTTTTGCAGGTAAAAATCTGACAGCCATCATTTTTTCTGTGCTTTATTTCAGAATTAGTTGCTTTCTCTACTTTTTTGGACGTTTGTCATTTTTTAGATCCACCACTGATTCACACACCTCTTGCGCTCAGAGCTGCTGAATTGGGATCTCCATCAGAAAAGTATGAAGTATCTGCTGCTTGCTGCCATTCTACAGGTGATCAAATCTTGGTTGATCTTTTGCACTTTAAGGACACAATGCGTTAAGAAACGAACTCTGATTGATTAAGACTGATAAATATGAGCAACATCTATATATAACACAGAAGCATCACTGCCGAAAATGTGCACCAGCGTTGAGCTATTGGTGCTTAAACAAACTGACAGAACTCTGCAAATGACCAGAACACGAGCGAACGCACGCACACACGCAAAGTGTCAAGTAAATAACTTCTAGCTGTTTATTGGCAGGTAAATAGTGGAGTTTAATGATAGTCTTTAAACCCCGCTTTAGGAGATGCATCCTAGTCTGCGCGCGCCTTGGGGAGGTGCGCGCACGCCTTTTTGCGACAGAGAACAAAGCTCGCGCGCAGCGAGTGTGTATGTGAGAGAGAGAGAGAGAGAGAGAGAGAGAGAGAGAGAGAGAGAGAGAGAGATCGTATGTTTTTGAATTGTCGGTACTCTGCCCTCATTACCCAACACGGTTGCACGTTGAGGAGGGGCGTGTGTCCACAAAATGCACGTGTATAAAGCTCATGCCACTCTGCCGCTCTGCACACACGTTGTGTCGGACCCTCGGTAGGCATCCTCTTCCCGGACCCTCAGCATCCCCTCACACGACTTTCAGATATTTTTCCCGCGGGTACTTTAAACACACAGGCGGATTTATCTCCGTTCAGGATATGACCATGAGGCATCTCTGGTTGTCTGCAGTAGTTGCTGTTTATCTTGCTGGGTGCATCGCTGACGCCGAAACGGCTTCCCGGAACTCCATCAAGAACCTGCAGCCTGGAGCAGCGGGAAGCGCCGAGCCGGTGAGCGCGAGCCCACACGTGCCCAAGACAGACCCGGGAGCCGGAGAGCGCACAGCGGTACGTCAGTGTTGCCATCTTAAAACTTATTTTTTGTCATAATCTGAAATGAATAATTAAATAAAAATCAATGTTTTGACTATTTTGGATCAAATTCGCATCTTTTCCTCCCCATCCAGCCTCAGAGCTGCGGCGGTGTTTCTCAGTGCGCTGTTTCGGAGTTCTGCTCTCGCGGGATTTGTCAGCCGTGCCGCAAACGCAGGAAGAGATGCGCTCGAGACGCGATGTGCTGCGCAGGAAACCGGTGCATTAACGGTGAGAATCTGCCCTCGAACTGCTCCTGAATTCCCAACGCATGCCACCTGGAACACATGCTTTTATCTGTGAAAATGGCAATAAGAAGTGATCTGACGTGCGCTTTCTTGCAGGTGTTTGCCAAGCAGGTGAAGTAAACGCCACTCAGGTTGTCAGCACGACGGTTATCTCCAAGCAGACCACTGAGGTTCATAACAACCCTACAAGTGCATTAGGTGACCAGATCAAAACAGTGGTGCAACAGCAGCCTAAAAAGACAACAGTCGCCTCTTCAAGACCAGATGAACAGAAAGGTAGATCAATTCTTTCTACTTAAATCACTGGAATACTAATACCACACTTTCTAATCCCACTCCTAAAATAAAATTACTAATCTCAGGTGTTCTTTCATACCCCATAGTTGAAGGAGACAAGTGTCTGAGGTCCTCAGACTGCTCCAAGGGTCTGTGCTGTGCTCGCCACTTCTGGTCTCGGATCTGTAAGCCAGTGGTGACGGAGGGCCAGATCTGCACGCGTCACCACCGTAAAGACAGTCACGGCCTTGAGATCTTCCAACGCTGCGAATGCGATCAGGGCTTGGTGTGCAGAGCCGAGAAAGATCAAGGGTCAGATAACCTGCAGCAGCAGCAGCAGCAGCAGCAGCAGCAACAGCAGCAACAGCAGCAGCAGCAGCCTCGCAAAAACACGAACAAAGCAACCAGACCCCTTCACACATGTCAGCCGCGCTAGGACATATTTAGGACAACTGGCTTTTAATGCTCCCTCACATTCACTCACACATGCGTATTCACACACGTTTGCGTACGTTCAATATCACATGTGCATGCATGGACACAGGCAGAAGGGACACAGGAGAAATGATTCCCTGAAAGGACGCCCCATTATAAGGATAGATCAGATTTTGTGGATGGATGCAGAAAAAGTGCACCGTGTTGAAGACTGAATGTAGGACTCTGCCCTAAAGACAAGTTTTGTTTGTTTTTTTTCCAGATCTTTAGGAAGACAGAGTGATGTTTCCCTTTATAAGGGAACTATACAAAAATCTTGCAGTAAATTACTGTATTGTACGTGGCACTTAACGGAGCTTATCAATTCTGTAAAAGTAGTTTTGTGAGACCTGGTGCTGCATGACACTATGCTAATAATGTAAATATGCAAATGATATGATTTATATTATTATTTACAGTGGTATATATATATATATATATATA
>MU601092.1:1889133-1917064 GCA_024362625.1 Silurus asotus
AAATCGCTTTATATTAAACTAACACAGTTGACCACAGATGTCTATACAGTCTTATCAATTTCTTCCTGAGAAACTGGCTGAATCTTTTGGCTGATCACAGAGCCAACATGCTAGATTTCACTTATTTTTGCTGTAAAGTATAAAATAGAAAATAGACCCTTAGACTCGTACAAGTCGATCAGTGTCTACAGATTACGATTCTAACTTTTGTGAAATATATATTGCTAATATTTTGGCCATAAAACATAGTAATAGTTCAATATAATGATATATGGTTAATATTAAGACATTAAGAGGTTTAAGTTAATAATTGAATAAAAAAAATATCTTTAACAAAAAAAAAAAAAAAGTCATTATGTGAAGCAAGATCTTTTGCATTGTGTCTAGACTTCACATCAGAATTAGACAAACTTAAAGTTCTTACAGTTTGATTGCATTTCACGAATGTCTATGTTAATTTAATAACCCCAAACTATTTAACTACTTAATAACTACAAAAAAATATACTTGCGCAAATGTCATGGAAAAAGACATCCATGGAAATTAATGGAAAAAGAAAAAGCAGTCACTTTAGCAAAAAAACTTTGATTTTTAGCTTCCATTCTGTCCTGTACAGCTAATTTCACTGTATACTTGTTTTGTATTTTGGAATGCCTTGATTGAATGCTTTTGTGTATCACAAAGCATTTCATCAGGATTATGGAAAGGACTATGAAAGGTCCATTTATAAAACTTGATTTTGAATTCTCATTCTATACATTGACATCTGGACCTTTTTCTGTCCATGTATAAAGCCCAAGCCTTAAGGCAAAAAAGGAGCTCACCATTATACTCCCACTATGCTTGAGAAATGAGATGAGGTTTCAATGTTGGTATCTAAAGCTATTTTCTCCAGACATCCCTGTTATTTTTAACAGAAGTTCTATTCACATAACAATTCTCCAGTAGCATTGTGGAATCTCTCTCACAACTGATACTGAGTGGTTTCCACCATGATAACCACTCTTAAACATCCCACTGGTAGACTTATACACATGTTATGCATGCTTTTATAAAGTGCAAGATCTTCAGCTGGCACTGTATGTTTCATTTCACTGTATATCATTTGTTTGAGCAGTGTTTGTGCTCATGCATTGAACATTATACCAGTGGTGCTATTTATTTAGTTCTTAATCTACACAATCTAAACTTCTTAGAACTTTAAAGTTCTTATAACTTCTCTTGATTTTGTCATATTGTGGGTCAAATTAGTTTAGGATTAAACACCAAATAGGAAAAATGGTGTATTTAACATGGCAGAGCCGTTCAAATCTACATGTTACTAGAAGCATTTTTAAGTGGTCATTATCATTATTGCATATCTTTTTTTATTAATGCTCAATAACTATACAGCAATGAAATAAATTGAAAAAAAGAAAGCAACTTTATTATTGGTAAACAAGTGATTCTACTGAAAGAGCTGTTCCTGTAGAAATTAATTTAATAATTCAGACCTACTATCTAGCCAACTTATGTTAGCTGCTGGAATCGGTGCAGTTATAACCTCACATGATGGAAAAACTGGCAAAAATGGATAAATAGTGCTATTTAGCAAATTAGTTAAAGTTACTTTTTCAAATTCTGTTGGTGCTGGGAAGCAAAGGAAATACCACATAATGCACAAGTCTATTCTTCATCACATTTTAACTATTAATGAGGTAGAGCCAGAATGCTCATCCTCAAGTTCAGTAATGCAGTGTTGTGGCATATTTGTCTCCAATTGAAGAGAACCCCATTCCGAAGTAGGGCATCAAAATTAATTAGGTGCTGGTCACTGGTAACTTAGGCACATTTTTAATGTGACTGAGAGAGAGGAAGAGGAAGAGGATAAGAGAGAGAAAGAGAGAGAGAGAAAGACAGAGAGAGAGAGAGAGAGAGAGAAAGAGAGAGAGAGAGAGAGAGAGAGAGAGAAAGAAAGAGAGGAGGATAAAAGCAGAGTAGAGGGGTGACAGGGAGAGAGAAAGAAACAATGATTATTAAGCATCGTGTACAGTTTGATCAGGGTGCATGCAGAGACTCCAGCAAGATTATTTATGGCAGCATATTTAAAAGAAAGGGCCATAAGGTAGCACAGATATAAAGGATCACTGGGATACAGCCTACATAACCACCACCAGCAAACCTGATTGAACTTGTGACGGTGCAGATACAACAGCATCCAAACATCTCACTTTACCAAAACACTCTATATATCCATGATCCCTTCAGATCTGCTCTTGTGTCTAAGAGAAACCAACTAAGAGATTTAAGAGATTTAACTAAACAAATATATTTTAACCTAGACCCTGAGACTGTAGCTGAGTCCTGAACACTGATTGAAAGGCAGCTCTATAACTTTGGGTTTGGTAGGAGTAAGATTTGCCCACTGCTGTAGACTTCTTATTTAAGTGACCGACAAGCAGCCTGTACCTTTTGATCAAAGTAGGTGTGGTGAATCATTAAGGATTTTTGATCCATATAGAAATTTAATTGGGAGCCAGTGTAGATTGCTTAAGATTGTGGACAGACTTTCTGGTAAGGCATTCTTGACTAACTAGTATTTATTTATTTATCCACTTACTAGAACATCCAGACTGTAAGACATTACAATAATTTAATTTAGATGTAACAAAAACATGAAAACATTTTTCTGCATCATCAAACCACATCATATAATTTATTTTAGCAATATTTCTAAAATGAAAGAAAGCTATCCTGGTAATGTTATCCACATGAGCCTCAAAGGGAAGACTTGGTACTGCTGCACATGATGAGACAGAAAGACCATCATGATAAACTGTGTAATCAAAAAACTTACTTCTAGCTGCAGGTGGTCCTACTAAAAGTATTGGAATCTTATCAGAATTTAGCAGGAGGAAATTAACAATCATTTACGGTCTAGCATCTTTTACACATTCCTCAACGCTGTTAAGCAGATGTCTCTCATCTATCTTTGCTGAAACATAAACAAGTGTATCGTCAGCATAAAAATAGAAGCTAATTCTGTGTGTACAAATAATTTCATCCAGATATAGTTTTTCCTGTTGCATATCACTGTTGCATATTAACATGATTGGATGCTAAATTAAGTTAATTTGATTGATGTATACAGTATGTCATTGGTGGGAGAAAAGGTTTGTCTTCAAGTATTTTGGAAGTATAACTAGAAATGTAAGAAGCACTAAGTATTTAAAAAAAAAATTTATTGGAAATTAATGACATGTACATCAATACATCATAATATTACATCAAATATTATAGTATTTTCACAAAAATACATATATGGATAAACCACCTCTGTATATTCACAATCAGTTTCAGTTTTAACAGAGCCATTCAGGAGTCCTAGAACATATCATCTCACCTAACACTTCCAACAGAAACCTACTTTCACACATTCTATTGTATCTCGGGGCTTAGTATTGGTTTATTAATCTGTGCACAATAGATCTTCAAAAACCCGAATCTATTTTAATTGTCACACCTACAATTTAGATGAAAAAAAACCCCTCAAACAACTGATCATTATTACCTAAAATGTTACTAGCACAATAAATGTGTAGAAACTTTAAAAAGCTTATCATGTTGCATAGTCTTTTCACAACATTTCCCCCGAGAACTACTTGCCTTTGGCCCCATAGAGGAAGTGATCATGTCAGATAAACAGGTTGCTGAGAGTGTTCTGATGGTGACATGTAATCCCTTGGGCAGCCATATCCTAGTTTGATGGGGGAAAAAAACCCAACCACATGAAAGCTGAAACATGGCAAAACAGCAGGAAACTACAAAGCCAACAGGAGGATAGAAAATAAAAAGAGTCCAGAGGAAGTAACAGGAGGTTCAGCTGCAAGACCTTCTCTTTCCTTCCTTTGGTGTGCCTTGGCTAACTTTTAATTAGTTCTGAAGCAAGGCCTGGATTGCAGGTTAATCATAGAGATATCTTATCCTCTAATTACTTTATCATACCCCATTGCTGACACACAGGTAGCATGTTCAGCAAAGAGCATGTGCTAGGGTGGTGTTTGAAAGGTTTACGCTTAGCTTGTGCCAGCAATTACTATATGCAATGGAAATAAGGTTAGGAGAATTATAGTGTAATTTTTCCCTTACTGTGTAATTTAATGTAGACCCAACATGGAATAAAAAAAAAAAAAATCAGCATTCCTTGTCAAAGTGTTCTTTTTTGGAACTGGGATTGAAGTTGTAGTAAACAACCAGTGTGACGGGCAACCACATTAGCTTATGTGTAATCAATCAATTTAATGTTCATGTCGTAGACTATTGCTAAAAACTTCTTGCCAAAGAAGGCACTGGGAGAATGAGACAAGGCCTGAAACTCCCAAAATCAAAGGGAGGAATTTGAAAAGCGCAACATTACGGTATTGCACTATTGCAACTCCATAAAATGCCAAGCCAAGATGTTTTGTTGGGCAAGATACAAAAGAGTTTGAAAACAGTCACTGTGAAGTTTTCCATAGACTACCACTCATACTGTAGGACCTCGCTCTCTTGCTCTCTCTCTCTCTGGTGACAGACTGTGGCTTAAAATTACAGACATGCAGATCTCTGTTTAATGATGTCGGGCGTCACAGATTCGAAGGCTTGCTAAAATGGACTATTTTAACTGCTTGTGCAGAGACTAAAGGGGGAGACATACTTCTAAGCGACACACACACGCGCACACACACACACACAAATTATAATTAGGTGTCCATTTTCAGCGGTTGTACCAGGGCCTATGCTTCTGAACAAATCTCCCTGAAGAGTTTCTCATGCGGTACAACTACACACCTTAAATAACAGCCAAACCAGCAAAGCACCCATAGACGTGTCCAAACAAACCCAATGAGAAGCATTCACTCTCATTTTACCAGAGCTGTCCAGTTGTGTGTGCGAGCATGTAAAGAAGAGTTTATTTCAAATTCTGGATATGCTCTGAATATTTTGGCAAAGACAAGCGCATTATGGCACAGAAACAAAGTACAATGCGCAGAGTATTCCATTTTTAACTCAGCCTAGTCACTACGCTTCATTTTCTTGGCCTCTGTACAGGTGTAAATGGCAGACACTAATGAACATGGACATGTGTACACTGGGCTGCCTGAAGCTGAGAGGGCAGCACAGCTAACAGCTGTGTCTGATGCTTCCATATTGAGCAAATAGTGAGGGAGGGTGTCCTCAGAGACACAGCTAAGTAAACAACCCACAGAAGTGATGAGCTTAAATAAGTCGAGACACTCTCCAGATCTTGTAGAAGCCTTGTCAGGTTGTCACAGACAACAGTAAGTTCTTTGATTTTGGGTTAACAGCATGCTATATTAATACAGTATATTTGAAAATTGCATGCTGGCATGCAATTGGCTCTAAAATAAACCATCTTTGTCAAGAATTATCATATCATCTTTTCCATTTAAATTAAGACCATAACACCGTGTGGTACTTCTGTGCACACATACATACGCACAGTGACAGACAGAGTATTGTGAGTGATGTAGCCGTAACAGCAGTGTGAAGGCAGAGCCAGAGGCGTTTGGGGTTTGGGACAGTCTGGAAACTGTGTTTACGCTGAACTGCTCGTTACTGGCCTGACCACAGACCTCTGCTGGCCACAGGCATGTGTGTATGTGTGTAAGTGTGTTTGTGGTGACAGCTAGGAGGGGGGTTGGTTTTGGGATATGTGCTCGAATACAGCAGCTAAACTCAAACTGGGCTCTGGGGCTGATGTGAAATAAAGAGCTGTGTAGCCAAGACTGCTTTCTGTGACAACAGGGAACTATGACACTCTTGCCAAACACATATTTCAGCCTTTTCCTTTTGTTTATTATATGATCATGACAGAACAATGCCGCACATCTTTTTTTTAAGCTAATGATCAATGATGTAGGATAGAAGAGATGATGTCAATAGAGTTTTTAATAGGTTATTAAGCTCTGTTACAATACATTAATTGTTCAACTTGCTTGGTTGCCTAACCTGCTGTTCTGATTCCTGGTGCTACACAAACAAGCCCAAAGCACACTCCCTGTCAAAAAAAAAGAAAAGAAATAAGATCATGTTCTCAGCAGCATTTAACAATTCTTCAGATACTTCAAAGGGCCTCTCATTTGGCACACGGTTTCCTATCAGCCTATTATCCAAACAGAGCACCCAGGAAGGGTGTCACTCCTGCAGTCCTTTGCTCCTTTACACAATGCATTCCATTCTTCTTTGTATAACCATGCTAAAGTCAATCAGAAGAAGGTGAGCAATGCATTTGTGCAAACAGGTGAGAAATTTCCCTCACTGTGTAGGAATCCATAATAACAATACGCTCAAGGGCTGTGCTTGGCAGTGCACTGTAAAAATCTTGTCAACTGAGGACCTTTGGGCCAGTAGAAAGCCACATTTTATGAGTGAACTGGAAGAGATGGCTTTGAAGTCCCTGGTTATCGTAAGTGGTTATTAGCCACCGACCCACCCCTTCCCAACCCAGTCGTCCCAGAATGCTGTTGTCGTCATGGCGGCATTTTTTGTCTGTGATGTTAACTGTCCCATGTGGGAGCCAGGATGCAAGCACTCATCCATCAGAAAAGTGGGATGCTTTCTGGCATCTGCTCCCTCAGAACCATGTTCAAATCCCCAGCCCTTTTCTTTGGCGACTACACCCTTTGATCCCTGCTGGTGTCCTGACAATCTGACGTGTGCGTTTTTGGCTTTCCCACTGCCTGACATACAAATAAAGGAGCATGAATTCTTAGCCTCATGTGTCATTTTTGCAAGGAATGGGATCCTGAGAACAATTCAAAGTTTCTTGGCAAGTTTTTAGTTCTGCCTTGCCTTCTGGAGTCCAAAGTGATCTCATGCCATTAGGCATATCAAAAAGCGTACAAAGAAAAAGATGCATTAAAATGTGACATGTGTGAGTGTTTTTTCGCTGCCAGGTAATCACCTTGATCATGAATCTAAGCATAGTCCCATGTCCTCTAGGGATGCAACCCAATACAAATGCATTATTCACATGAACAGATAATAACAAAGTTTTAGAGTTTCAAATGGATACAACTGCAAATACAAAAAAAAATGCTGTGTGTGTGTGTGTGTGTGTGTGTGTGTGTGTGTGGTATTACCCCTGTCCTGTCTACAGCTTAACCATTTCTCTGAAAGTATCAAATAGAAGAGCTTTTCAAAGGCTTTCTTTAGCTGCTACTCACTGTCTGAGTCCACTGCAGATCTACCTGCTCTCCTGAAGTGACTTAGGCGGACAGGCTTGTTCCCTTGTTTGTTCTGCTACCTAAGACACAGCTGGGCATGTTCAAGCCCACCAACAATCTCTCCATTGTTTACTAAAAGAACAACACAATATGCTGCGTCTGCAGTTGCTACCAGACCAAATAGAACAAATAAACAGCCCAGGGGGTCAGGGGGATGGGGTCCTGTTCTGGATTAGCTGACATTCTTATTTGTTTCGGCTGCATCATAATACCGTTTAGTGCTAAACAGTTCAGCTCAGTTTAGAAAGCCACAGAAAGCGGTTTTACACATACTGTCGCTTTTTTGGTTTGTGTGCAAGTGTATATCAATATAAATGTTCTGCATATTACCCATAATATTCTAATTACAGTTGGTGTCTGGTAAATACATTTAGATTTTTTACAGGAATATGAATTGCTGTGCATGCTAAAATAGTTTTAAAGCCCTGCTAATGACATGACTACTAAATGCTACAAAGTATAATCTGCAGTTCAGGCCTGTTACCATAATCATTATTTCTAAAATGCTCCATAAAGATTAATAGCCAATATGTTAAGTAATGTCAGGAAAAGTGTTTGGACAAGGGAAAATTTTGTTTCAGTTAGAGTTTATAAATGTTCATAAGCTGTCATCTATACAATTAAAAGCCAAAGAGTTAATAAAACCCATGTTTGTGTTCTCTGTAGAATAAGCATGTTTCCTACTTAAAAGAGTACGGTAAAGTCGATCCATACTTGTCTCATGTACATTACAGCACACTACTGTAAATCTTTCTTTGCATATGCAAAGCAACTTCCCATTTAGCAACCAGCTACTTAGCTTCCAGCCACCACTTATCAGCAACTGACCATTTCACCATTTAGGTAAATCTACATGAGCTCTGATATATATATATGGTATCTGCATGCTAAAAGATACATGCTATGGGTAGATAAACAGGCACTAAAGTATCACTAAAATGGATTCCATGGTTGCATTATTTCCAAGAAGCTTTGTGTGAGTTACTCTAACTATAGTAAAATAAGTGAATATATTTATACTTTTCAAATAAGCTTACAAAATAAGCTTCAGAATGCTGAAAAATAATTCAAGTTCTCAATTCATCTCACCTAGCTTTCAGCAGGTGTTGGAGGTCACCGTGTCAGACAGTACATGCTATATTTTTCTTCAATAATTCAATTCAGCATCTACAATTCCAATAGGGAAAAACACAATTAGTGATTATTTGTTTTGTTTAAGCTGTGCTAGAATGTGGTTCATTCTGCATATGTCTGGTGTGTTGCTCTAATTCTTAATCTGTAAGGTGTTTAAAAAACTAACCGTAAACAACAAAAATGTAAAACTACACCATCTTAGGACCAAATGTAGAGCTGCATCCATGTACTGTATCAGACTTGCCCTATCATCTTTTTGCACAACAGGCCAATACCAGTGTCCCAGGTGTTACAGGGCTGATTAGCTATTGGTTTTAGTAACATTTTGGTCTGAAATTGTAGAAACAATAGCATTTACCATATAATTTAAGTTTTTTTTTTTTACAGATTGTAAAATACAAGTTGCAACTTTACCTTGAATACCACATAAAACTAATTTGTTTTGTGGATCTTTGTGTCTCATTTAAAATCTCGGGCATAAATATTGCATATACCTTGATCAAAGGTTGTTCAGACTTTCTTACACATTTGTTATTTATTAAATAAATTGACTTCAGTTATAGTTGATAACTAATAACTAATCAGTTGTCCCATATGTGCCTGATACAGGATTCTAGCTGCTCAACAGTTCTGAGTGTCTTTTGTTGTATTTTACATTTTTTTAGCTTTCCAAATGTGCAAGATGGCCATTCAACAGACACTAATCCACTCCTGTTTCATCCGGATATGCATATTTTTAAAATAATAACAAGCCAGATGTTTTTTCTCCCCTTTAGTTGCAAGGACATGGTGTCCACAGTTTCCAAAATAATATATATATATATATATTTGAAATTTAGATTCATCTGACCAGAGAACAGTACATTTTACATTAGTTTAGGCTAGAAGATGATGACAGCATTTATGAATCATGTTCACGCATAACTTCTAATTTGCATCTAGCCAACATTTGTAAATGACCAGTTGACCTTGTACCTTGTGTACAGAGATTTATCCAGATTCTTCACAACTTTTGATGATATGTACTGTAAATTATATTTAACTCTTTTGCAATTTTATGTTGAGGTACAGGGCCTTCGGTTCCCTCAGGAATGTAAGTGTTACACAATTTGTAGACACAGTCTATCACAGTTTGGAAAAACTCTGCTATCTTTACTTCTGAGAGACTGTGCTTCTGTAAGATACACTATTTATACCCAATGATCTTACTGACCTGTTGCCATTTAACCTAAATACTTGCAAAATATTTCTCTGTTACCTTTAATAACACATACTTTTACCAGACTTTTTTTTTATTTTCTTGAGATGTGTTCGAGCCAGCAAAATCAAAATGACCTTAAAACGGTACATTTCCTCAGTTAAAACAGTTGATATGTTCAAGAGTTGAGAAGAATAGGAATTCTAAGTAGAGAAAAAATTTTTTTTCCTGCACCATGACATAAATGCAGCAATATTTTTTAGCCACTAGCCACAGTTAATGACCACATATAAGGATAGGGATGTAGATGGAACTGTAAACAAAAAGGTAGCAAACTGAGCTAATGCTCTACCACAGACCGGTAGAAAGCGGCTGCAGCACTGCTACCACTTATTCAATTCATTAAATCTTACTCTCTCTTGCACTTTTATTAGTTGTGAACATGATTCTAAAATCTCCTCTGCTAGCAGTGGTGGACAAAAAATATTTGTTAAGTAAAAGTAGAGATACACTTAGTAAAATAATTCTTCAGTAATATTAAACGTGTTCCCTTCAAACTTTTACTTGAGTAAAAGTACAAAAGTATTTGACCTCCAAATGTACTTTAGTATGCACAATACAATAATACATTACGGCTATAATGGCCTTCTTCTTAAAGAAATTTGCACAAACAAGGTGACGGGTGTTGTGGCAAGTTAGGGTCAGGAATTTCTTCCATCACTTATTCCTCTCAAAATGTTGTGCTTGCAGTTGAACTGACAGTGAACTGTATGTTGGTGCTAAGTAGATACCACTAGGTGTCAATCAAAACAAGTTCAAAACAGAGCGTATGCTCTACCCAGATTGGTGGCCTGCTGAGTGCTTTACCAGTTACATTTTTATCCATTCATGAATAAAAAGGAACAACTGAATTCATAAAATGTAGCTGAGTAAAAATTAAGATATAAGAAAGGTACAGTGACGAATTACATTATTTTGTTACTGTCTTAGGCATAAATCTCTCCTGAAGAGAGCAGCCCAATATTTTCTGAGACAGAAACGTGGCAAATTTAGACTTGCTGATTTTCATCCCAACCAAATCACACTTAGTAGCAAATCTTAAAGTGCATGCTGGAGTTCCAGTTGAGACATTGCCAAAAAACATTATCTGCAAATAACAGGGATGTTACTTCATATAGACCTCCATATATGACACTTGGCCGAACTTGGCCATACTGTCATATTCTGTCTATGACAACCAAACTGCAGTGAAGATAAGACTCCAATATGTAATGATAAGAATAAAAGTGTCGGTTAACTCAGGTAGACAACAGAACTTGCCAAATAGAGTGCCAAACAGACTACCCCATACTCTGGAATATGATCCAAATGAACTAAACTAAAAAAAAAAAACTTAATAAGCTACTAGTCTCCAAAGAATTGGAGAAAACAGATGCTTGTTTTCTTCATCTAGTTAATATTTAAAAGATATCTACTTCTAATAAAAAAAAGTAACACCATGAAGCAGCACAAGAGCATCATTACTTGTATTTTTGATGAAGCTTTGAACACATCTGGTAATTTCTCAACCAGCTGCACCCAGAAGGCAAAAAAAAGGCCAAGCACTTTTTCTTTGCTTCTTGTAGTTTTTAAACAACATTTGAATGTCTGTACAATGTATTTTTAAGTAACAACTTGTTACAACTTTATGAAAGGACATTTGTAAAGTCACAACTTCACTCTTTTCATTATCAAAATGTTTTTAATAGCATGCCCTTCTAGATAACTTTTATACCTGATTTTTTTTAACATAAATAAAAAATAAATAAAAAAAATTATAATTACTTTAACAATTTTTTGAGACTTTGAGTAAATTCAAACACTATTCATAGCCAAAAGAATTATCTGACAATGAAAAATCTTATGATTTCTGGATCAAGAACAAATGTGTTTAATCTGTATTAAATCAACACATAAAAGTTACAAAAAATGGCTTAATGGTACCTGTTGTAATAAAAACAGCTCAAAGCAGGATTTTCTTTAGAATGGTCACTGAAACTGAAATTTTCTGTTATGCTTGGTTTGAGAGAGGAGCATTAATTCAGCTGTTCCTCATTGAAGTGCTGCATCCGAGGAAGTGTATTCACGGCATTCTGCTGTCCGTGATTATCATGCCACAGCAGAGGCTTTGTTAGAGCTTGTGGAGATCTTTGCTGTAATTTGCATTCCTTCCTGATAAAGCACTGATCACTGCACAGCATGAAGCTCGCCTCAAAGCAAGTGACCTCAAGGGCTGATGGCATCCTCTGATAAAACAGAAGCCCATGACTTAATGCTATAATTCACACATATACTATCTTTTGTTTACTGCACCATTTTCTTTTCTCCTATATCTATCTATTTCTCCCCAGGCTTTCTCTTTGCTCCATATTCCTAGAATCCTTACCATTTATTGGTTGTGTCTCTTTGATGAAAGACAGTGCCTTCATTTTGAAACAAACATATACTCCATTAATATGCTCAACCTCTCAGCTTTGCCCGCTCCAGTCTTCAGCTCTCTTTGAATTCATCTCTTCAGTCATGAGCATATAAAGAAATATTATAACAATGCTTGTGTATTAACATGCAAGAGTCACCTGAAGGATAATCAAAGCTATTTTTTTTACTATGATGCATAGGAAGTTGCAGAAAAAAAAATACATTAGCTAACCCAACCCCTCTACTTAGCATTAGTCATTCATTCCCAGGGTTGGTCAGAACAAGAACCGAAAACGCCTTCCTGGTTGTATTCAGCAACATATTCTGTTACAATACCTACAGAATCCTTACAATGCTTATTCAGAAAACATTTAGACCACATCCTGAAAGGATACTACTACTTATATAACTACTAAATTGCCATTCTACAATTTCCTCTGTTATGCTTATGAATGGTGAGTGTGGTAATACTGAGATGGCACAGTAAATACATACCACATTGTATAAGTCATACAAAAAAACAAAAATTCTGAAAAAAAATTATAGCCATAATTATTCAAAATATGTAAAATACATACATATTTGAACATTCTGTTATTCTGATGACAGTTGTTTCTTTTGGAGGACTTTTTTTGTTAATCACAATTCAACACAATCAGACTTATACTGTTGCATTATAAAACATTTGAAAGCCTAACCCTAATGTAAAAAAAGTCACCCTTTTCTTTTATTGCAGTACAGAATGTTCACAAAAAAGTCATACCAGAGCCTCCTAAGATTGTGAAGTTTCCCCAGTGCCACCTCTACTCTAAAGTGCTCAATGAACAAAATGTTTCAGGTAATGTTATGGTAATAGTCATGAGAACATGATTGCTGGAGAAGTATTCTAAAAGGATTTAACTACATTTTGCCAAATGCATGTGCACTATTGTGTCTAACAAGAACAAGGTAGCTCAATATCAGCATAATTCAAAAATACGTGTTTGGTGCCAAAACACTATACCAAATCACCCAAAGAACATCATACCCTGTGTGTAGCACGGTGATGACAGCATCATGTTATTGAACTGCTTTTTTTCAGCTAAGACTGGGTCTGGGAAAAAGATAAAGGGAATCATGAATAGCTCCAAGCACCAATTCATTTGACACAAACCTGCTGAAGATTAAAAAAAAAATGATCAGCTCTCAACATGGGTATGACGCAAAGCACAAAATCCATGTTGACAAAGTAATAACTTTGTTAGAGGAAGATAAATGTTTTGTAATGGCCCAGTCAGAATTCAGATCTAAATCATATTGAAAACCTGTGTAAGGTTGAAGCAGTCTGTGCACACAAGGTCTTCTGACAATTTGATTGATCTAAAAGGAAGGAAGGAAGGAAGGAAGGAAGAAAATCAAAATGTGCTATTTGGGTAGGCTGTTGTATTTCAAAGATGCTTTAATAAAAGTATTAGTTAAGGGATGTGCAGCTATATGCAACAAGGTTATTGTAAGGTTTTGTATTTAATTAAAAATACAATTTACTTGATTGCTTAATCACACAAAGTCCATCCCTTAAAAAGATCTGACATCACGAAAAGCTACAATTTTACAAGGGGAGTGTAGACTTTTTAGATTCACTGCATGTAATTCTGTTTTAGACTAAGACTGACTCAATAGTACAGCACACAGGGTTACTATGAAATTGACCCAGAATTAGACAATAATTAGACCAGTGTATATTCACCCGAAATAAAAGCTATTACATTTAACTGCAGGGATGTAATTATTGTCAACTTTGCAGTGGGTGAAACATTGAAATGCTGACATGTGGTCACAAAACAGTGGTCATTTATATAGAGAGTGATTACTTATATGCCACTCCTTGTATTTCAGATGCCAAAAACTCAGTCAGCATATACATATTGGACTCATTGCTAAAACATTTTCAGCTACTTGCTTACTGACCACAGGCATTCTTTTAATTGTATGCATATAAATATATAAATATGCAACCATGTTGCCTGGTTCATGGACATATTGTCATGTGATTTGTACAAAAAACCCCAAAACAAAGTAGTGTACCTTGTAACCCTGTAATCACTAAATCATACAGCATGACAATTAGATAGCACATGTATTTTAATGCACTAAGGGAATCTGAAAATCTGAAAACAGTGATTATAGAGATTAGTGTAACCCCGACACAAACTGATGTAGTGCACAGTAATCAGACACAGACACTCATTTCATCTGTGTGTAAAGATAAGATCTCTGACTGTGGAAAGGACTACAGGTGGTAGCCATCTACACAAATATGTTTACACACAGCAAGCAGAGAGCATTCCTGCTGTGCCTCGGCCTGGGTCCTCTCCAACTCTCTTTGGCTGCCTCACTTCATCACTGATTGTCTGGGGCTCAATAGCCAGGCAGCATTTTTTTTTATTGAGCACTTAGTTGTTAGTTATCCAAGAAAGCCACAAAGTGGTTTCTGAAAGAATCACTAAGGCAAACACTTGAGCTTTGTCTCACTCTGCATGTTATTTATGATCTAGTTGAAGCATGCGTGTAAAATTTGCTCCCCTTCTCTCCCACATGTGTGTTGTGAAAACTTATATTTTAAGAACTGCTAAGTCAATGTTTTGGTCTGAGTTTAGAATTGGTGCTAGTGCCCTACTCCCCCCCACACCGCCCCAGCACTCCCCACCACCCACACACACACACACACACACACACACACACACACACACACACACACACACCCTCACCATCATGTTCACACAGAAAACCCTTGGTGTTTTGAACTTACAGGAATAAAGCATCACATTGGAGCTTTTAATAGCAATATTAAAAGTATTAAAATATCAAAAGCATGAATAAAAAAAATCTGCATTAAAGGGATATTTATGATAACACAATGTTATAATCTTAGTTATATCACCCGTATATTTTTGAAAGAGAGAGAATGCATGCATTCTTTTATTTTCTCTTAACCAGTAATCAATATATTTTAATTTTATTTGATTTGTACAATTTATTCTCTGCATTCAAGCTTAGACTTTCTAAATGTATTATACACACACTTTTCTTTGCCACTTGAGCATTTGAGGTTGTTTGAATTTGGTCTGAGGAATGTGTTCACTTCCTGGCATTACTGCTTCTTTTATCCTGGAGAGGATGCTGGAAGATGTTAGGATGTTAGTTGTTTGAAGCCCTTGGGCAAGAAAAAGAAGCCTTTTGTGCATTGCCTTATCACAAAGGATATGAAGCAATGCTGAATGGCAGCCATTTAGCCAAATAGTTTCCTTCAATGAGCGCTGAATGTGACCTGGGTTTGACCTGTCAACAGGACATGCCACTGTCCACTGTCTGGGAAAGTGAGGGCGATTTAAGATGAGAGATAAGCTGCTGATCAAAGTGAAATTTAGAATGACATTTTAAGCAATGGAAAGCAATACTTTTGCAATTAGCAAACTGAAAAGTTTCAGATCCTTCTTCGAAGACATTTCAAGCCTAAAGGTAAACAGACACTAGGGCCTTAGTCTGACACTTAGGGTAAATGTGACACTGAGGATTTCCATCTTGTTGCCTTAAAGGTCCTAACACACTAACTTATCATACCAGAATATTAGCATGGTCTGTGTTGATGAGAGACACTGTGTAGTGAGAACACACACACACACACACACACACACACACACACACACACACACACACACACACACACACACACACATACACACACACTATATTATTTTGCAGTCATGTTTTGGCACTGATACCCATTATGAAAAAAAAGAAGATGAGCTCTATGACCAAAATGACCATACTGTATTTCAGGGTGGGCCTATCCTATCCTATCCTATCCTATCCTATCCTATCCTATCCTATCCTATCCTATCCTATCCTATCCTATCGTATCCTATCCTATCCTATCCTATCCTATCCTATCGTATCCTATCCTATCCTATCCTATCCTATCCTATCCTATCCTATGTTGCAGTTGTTTTTTATGTTACAATGTGTGTCAAACTGCAAATGAAATAATATGAAATTCCTTTGAAAATGGCATACAAGCTTACTTCTAAACTGTTACTGCAGTTTGTCTCTCTTAGTAATGCTCAGGATGTTCCCATATGACCTTTCTAACTTTCCAAGTTTTTGCGCTTTTTTATATTTTCCATTATCCAAATTATGTTTATTCCTCACTATATTCAGAAACAATTCTCTATATTTTGCAGGTTATTTATGTGAGTCAAATAGTTTTATTAATTTAAATAATCCTATATGTACGTAATCAACAGGTAAATCTACATGATCAATGGAAAAAGTTATCCTTACTTGTGGACCATGATAAGTTGATGGGTTGCTCTAGAACAACAGGGGAGAATAGAGGAATGTCTTTTTTAGCATTATTTTACTTCTGTATGATACGTTTATTTTCTGGATGCAGCTATTCTTTTAACATTACAGTATTTGCACTAACAGAAACATTTCCACATTAATTAAATATACATAGATAGATTTTAGAATTTGTGATCCATTCTAAATTCCTCACAAAATTCAAATTTAGAAATCACCTTAACTTTTTTAATCATCCTGCTGCTCTCTTTAAGAAAGTCTGTCGTCCGTGCTGTAGTCCAGGTTATTTCTAAAAAGTATAACTCTGTATGAAACAGAAGATATTTAACACCTTAAGCAATTTCAGACTTACACTTACTCTATTATTTTTTGAATATGTGCACAGAAATACCATTTTGAACTTTCACAATCCTAAAAAAGACATGAAATCATTTTCATTCATAGACTTAGGAAAATGCTGAAACAGGCCCTTACAGATTTTTACAAATGAACTCAGAGACACTTCCACACATTCTCATGACATGTCCTCTTGGGCCTATTATATGCAGGCAGACTTTATGACACCTTGGTATTCGTGACATGCTTCTAGGAACCTTTTAGGTCCTATCTGGTAAGTGCTGGTGGACTTTATCTCCTCAACCTCAACATGCTCTGTTTGAGTTTCGACCAAAATATCTTTCCAGGTAAATTCTGATGGCATCTGGCATGCAGTTGAAGATGGTTTGAAAACACTTTAGACAGAAGGCAGAGACTGGGGATCCAAAGCAGAGTCAGTTTCAGGCCCTAACACACACACACACACACACACACAGGTTTGAAAACACTCTAGACAGAAGGCAGAGACTGGGGATCCAAAGCAGAGTCAGTTTCAGGCCCCAACACACACACACACACACACACACACACACACACACTATACCATGCAAGATACAGAAATATATTGGATTTAAAAACTAATTTGATAAATTCAATTTTGTATTTGCAGTTGTTATAACCCATAAGATTCTGTCTTACAATCAGTTACAGACATTTCTGGATGACTCACTTGATGCTTGTGATTTATTTATTTGTGTAACTTTTTGCACTTTCTGGCAGTTTTGCTTCTCTCTATTTAAGATCCACTGAATGGAAAGATTTTAAGTTCCAATAAATAGAAAGCTTTTCAATCTTTTTTCTGTCTCTCTGTGTCTTTTTCTCTTTCTCTCTCTCTCTCTCTCACACACACACACACACACACACACACACACACACACACACACACACACACACACACACACACACACACAAAATATCAATCCCTGTTGAACCTTTGGTGGATATGATTGTTAGCATGATATCCCACTCTTGATATGGTATAATTAAAGCAAACATTTTAAAGGCCTGTGCTGTCATATGACTGAGATATAGTGATTACAGTGGTGCAGGCCCAACTAGCACAGGCCCAGTATTACACTGTAATGACAGAGGCTAGCAGTTATGTAAAGTTTTCATTTAGAGCCTGCCCTTTTGACCCATGGCTGGCAACGGCGACATGAAGCCTGACTCTCTGCATAAAGCTGTGGACTGCTTCCTGTCCTGCCGACACTTCCTGCCTGATCACTTGGTACAACTGATTCAATCATTACTGATGGATAACAACTTGTGCGTGTGTGCCTTTGGGAACTCTATACATAGTGGAGGTCATATGAACATACAAAGATGCTCACAGTAGGTTTTAAAGGTTATAGATTAAGTGCTTTTTCTGCCATTGGCAAGGAGGTTGCATTATGTGATAAATTGAGGTACCTATTTGATCTACCCTCTGTGTTCACCTCACTACTTTTCCTCACCACATCAATATGGTATTGAGTTTTTTTTTTATATCCAAAAGGCTTTTATTCCTTTGTGAATTTATTAAAATATTATTCAAACAAAAATGTCACGTTACTTTATAATCTAATTTACCTTTCATCATATAGAGGTGCTGCAAATAACCATAATTTTTTGTTTATATCATAGTGATGCTAAATTCTGAAATTGAATAGAAGGTGCTGCTTTATATACCACGGGTTTAAAAGGTGCCAGCCATATCAGAAAGCGAAGATTCATCATTTATATAGTAATTACCAGGAACTTGAAAGACTACATAAGTTTTGTTTAACTTAAGAGAGGAAAAAAGAGTGCTACTATAACATCATTACAGGAACTGACTTTTGTTGCATGTTTTTTTTGTAACTGGGATTTTACTTAAAATCTGAATGGATCAAAGGTACAAAATCATTGTTCATTAAAATCTAGTTAATGGAATCTATAGAAAATATTTGTGGTAAAAATGGAACGGCTCCAGGTTATGTATGTAACCCTGATTCCCTGAGGGAATGAGACGCTGCGTCAACAAAGCTTTGGGAAAGCTTTCGTGTTGTCCGCACTCTGAATCACGAGTGTATTCCTTCCAATGGAAAGTGCAGCGTCACTGGTGGGGTGATGTCATGACCAGGAAGCTATAAAAGCACATGGATTGAAGACAGCACTAGCTTCTGTAACAACAGAAGACCCAGCGTCTTGTTCCCTCAGGGAACCAGGGTTACATGCGTAACCTGGAGACATACCCTTTCAGGATTTTCATCTGCATCAGCAACACTGCATCAACAATAATAGAGAGTGCTTAGTGTGTGAGGGCACAGCTAGGTCGAAGGACAGAGGGGCCAGGAGTGGCATTGAGGTCAAGGTTATAAAACTTTACAAAGGTCAGCGGGGTGGACCAGCCAGCAGAGCTGCAAATGTCATGGAGGGACACTCCAGAGGACCAATCCTTAGAGGCTGCCACAATCTGGGTTGAGTGCGCTTTGACCTGGAAGAGAGCGGAGCAACCAGAGAACTCATAAGAGGATGCAATTGCATCAACAATCCACCTGCTAAGCATACGCTGGTTCGCAGGAAGGCTTCTCCTTGGAATTGGGCTCAGATAAAGCCTCCAACACAACAGGCAAGTCACACACAGGCACTCTAGGTCACACCTGTGGAGAAAATGCATCATGAGCAGGTCTCTGCCCAGTAATTGCCCAGCAATGGGGGCATTATACGCCAAAATGGAAGACGTGTAGACTTTAAGGGTCGAGGGAGCCAACCCTTTGCGGAACTGTTCCTGAAGGAATTCCAGCACTGAACCAACCCTCAGGGGCCACAGCCACAACCTCCACAACTCTGGGCGAGGGTAAACAATTGATCTCCCAGGGAATGTGCCACAGTAGATGGGGCCCTCCCCATGGACCTTGTGAGGGACACGTCCGGTGTTAGCGTTACGCAATGACCGGGAACTCCCCACACGGGGCCCTTAGATAGGAACTCAGGATCTCTCCAGACATCTAAGGCATGTAGGGCTCACTGCATGACCTTAATTATATGGAGCAGATCTCTGAGAGAACACTCGGGCCCTGAGCCACCACTGAAGGGGTCTCATGTGCAGAAGGCCAAGTAAAACCACATTGGATGTTGCTGGCATTAGCCCCAGCAGTCTCTGGAACTGCTTGACCATGGGGACTGCCCTTCTCTGATCTTCCTGGCAGCCATAATGATGGACACAATGTGGACAGAAGATAGCTGAATACGCATATGGGTCAAATCCTATATGATGACTAAATAAATGGTAATGTATTGGAGAAAGCACACTCATTTTGCCATTCAGCCGAAACCCCAGCTCATTCATGTAAACGAGAATGACATCTCAATGTCTCTGATTAAACTAATATCAACCAATCATCTATATATTTTATAATGCAGATCGCATGAAAGTATGCATCTTTTAGATCTATTATGACAAACCAGACCTTGGATCTGATTTGAGATTTGAGCATTAGCATCTCGAACCTGAATCTAATTAGTGAGCGGTTCAGCTGATGTAGATCTACAATAGGACGGAACCCTGAACTATTAAGTACCGGCTGTAGAACCCGGCCTCTCTGTCTGATGCAGGGACCACCTCAATGGTCTCCTTCCTCAGGAGAGTGTTAACCTCTTGTTCCATGACCAGAGCCTGCTTGGGTCCCACGAAGGTCTACAATATGCAGGACCCACCGAGACATGTCTGGCAGGGCTTCCCAGGCTGCCAGGTAGTCTCAAGGGTAGCAGGCTCTTGAGACTGACCTCTTGTACAACAAGGGCTACACCCTTGTGCAAAACTTAGTATGCTTCGCTGTACCCCCCTAAATATAGCAGGGGCAAGGAGGAGCTTTTGGTGGTAGAATGAACATTTCTCATGTTGCCAATAGCTACAATACAGGCAGATATACCTGATTAGTGGCAATACTGCTAAGCTTCAGTACAAAAGTCAACAAATCCAAAACTTCTATTATTTAAGTCAAAGCAAACTATGACTAGAATATTGGAAAAGCATAAAAATGGATTCATGCAGTCTATTTGTTTTCATAAATATGACTCTGTACAATAACCAGGTATTAACCAATGCCTAATTATGGGTGTTTTCCACCTACAGCAGTTGCTGTGGAACCTTACCCTGGCAATGTGGAGGACAATGTCATGATGCTGCAATAATATTAAATCTTTATATTTTCGCATGTAAGCACGGTGGTGCAGCAGTTAACATTGCAGTCTTAGAAGCATGCTTTCCCCGTGTCTTCTGAATGGGCTCTCCTGTTTCTTCTGAATGGGTTTTTTGGATTTGTCCAATCTACTAAATTCATGATGATTGGTTTGTCGATGATAACGTGGAGCGTGTAAACATATGTTCATTGTGCCTGTAATGAAGTAGTAGATTCCCTGCCCGGGTTAAAGTGGTCACTGGTAATGTTTAAAAGAAGTAGTTGATAATGTTAAGGACATTTAGCTGAATGATAATGGAAGACTCTTCTCACAGTAGATCACAGAACATTACTGATAAGATATATCACATGAATCTCACATTCTCTGTTCTACTACAAAGGTTTGACCGCAGATATAAATAATCTGAAATTATCACCAGTTTGAGGAATACTAGGAAATAGATTCTGTGAGCTGGTTGAAGTTCTCTTATCAGAATTGGGCAGTGCTGCCTAAAGCATGGGAACATCTGTCTAATCAGCCTAAATGATAGTCATCACAAACCACCTGCCACTGGCCTTGACAATTAGCATAGTGCAGATTTTGTTAAACAGCTTCTGCTGGTACATTCTTCTGCTCTCACTTGATATGCCCTGTCTTACAAATCTCAACCACATGCTCAACCAAACGAGCATTCCAAATGAAATGAGTAATAAGCCTACACATGTTTGCCTAATTATAAGGATTCTTAGTCACGTGATTTATAATATGGGATGAGGCATAATGTGTAATGAATAAAACATGATAAGACAAGCAGTCGTATGAAAATAATTAACATTGGGGTCATGTATTGCCACCCAAGAGTTGAATATTTTCTAATAGCCACACTCTGCTGTGTTTACCTTAACAATCAGACATTTACGAAACTGCCATTTTTATTGACTGAAGAACAATATGCTGTTCTTTTAATCCATTTATAATAGCATTAATGTTGTGGAACTTGCATGAAACAAGTTGTTTTTCTTTATACTATTTATAAACAGTCATTCATTTATTAGCTATTCTCCTTTCTTGCCTCTCTCTCTCTCTCTCTCTCTCTCTCTCTCTCTCTCTCTTACATTCTTATCTAATATGACAATTAAACTGCAGATCACAAAACTGAGAAACTATAAAGAGCAAATTCTTCATGATGTTTACAGCGGCAGAAAATGTAAAGCCACTGGCAGACACAGACTGAAATCTTTTTTCCTAGCAGAAAGGTTTACCAAAGCAATTATCATATAGTTTTCTTATTAAATAATAAGAGTGGTCTGTTGATTGTTAGGTTAATGTTATGTGAATCCCATGTGAAAAAATTGTTACTATGAAAAAAATAAGATTAGAAACGTTTAATCAGTATATATCTGTATTTTGAGTCAACAATTGATTAGATAAATAAGAATATATTTAGGACACTTGGGAATAGGATAGAATAGTAAGCAGAAATGTTTGCTCTGTTGATGGCAAATCTATTAACTAAAAACTATTTTATATATTATAATATATTATAATATACTAATATTTTTTCACATGTAATTATTTTAACAGGTTGTTATTTTGTGCTATCTGGAATCACAAAAATGTTCATAAACACATAAATACAGCATACTGTGCAACTAGACTTGTTTTTATCTATCTACTTAATGAGAAAGAAGTTGTTTGAAGAGCTCTGTCTTTGCAACAAGTGAGCTAACTAAAAATCAGTAGTTTGCACTAAGATCATGCTTTTTCTGCATTCTGTCTTGAAAACTTATCTGTATGGTTTTATGCATTATATAAATAGATACTTTGCACCACTGCTGATTAAAACTGCATAAATGGGCAGGTGTGTAGGTAAGGTGAATGATTAGTTTGTGCTTGTAAGCAAACAACCCGCATAATATTATTTATACTATTAGTTACTAATATTAATATGAATAACAGTTTAACTGTTATTCATATTAGCACATTTATAACATTAACACATTAATAACATTGTAAAATTATAAAAGCTAATATTAGCTTGTTACATTTAAATAATTTGTCAAATGGCCGTATTCAAAGTGACTTATATTTATCTCATTTATAAGAGCAGCTATGGGTTTAAGGCCCTTGATCAAAATCCCAGGAGTAGCAGCTTGGTGTAGCTGGGATTTGATCACATGACTTTTAGATCCAATGCCTTAACCACTAAACTACCACCTGCCACTTTTATAACATGTCAAAAAAAATCAGTAGCCAAGTTCACTAACATCACTAGATGATTAGCTGTTACTAATTTTAATGCTAACTGGCTAACTTTAGTTTAAAAAAGTACCATAGCAATTATGCTAGCAAGCAAGATACAGTGGAACCCGGTTATGTCGATGTCGTAGGGGGTCGCCAAAAAGCATCGAGGTAACCGATGATCGAGATAAACAAAAATCAAAATGGGGACAGTTTATTAACGTGCTTGAAATTTCTTTATGTACATGATGTGTGTTAATAAATGAGAATGTGCATGCACGTGTTTTTGAAGGGTTTTTACACAACAGCTTTGCTGTGATTTGTTTGATGAAGGCATGCTATAAAAATGTACATACGTGTTAATAACAAAAGGCACCTACTAACAGCAGAGATTCACCAGTATACAATACAAACCACCATCCATTCTCCATACAAACCTTTATTATATTCTCCAACATTAACAAAAAAACAAAAAAAACAGCGGCTGCACAGTGCCGTCTCACATTTAGTCCACATAGAAAAATAAACAGTAACTAAGTTTCTGAAAACGTATGACCATCAGGCTGAAGTAATCCACACAAACACACAAAGCAAAGTGTCCGAAAAAACTTACATCCGCGATGCCGAGGGGGAGATAAGCCGAGAGAGAGAGAGAGAGAGAGAGAGAGAGAGAGAGAGAGAGAGAGAGTTTGTGAATGGAAAAAATAGGGAGATTAAAAAATACCGCGACCGGCAGCACGGCGCGAAACCGGAAAAAAAAAACCCCGTAAGATCCGAAACCGAACCCGAAACCAAAAACTAGGCACAGAAAAGTCTCAAACATGAACGGCCGAAGGGGGCGTGGCAGGTGCTTTCTTGGCCGCTTTCTCTGAAGCTCCCGGCTTCAACTCCTTACCGAGAGAGCCGTGTTCCTTACCCTGCTCAGTAATGAGTTGAAGCCAGAAGCGCCGTGCTCGCGTTCATCGCATAACATTTAACAAAAAAATGCATATGTGCACTTACTAACAGCAGAGATTCACCAGTATACAATACAAACGCCTGTAGTATCTGTAAGGTTTGATTTTTCCGCCACTTGCGCGAGTTCTTCTGCGGCTGCACAGCGCCGATCGACATAACTGACATTAACATTTCTAATTTTTCCCCCCTTGTGCTCGAGATATCAGGGTTCCACGACATAAAAAACATCGACATAACCGATAAAAAATGCGTAGAAAAAGCGATTCCACTTCAAAAACGCTGACTTAATAGGGTTGTCGAGGTAACCGAGGGCAAGATAACCGGGTTCCACTGTATATTATTTTCTCAGATTAATATTGCCTTTTGCATTTTATTTATAACTACTACCAAACTTTGCTCAAAGGGGAGGCTCAGATAGAGCCGCCAGCACAACGACCATGTCCCACACAGGCACTCTGGGGTGTGATGTGAGAAAATGTGTCACGAGGGGGTGTTTCCCCAGCGACTGCCACACTGGCAGGGCACAATAAGCCGCAATAGCAGACACGTAACCTTCAAGTTTGATGGGGCCAACCCTGCGGTAAACTGCTCCTGCTGGTCTCGGTAAGAGTGTTCCAGTGCCAAGAACATGGCCATCATCTCCAGGCAGTTTATGTGCCACGAAAGATGTGACTTGTCCCACTGACCTTGACTGGCCATTAATGACCGCTCCTCACCCTGTGAAAGATGCATCCGTCGTTAGCTTTACGCAACAACAAGGAGCTCCCAAGACGGGGCACTGAGACAGGAAAGTATATTCGCTCAATATATCTAAGGTACAAGGAGCTCGCCACGAGACCCTGATAGTACAGAGTGGGTTGCCCCCTTGGGAGAACCCTCTGCCTTTGAGCCACCACTGGAGGGGCCTCAAATGGAGAAGGCCAAGTGGGATCACACATGCTGCTGCCTCACAGTCAGTGACTGGCCTACTTTTACTCTCTTGACTGCAGTGAGGATGACTTCAATCCAATTGTGTTGAGTCCCACACTATGAAGGTGGACTTGATCTGAGACACGGTCCCCCTGAGCACCCTGAACCTGAGCTTCACAAGTGAGCAGTTCAAGGAGCGCAGATGGCTGTCTCGAGGCTGGTCTCTGGCCATACCAGAGCAGCTGGAGCAGTGAGAGGCGGCATGTCTCCTCCACCCGCAGCGATCGTTCAGGCGGGATTGAAGGAAGCCCGCGGGAGGGGAGGCTGCACTTTGAAGCACTCTTGTGGCAGAGCTCATAGCCTGGCCTCCCCCTCTGCCCGGAAGTCTGATCGGGAAACCAGCCTCTCGAGTCCCTTTCAGAACAGCTAGGGAGATTTCCTGCAGCAGTAAATGCTTCCCAAGCACACCTGGGTCCCCTCCAGTGGGGACTAAATGAGCCACCCAGTGGAGGGGTACTGCGCTCTGTGGAAGAGCTAACAGTCTCGCCTCCTGGTGGTGTCAAGGAGGTACAGCCACCACAAGTGTGTGCACCACTCCCCATTTGTTGGCCGACCCCTTAGACTGTCTCAAGCCGCCCACCAAGCAGACTTGTGAGAGCGGCAGGAAAGTACCACTGAAATGCTGCCATGGTCTCCTAAACTTGTCGGCGATCGGGAAATACTCATCCAGCTTGCTGTGAACATGTTGCTTCCACTCCTTATAAGGCCAAGCTACAGTGCCTTGCAAAAGTATTGACCCCCCTTGCCGTTTTTCCTATTTTGTTGCCTTACAACTTGGAATTAAAATGGATTTTTATTTGGATTTCCTGTAATGGACATACACAAAATAGTCCAAATTGGTGAAGTGAAAAAAAAAATAGCTTGTTTCTAAAAATTCTAATAAATAAATTACGGAAAATGGTGCGTGCATATGTATTCACCCCCTTTGCTATTAAGCCTCTAAATAAGATCTGGTGCAACCAATTACCTTCAGAAGTCACGTAATTACTTAAATAAAGTCCACCCATGTGCAATATAAGTGTCACATGATCTCAGAGTGAAGGCAAAAGGGCCAACAAGTGCCAAGCATCTCTCGGGGTACTCCTTCAAGACTGTTGGAAGACCATTTCAGGTGACTACCTCTTGAAGCTCATCAAGAGAATGTCAAGAGAGAGTGTGCAAAGCAGTAATCAAAGCAAAAGGTGGCTACTTTGAAGAACCTAGAATATGACATTTTTTTGTTGTTTTACACTTTTTTTGATATGTATATAATTCCATATATATGTCCCCTGGTGGTCTAGTGGTTAAGACGCAGCGCTCCCACCACTGCGACCCGGGTTTGTTCCCCGGGTCAGGGGACCACCCCCAGCCACTCTCAGTGCCGGACCCAAGCCCGGATAAATTGGGGACGGTTGCGTTAGGAAGGGCATCCAGCGTAAAACATGTGCCAAATCAAACGTGCGGAGGATCCGCTGTGGCAACCCCTAACGGGAGAAGCCGAAAGAAACTTTATATAATTCCACATGTGTTAATTCATAGTTTTGATGCCTTCAATTTTCATAGTCATGAAAATAAAGAAAACTCTTTGAATGAGAAGGTGTGTCCAAACTTTTGGTCTGTACTGTATATATACACACCTGTTCTGAAAGGCCCCAGACCAAGGACTTAATGGAGACTCCCCAAACATATGGAAGAAGGTACTCTGGTCAGATGAGACTAAAATTAAGCTTTTTGCCCATCAAGGAAAACGCTATGTCTGGCGCAAATCCAACACCTCTCATCACCCCGAGAACACCATCCCCAAAGTGAAGCATGGTGGTGGCAGCATCATGCTGTGGGGATGTTTTTCATCAACAGGGACTGGGAAACTGGTCAGAATTGAAGGAATAATGGATGGCGCTATATACAGGGAAATTCTTGAGGGAAACCTGTTTCAGTCTTCCAGAGATTTGAGACTGGGATGGAGGTTCACCTTCCAGCAGGACAATGAGCATACTGCTAAAGCAACACTTGAGTGGTTTAAGGGAAAACATTTAAATGTCTTGGAATGGCCTAGTCAAAGCCCAGACCTCAATCCAATTGAGAATCTGTAGTATGACTAAGATTGCTGTACACCAGCGGAACCCATCTAACTTGAAGGAGCTGGAGCAGTTTTGCCTTGAAGAATGGACAAAAATCCCAGTGGCTAGATGTGCCAAGCTTATAGATACATACCCCAAGAGACTTCATCTGTAATTGCTGCAAAAAGTGGCTCTACAAAGTATTGACTTTGGGGGGGGTGAATATTTATGCCTGCTCAAGTTTTCTGTTTTTTGTCTTATTTCTTGTTTGTTTCACAATAAAAAATATTTTGCATCTTTAAAGTGGTAGGCATGTTGTTTAAATCAAATGATACAGGTTGTAAGACAACAAAATAGGAAAAACGCCAAGGGGGGTCAATACTTTTGCAAGGCCCTGCATGTATGTATGTATGTATAAAAATAAATAAATAAATAAATAAATAAATAAATAAATAAATAAATAAATAAATAAATAAATAAATAAATAAATAAATAAATAAATAAATAAATAAATAAATAAATAAATAAATAAATAAATAAATAAATAAATAAATAAATAAATAAATAAATAAATAAATAAATAAATAAATAAATAAATAAATAAATAAATAAATAAATAAATAAATAAATAAATAAATAAATAAATAAATAAATAAATATATATATATACAGGGAGTGCAGAATTATTAGGCAAGTTGTATTTTTGAGGATTAATTTTATTTAAGGATTTAATTTGAACAACAACCATGTTCTCAATGAACACAAAAAACTCATTAATATCAAAGCTGAATATTTTTGGAAGTAGTTTT
>MU601092.1:1917661-1932300 GCA_024362625.1 Silurus asotus
TATATATATATATATACAGTATATTTGAGTAAATATGCATATGTGTGATTTGTGTGTTGTGAGTGTGTGTGTGCAATGTTTGTGTGTGTGTAATCTGTGTAGTCTGTGGTAGGTATTACTTTTAAGTCCTACTTAAAATCCATACATTTTTTAAGCAGACTGCAGAGACGAGGGTTCACGGTTGTCTTTTTTTCGGGTGACCTTCCCTGTCTGCTTTGCTATGACTCCTACAGCCTTGGTGCCCTTTTCCGGATTTATCCTGATGAACCACCTGAAAACCAAATGTGTGTTTAGAATTAAACTAAATGGAGTGGAGGGGGAAAAGATTACTCACGGAGAACATGAGCAAAATATATTCTTGTATAAAGAACAGTTTTCTTTCAGGAAAGGAAACAAGTCCAGCACTCCACACCATATCTTTTGGGCCTGATGATGTTATGCATGAATAAAGAGATGTATTGAATCTAGACTGAAACATATCTGTTCTTATAGAATGTCAGACATGTCTGACACAATTGCAAATGCACACGATCATCATTTTAATGCCAATGAAGGATGGGTCCTAGATGAGTCTGCTTTCTTTCAAGGTTTCCACCAAAACCTTATTTCCAATGAATAATAGATGTCCTTTACATAGTCACCTATGGCTGTTTACTGGGGCTTAAATATTTGATAAGAAATTTAATTTGATGCTACATTCCATGTTTATTAGGGCCAAATGTTTCAATAAAACATATAAATCAACACATTTTCTGCAAAGCTCCATTAAACTATATGTATTGTAAAACATGATATACAAATAAAATGTAAAGTAAATTGAATGTATGCATCCAAATATCTAACTTATGAATAAATTCCAGTGTGCATGCTGCTTCAGATTAGTATTGAAGATTGAAATTATAGTATGTAGAAAAAACAGCAGCAAGCCCAGACAGAAAAGTCAACAGGATACCCTCACAAGTCAACATGGCATGTGAGGTCTACTGCAGGACACAAATGTGATCTAGGCACCACCACACACCTTGTGATGTCTGTAAAGATGTGATTTCAAAGTTGTTACATTTTTTTAATTGCCTGTTGCAGGTTTGGATGCAACATTGAAGCAGCAAGATAGGGATATTGCTATGAATTCTGCTTTACATAGGCCACTGTAGTGATACAATGATGTCCACAGAACTGACATGAAAATATGTTGAAAAGTCAAACACAGTCACTGGGCATGAAAAAAGTCTCAGACAAGAATTATCTCCTTAAAAATAAAATGTCTATTCTTGGCAAAGTAACATTGCTGTACAAACCAGCAATACAAAAGTATGAATATGAATCACTTTGAAATAATGTTCTATTGCATAAGTACAAAAACCACCCTGGATTGAAAAAAACCCTGGAAAAAGTAAAACACAATAACATCGATATTTAAGTTAAGTTTTTCTAACGCTGGAGGATTCACGAATTTTAGAAAAGCAGCAAAAAACATCAGTCATTTTAGTTGCGATACAAAGACATTGTGATTTCAGTGCAATGTTGTTTTAAAAATTAATCATTATCACATACTGAATTAAACTCACCCTGTAATTGAAAATAATACAACCCGAGTTAGAAATCCAGATGCACACCACAGGGGTGCACTTGGCATCACTGAAAATAAGCAAATAGAAGATATATTCACTTCCAATATCCACCATACTTCATAGCTGCCATAGAAAATGTAATAATTTTTTTCACGCAAACAAAAGGGAACTCACCTGTTAATGTTATGAAGACCAATAAAAGTCCCTGCAAGCTCACTGCATTTTACAAAAATAATGGACAGTAATGTTTTATTTCTTTTGAGTAATAAATACAGTAAAATGGCATTATATTGTGTCTACAGCATTTTACAACAACAATAAATCAGTGATGTGCCGCTTTTGAACATAACATGATTATACTGTTGAAATTCTGTTAGAAATTAACAGCAATTTCTAACAATGTAGGAATAAAGGATTGGTGATTGGGGCAAACTTTACTGGGCATGTTTGTGAAGGGGTGGTGAGGAGGTGATGGATAGGTACAGCCTTAAGGAGAGGAATGTGGAAGGACATTTAGTGGTAGATTTTGCTAAAAGGATAGAAATGGCAGTGGTGAATACTAATTTTAAGAAAAAGGAGAAGCATGACGTATAAGAGTGGAGGAAGGTGCACACAGATGGAGTATGTTCTCTGTAGAAGATGCAACTGAGGGAGATTGGAGACTAAGGTGTTGGCAGGGCACAGTGTCACTAGAAAGCATTGGATGGTGGTCTGTAGAATGGTTTTGGAGGTGAATAAGAAGAGGAGGAGAGTGGGGACTGAAAGAAGAATAAGATGGTGGGAACTGAAGGAGTAAGACTGTAGTGTGAGATTTAGGAAAGAGGTCCGACAGGGGCTCGGTGGTGCTGAGGATGTGCAGGATGATTAGGCAACTACTGCAGAAGTAGTAGAATCTTTTAGAGTCAAGATAGCGGGCACAATGCAAGGCCCAGTGTCTCTCCAGATTTTGCGATTTAGTAGCAATTTCTCCACCAACTGCAAGTTTTTTCACTCAGAACAGATTTGCACACATCTCATACAGCCGACAAGCATTATTAGACATTGGCCACAATGACAGAGAGGGACTCTAACGAACTGTGAACTTCCTCTGGAAATCGCCCATACACCGCGGACCGCTGATCCGGGCTCGGCCGAGACCATAAACAAAAAAGGGGGGAAGCAAGGCAGCATTAGGGCTAGGCTAAGGCTAAACCCGCATCAACAATCGATTCCAAGCACCTTCCATGCCAATGTACGGTCTCTCGCAAACAAAATGGATGAACTACTGCTCCAGATAACATCACACAAGCGGATTAAGGAATGTGATGTAATGGGCTCCACTGTGTGTAAACATAAAGCCCTGCAAAGGGTGGTCAAAACAGCCCAACGCTTCACTGGCACACAACTACCTGCCATGTTTTTATGCTGGATGACCTTCCTAATGCAACCCTCCCCGTTTATCCGGGCTTGGGACCGGCACTAAGAATGGCTGGGGTTGGTTCCCTGACCGGGGATCAAAACCAGGCCGCAGCGGTGACATCTGCACAATTTTTTATCTATATGTGTCTTTATATCTCTACTGTACATTCTGCCCAACATTTTACATTCATGTATATGTGTATATAATAACCCAGCCATTATGGATGCACAAGCCAGTGCAATCTTAGTGCCGGTCCCAAGCCCGGGTAAATGGGGAGGGTTGCATTAGGAAGGGCATCCAGTGTAAAACATGTGCCAAATAAAATATGCGGATCACAAATGAGAATTTCATACCGGATCGGTCAAGGCCCGGGTTAACAACGACCGCCACAGGTATCGTTAGCCGACAGGGTACCGGTAGGAAATTGGGCTACTGTTTGCCGAAGGAGGAGAAGGAGAGGAGGAAGACATCCACAGAGACGGCAGGGAAAGGAGCAGCACAGGAGAGTGGAGGTTCGGGTTGGTACTTTAAATGTTGGTACTATGACGGGTAAAGGGAAAGAGGTAGCTGATATAATGGAGAGGAGAAAGGTAGATATGCTGTGTGTTCAGGAGACCAAGTGGAAAGGGAGTAAGGCCAGGAACATTGGAGGTGGATTTAAGGAGGTTTTATCATGGTGTGGATGGAAAGAGAAATGGTGTAGGGGTGATTCTGAAGGAAGAGTACAGTAAGAGTGTAGTGGAGGTGAAGAGAGTTTCTGATAGGGTGATGATCGTGAGGGTGGAAGTTGAAGGGATGATGATAAATGTCATCAGTGTCTATGCCCCACAATTTGGCTGTGAGATGGAGGAGAAGGAAAGATTCTGGAGTGAATTAGATGAAGTGGTAGATGGTGGCATAGGAAAGAATGATTGGTGATTGGGGCAGACTTTAATGGGCATGTAGGTGAAGGGAACAGAGGTGACGAGTAGGTGATGGGTAGGTATGGTTTTAAGGAGAGGAATGTGGAAGGGCAGATGGTGGTAGATTTTTCTAAAAGTATGAAAATGGCAGTGGTGAACACTTATTTTAAGAAGAAGGAGGATCATAGGGTGACGTATAAGAGTGGAGGAAGGTGCACACAGGTGGAGACTGTAAGGTGTTGGCAGGGGACAGTGTAGCTAGACAGCATAGGATCGTGGTCTGTAGGATGGTCTTGGAGGTGAAGAAGAAGAGGAGGAGAGTGAGGACTGAAAGAAGAATAAAATGGTGGAAACTAAAGGAGGAAGAGTGTAGTGTGAGGTTTAGGGAAGAGGTCAGACAGAGGCTCAGTGGTGTTAAGGAGGTGTTGGATGATTGGGCAACTACTGCAGGAGTGATGAGGGAGGCAGCTAGAAAAGTACTTGGTGAAACATCTGGAAATAGAAAGCAAGACAAGGAGACATGGTGGTGGAATGAGGAAGTGCAGGAGAGCATAAGGAGAAAGAGGTTGGCAAAACAGAAGTGGGATATCGTTGACGGACGAGGTTAGACAGGAGTCTCCGTGGACTATGATGTTTGCGGATGATATTCTGATTTGCAGTGAGAGTAGGGAGCAGGTTGAGAAGAGCCTGGAGAGGTGAAGGTAGGAGCTGGAGAGAAGAGAACTTAAAGTCAGTAGGAGTAATACAGAGTACCTGTGTGTAAATGAGAGGAAGGGCAGTGGAGTGGTGCAGTTGCAGGGAGAAGAGGTGGTGAAGGTAGTTTAGGTACGTGGGGTCAAAAGTGCAAAGTAATGGAGAGTGTGTTAGAGATGTGAAGAAAAGTGTTTAGGCAGGGTGGAGTGGGTGGACGAGTGGCAGGAGTAATTTGTTGTAGAAGTGTATCTGCAGGAGTAAAAGTAAAAGTTAATAGGGCTGTGGTGTTGTATGGTTTAGAGACAGTGGTATTGAGTAAAAGACTAAAATTGACCTCCTGACTTGACTTGAAGACAGGAGGTGAAGCTGGAGGTAGCAGAGCTGAAGATGTTGAGGTTTTCATTGGGAGTGACAAGAGTGGACAGGATTAGAAGTTTGTTGATTAGAGGGACAGCACATGTAGAATATTTTGGAGACAAGGTGAGGGAGGCATAATTGAAATGGTTTGGATATGTGCAGAGTAGGGACATGGGGTTTATCAGTAGGGGAATGCTGAGGATGGAGCCACCAGAAAGGAGGAAAAGAGAAAGGCCAAGGAGGAGGTTTATGGATGTGGTGAGGGAAGACATGTGACGACCCCTAATGGGAGAAGCCGAAAGAGAAAGAAGACGATTATTATTATTATTATTATTATTATCATTATTGTTATTATTATTTAGTGGTGGGCTGTGCATCTCCCACCTAGGCCTTCAGTGGTGTCTTACTCGAACCAATCCACCAGGTATCTCATACAGTGAGAATGAATGCCAATAGACCCAAGCAAGAGACCCAATGAACACAATTCAGCAAGCCTCTCTTTACTGCAGCCACAGCTTTATCACCTGTATCATCTCTTGAACAAGGATTAATATTAACCTCATAAAATGACACCTGGTTTTATGTGCATTTTTGTGCATTTTTTTCCCCATGCATTGCGGTTTTCCTGGAGAAATAAAATTATTTGATGTGTTGTCTGAAATCTGATTAGATAGAAACCCTGACTATAACGTACACTCAGTGGCACAGCAGCAGCAGTGCACCCTGAGAAAAACGCTTTGAAATGGAAAGTCTATAGGGAATAGTTTAATACATAGCCATGGAGAAAAATATATTAATATATTAAGTCAGTGATTCTAAAAGAAATTGCCAATTGAAATTATTATTATTACTACAGCATTTATAATTCAAAAACAGCCAGCAGCTCTTAAAGTAACAATAACCGATTGGAAAAAAAACTCATTTAATAAAAACCTTTGATTTAAATTTCTGCCAAAACACCTATAATAGAACAGCTGTTTAGCAATTACCAAAAATAAATTCATCCAATTAACCAGAAATCAGATTACAGAAAACTCCAGTGATGAGGTAAATTAATAATTAATTGAATTTTAACTATTTAACACAAAATGCATAAACATATGCCGAGTTCTATGTGTCATTCACTACGTGTGATTAAATTAGTGCATTTCTGTTTGACCATTTCTATTACAAATATAAATAAATGTATATAGAAAATATTGTTTTGGCATATACTTCTTTTATTATTTTACTTTTCACATAATGAAATAAGTATATGCCAAAAGCTTTTTTCTAATAAAATCAAATTGATATAAGGCACATCAAGGTGCGCTCAGTAAAGCCGTTTGGGTCCTAATGGTGCCATGGGTCACTACTACAGTTATTATGTTCACTGTTGCTATGATCAGCGATGCACAAACAGATGAAACTTTCAGAGAGTAAAAAAACAATGGCGGTCTCAAAAATAACGAAAGTTGATGCTGAAATAAAGGTTTTCTTTTATTTATCTTTTATTTTTCCATTTTTATGTCCAAAAATGTTGTCTACATTAATTTCTTTAGTCTGGCAAAAAAGCATCAATCAATGTTTTTAGGTATATAATTGTCTGGACCTCAGCTAGCGAGGAGAATTCATTTACTAGATTTTAAGTAATTTTAGTGGAAGACCCCTGGTCTAAAGAGTTCTTTGACATGAGGTGCCATGTTAAACATCCAGTGGTCAGTATGAGATAATTGTACTCGAAGCACCAAATTTTAACTGCTGTAATACAAGATAAACAAATTTGTATAGTCCTGTCAAGCAGACAAAAACATAAACATGATAAATAGGAGATTTGGCTTTGCATTGGTTATGATGTACAGCTGTCATCACTTTGGGACTCACTTTGTTGCCAGCTATTTTGACAAAACTGTTATACAAGCTGCATAATGACTACTCTAAAATATGTCCAAGTTTTAATTCCATAGTATTGTCCCTTGAGAAAGTATATTACAATGGCTGCTGAAAGGTGAGGGGTGTACATATATATATATATATATATATATACTGATTTGTTTTTGTTTGGTTTTTGAATGTCAGAAATGTATATTTGTGAATGTTGAGATGTTATATTGGTTTCACTGGTAAAAATAAATAATTGAAATGGGTATACATTTGTTTTTTGTTAAGTTGCCTAATAATTATGCACAGTAATAGTCACCTGCACACACAGATATCCCCCTAAAATAGCTAAAACTAAAAACTACTTCCAAAAATATTTAGCTTTGATATTAATGAGTTTTTTGTGTTCATTGAGAACATGGTTGTTGTTCAAATTAAATCCTCAAATAAAATTAATCCTCAAAAATACAACTTGCCTAATAATTCTGCACTCCCTGTATATATATCCTGACACATTCAGAGAGGGCCAAAATGCTTCTCCAGACTTCTTTTTAAAGCTTTTTTTACAGACTGAGAAATCATTTAGTGGATGCTTAGCAGGGTCATAAAATGCAAAGCTGGTAGCAGTGGTAGTGCAGACTCAGCTCCAGGGGACTGATGGGACCAGAGCAAGAGGACCGGCCACGGCTGAAACTCGACTCTCCGCCTGTGTGGCATTAGCAGTACACCACACAGACCCACTGGCACCATCAGCACCAGAGGAAGGAAGCAGAGCGGAAAAGCAAGGGGGCAAAAAGGGGAAAAAAAGCATTAGAGGTGACTGACATTAAGAAAGATTAGAGAGCTACTGAGTGGATAAGATGAAGGAAAAAGAATAACCCCCTATTACACACCCATACACACACACACACACACACACACACACACAGACACACACACACAGACACACACACACAGACACACACACACACACACACACACAGGATTGCTTAATTACTCATGTAGTGATCTAATTTTAAATGGTGTTTTGTTTATTGGATCTCCTAAATTCATCAATTTATCCACCCATCTGTGTTTTTTTACTTGTTTGTTTACTTGCTGAAACTTTTCATTTGTCTCATTAAAAGGTAGAGGTAAATTTGAAAAGGTTTCCCAGAAAGAGTGAAATATTTCTAGAATCCTAGAAACACATTTACACCCCCATTTGCAGACATATGTACACACACACACACACACACACACACACACACACACACACACACACACATCACAGAATTAAGTATTATTCAGTGGAATGGTGGAAAGGTAAGAGTATGAATATATTAGAATGTAATGTGACAACCTCAAAGGGTGACCACTGTGTTAGAAATGATGTGAGGTTTTTGTGAAGAGCCATCTGTGTGTCTGCTGAACCACACTGAGATGAATTCTGCCACACTGATGCTGATTATTTCATCCTGTTGTGACACTGAAGCCTTGAAAATGAGGAAGGAGATGCTGATAGGAGAGACAGTGGGCTCACTGCAGGCTGACAGAGAGGCAACAGGCACAGGCATATAATTGCAAAGGAATCTTGTTAAGAATATTAGACTGCAATTTTTTTTAAGAATTTGCCAATTTAGAGTACGTGAACAATTAAACTGAGAGTATGAGCCTTGAAGTGTTGCTGATACAATTAAGTTAGTATACAGTACATACTTACAGAGGGATAGAAAATATATTCAAATTTTAGTTTTACAGTTATAATGCCTTATATCTCAGCTTTTAGCTGTCCAATTTGTGTCCAATCAAATGCACTTTGAAATATACAGCAGGTAAAATAAGTTTTTTTCAGTAAAAATATTTTTTAAGGTGCAATTGACATTAAATATTTACCAGATGCTGGTAACAACCCATGCCATCCACACATGCAAATATCTCAAACCATAGATTAAGTTATGTGTACCAATGTTGAATGACACAGGGAAAAAGTATTAAACATGCTTACTGAAATTTATTTAATACTTCCTACAAAAGCCTTTGTTGGTAATTACAGCTTTAAGATGCCTCCTGTATGGAGAAACTAGTTGCATACATTGCTCAGGTGTGATTTTGGCACAAATCTTTCACAAACATTCTTCAAATCTTGAAAGTTCCCTGGGCCACTTCTATGAACTCTGATCTTTAGTTTTATTTTCACTCCTCTGTCAGAAATCTTGTGAGGAGCACCTGGTCATGGCCTGTTTATGATGAAATGGATGTTCTTTCCACTTCCGGATTTTGGACCCAACAAATTATATGCTCACTAGAACATTCAGAAGTTTTGAAATCCTTCTGTAACCAATGCCTTAAGTATGCTTTGTAACAATAAGGTTGCAAAGCTCTTTGCTTTTACCCATCATGAGATGTTTCTTGTGTGACACCTTGATAATGGGACACATTTATACAGGCCAGTTGGAACTGAACCAGCTGATATTAATGTGCACTGACAAGGGGCAGGATTGCTTTCTAATTACTGATTGATTTCAGCTGGTGGTTTTGGCTTTCCATGCTTTTTTCACCTCCCTTTTTTTTATGTGTTCAATACTTTTTCATGTGTCATTTAACATTATTACACATAACTTGTATGGCTTGATTTCTTTGCATGTGTGCATTGCATGGGTTGTTAACATCATCTGGTAAAAATGTAATGTCAAAAGCACCTTAAGAAATATGCAAACTGTCCTTATAGCTTTTTTCTCATGCAACACCCCCCTCCCCCCCCCCCAAAAAAAAAAACCCCCCCCCCCCCCCCCAAAAAAAAAAAAAAAATCTGTGTTTAACAAACGAATATGTCTAGAAGCCTAAAATAATCTATTTACTGTACTGAAGAAACTGGAAGCCTACACACATTATAACTTTTTTTGGAGTAAAAAGTGCTACTTCATTTAGTTGATGACGTGCGCAGCTGTGCTAATTTGATATCATTTGTTGAAATTTTAAGTGTTTAAGTGTTATCTTTGTCTTTTCCTAGATATTGAGGCATATTAATATGTGTGTGTGTGTGTGTGTGTGTGTGGTGTGGTGTGGTGTGGTGTGGTGTGGTTGTGAATCCAGAAAGCTTGACTCTCAAACAGCTCTATTTTTCTGTCTTGTGAAAACCTAATGCCTTCAGTGCCTCAGGGGAAGAGGAACGCTAATAAACGATCCACGGCCCAGCACCAATCCAAGGTGTCGTGGTTGGAAATGTCTGTTCCAGTATACACAGCATGACAAAGTCACAACGGGCAAATTGGCAATGTGAAATCCTGCACAGCTGATAATACGCTCTATTTTATTTCTCAGTTGCATCATTTATCCGCCGTTAGTTTGTCAGACTCAGCAGGAGGGGTGGCGTATTATATCTGCTGTTGACTGTTGTGGAACTCACTCAAACTTTCAGCATGGCTGATTTACCTCACTGATTTTGCTGTTTCAAGTTAATATATTGAGAATCATGACTCACAATCCATTTTATTTCATTTCAATAACTTGAATGGAAACAGGACAATACTTGGAGTTAGCAGTTGTATTTTTTTGTACTTATACTTTGCTTGAGCATTCTGTCTCTCATTGCATTGAGAGACAGTGGCATTGGGTAAAATACAGGAGGTGGAGCTGGAGGTAGCAGAGCTTAAGATGTTAAGGTTTTCATTGGGAGTGACAAGGATGGACAGGATTCAGATGGTTTGGACATGTGCAGAGGAGGGACATGGGGTAAATCGGTAGGAGAATGCTGAGGATGGAGCCACCAGGATGGATAAAAAATAGGAAGGCCAAGAAGGAGGTTTATGGATGTGGTGAAGGAAGACATGCAGGTAGTTGGTTTAAAAGAGGCAGATGTAGAGGACAGGGGAGTATGGAGACGGATGATCCGCTGTGGTGACCCCTAATGGGAAAAGCCAAAAGAGCAAGAAGAAGAAGAAGAATTGAGCATTCTAATTTTTACGACACTAATTTTATAAACACACGATTAATGCAGCGTGAATTTTAGTTTGACCATTTTAATAAAAAAAATATAAATAAATGTATAAGAGACCAAATTAAAACCATTAACGCAACACTTGTGAATAAACATTACTGATGCGGCATCTTAAATCAAGCACCAAAATCCGCCATAATGCACACAATAAACCCTCTGCGGTCAACAAACGTGCTTGCGCATTTTATGGCATTATTTCCTTATAATGCCAAAATTACTCGTGCCGATAAAACCAATATGCAATACATTATTTGAATCTGTAAAGGGTCTACCTTTACAGATTTGTTTACATTCATAACAAACAAAACACTGTGCTTTGGTGCGCTCTCTGCCATCTCTGTCATCTCTCCTCACAGACACATAAATAAATCAACCTGAATCTCAGTGAATACTTGCCACATAATGAATATATAATTCGAAAGCTTGAAATGTCTACTTTTGAATAAACAAATTCACATCGAAAACAAATATTCATGGAATTCATGTAAAAATCATGTAATCTGTATGAAAGGTAGAAGAGGAACAGTTTCTTTAGAGACACTAAAACAGGTAGTGGCTACCTTTTACTTAAGCAAATGCAAAGCACAAACTTTGTTACTTTAATTTGAGTAAAAAATTAAAGTCAGTACTTAAACTTTTACCCGAGTATTTTAAAACATGAGTAACTGTACTTCTACTTAAGTACAGAAAATATGTGTACTTTTGCCGCCTCTGGTGAACAAATACTGGCTCATTTATTTCCCCAAACTATTTGTAAACCTAATCTTAGTAAAGCACCTTTAAACTGAATTTGCAGACCAGGAAAGAGAGAGAGAAAAGAGAACAAGAGAAACAGTTCATGAGTGTGGAATGTATTAGGTGTAATGAGGGTCTATGCCTTTTTATTCACACTCCTGGTATAAAGGAAATATAGGGCCCCAGAAGAAAATTTGATGGGGTATGTTGTGCACATACTGAGCAATCAAGTAGGTTAGAGTCGGGTAGGGTAGTGTACCAGTAAAGAGGCATTTTGAGCAGAGGACTGTGGTATATTTTTGGGCAACTTAGTGGTTCTCCTGAGGTTTACTAGCTGTGTGTGTGTGTGTGTGTGTGTGTGTGTGTGTGTGTGTGTGTGTGTGTGTGTGTGTGTGTGTGTGTGTGTGTGTAAGAGCGAGAGAGAGAGAGAGAGAGGGAGTGTGTAAGAGGTTAATGAGCAGGTCTGTCTGTTTTTCTCTTTCTTTCGTCTCGTTGTCTCCCTACTGTGGCGTCAGGGCTGTCCAGGCTCTCTGTGTACTGTCTCCCCCTGTGCTCTTTCTCCCACCACTCCTAAGAGGCACCATGACAGCCTACTGCAAAATAGAGTAATTACACATAATCAGCTTCTTTAAGCAGGGAGTGGGGGAGATAGACAGAGAAATGGAAATGAATGAGAGACGAAGAGACAACTGCACGTAACAACAACATCAAAGCTGTTAAAGAGCAGGTACAGAGAGATAGAGAGAGAGAGAGAGAGAGAGAGAGAGAGAGAGAGAGAGAGAGAGAGAGAGAGAGAGAAATTGATAGACCAAGGGGCTATTATAGTGGTTAGGTCACACCACTTAGCACTTAGAAACCAGAAAACCAATGGCCAGGAAGTGAGACAGTGAGACTGAAAGAACAAGAGGAAGACAGGAAGAGACAGATAAATGAACACAGTGAGAGAGGAGACAACTACAGTCTACAGGTAACGCCATACACAGCACATCAAAGGCTCTGAAATTACAGCCTCACTGCCAGTGACGCCACAATGAGGCCACAGCTTCAGACACATCCTCACACTGCTGAACTTCACATGCTAGCAAACACACACCAATACATGTCGCTAATCGGCAAAATAAACCTATGTATAAACACAGTAAGTGAGAAAACACTGTAATTAATAATATTATTATTATTATTGTTATTATTAAATTATCAGAAAAAAATATTTTGTAATGTTAGATATTTCAGATGATTCGCTGTAGAGCTGTAAAACTAAATATATATATATATTTTTTGTGGTTTAATGGTTTTAATTATAAAAAATCACTGGTTGTCCAAGCTCGGTGGAGGGGCCAGACAGGGGTCAGAAGTCACCAAGGAGCAATGGGGTCAGAAATAGATTAGAACACACTGCTGATGAATAAGAACAAGAAACATTTCTCTAAATAAATTAAGTAATAGATAAATAATAATTCTGGAATAAAATCAATCATTTAACTAAGTAGAATGATAATTTAAACAATTAAATAATAAGAGATCAGAATACAAGATATCATCTGGATCATGTGGCATCATCCAGAAAACATCCTATGTGAGCCTCGAAAGCTTTCTCAGATGCTGACTCACAGCTTGTCTGGAATCTTTACACAGTTTGAGCTTCTGGCTTTGTGACAGTTCAGCTCTCCAACAGAGAGAAGAAATATATGGGATAAATTTTGAAGACAGAGTAAAGTTAATTTTCCATAACTGTAACAGACTATATCAAATGTATGACAGCATAGACTGATGACAAAATTACACGTGCAAATTATAGTGAAGAAAAAAATAACATTAAAAAGTCCTTTTTAAAACACAGAATTTATGCTAGAATGTAAATCTTTTATGCTTTTGACACACAATCCGAATAAAGTGGGAACTATATCTGTATTTCTCTCGCATTATATGATAATACGACCTGTCGTGTCTATGACTCTATAAAAGAGGCTCCACTTTTCACCCACCACAAATTGGCCTCACACCGAGTCATAATTTAGCGGCTCCATTAAAATAATCAGAAACAGAGCTCTCTCTCTCTCTCTCTCTCTCTCTCTCTCTTTCTCTCTCTCTCTGTGTGTTTGTGTGTATGTGTGTGTGTGTGTGTGTGTGTGTGTGTGTGTGTGTGTGTGTGTGTGTGTGTGTGTGTGTGTGTGTGCAAAAGCAGGCAAATCTGCACTGGAAACTATGACCATGGAAACTGTCCTTGGTCATGAAGTTATAAACAAATAATAAAGAGACAATCATGATGAGGCAATTAATTAGTGGTGAAGTTTAAATGTTTCGATTTTCCATTTTTCATGTTTACATTTTGGGAAAATTTGGGGCTGTAGAATTGCTTGGTTGCAAACTACAGCTAATAATGAACAAAACAATTACCCTCTGAATTGTCACTGAGACGTTTCCCATGCAGTAAGAGTATTATTCTCTCAGTTGGCTTGCTAAAAGATTTAACCATGAAAAATACAATACAATACATATTTTATAATATATGTAATAGCAATCTAATACATTGTTAACAATTTTACAATAGATCATTAAAATGAAAAGAGGATACAAAACACAAACATAACCCGTGACTAGTTCATAGGAAATGTAATCTGCAGTGACTTTCAGTTTGACCAACTTTCAGCAATGCACTCCAGAAATCATCTGCCTTTCCCACATACACCTAAACAGACAAAAGTCACACACACACCCACACTCACATCTGCCTCTTAATATGATAAGACACTATGTAGGGGTGAGAGACAGACTGACTGACTATCAGAGGCAGACGGGGAGGTGTGCAGCTGTGCGGAACACCCTCCACAAGTCATGAACCTCCATTAGAAAGTAAAAGCAATGAAAGCAAGAGCTGGGTAGAAAGGTAGCAGCGTGATGACCAAATAGGAGAAGAAGTTCAACAAAATGCAAGTTAAAAATTATGGAGTGGTCATATGGAATCCATCGGTGTACTTTTCATTCTATGGCGGTCCTGAATTATACATAAATCGGCTCTCTCATCCGATAGATCTGCATTGGTTATTTCACAGAAGGCTGAAATGACAAGCTGAAACAGATGTGTTCAGGCCCTTAGTCTGGAGTTTGATATATATATATATATATATATATATATATATATA
>MU601092.1:1943813-1993231 GCA_024362625.1 Silurus asotus
ATCTAACCTGTTGATATGCTTATGGGGATAGTAATGAGTTTGAGAATAAGAAAGAAAATAATTTAACTACGGTATAAGAAATAAAACACAGAGACATCAGAGTTTTGTCATTGGTATATGAAGATTGTTCCAGGGGCCCATCCACAACTCCTCCTCTTCTATATATATATATATATATATACGACATCTAACCTGTTGATATGCTTATGGGGATAGTAATGAGTTTGAGAATAAGAAAGAAAATAATTTAACTACGGTATAAGAAATAAAACACAGAGACATCAGAGTTTTGTCATTGGTATATGAAGATTGTTCCAGGGGCCCATCCACAACTCCTCCTCTTCTGACAGTGTGTGGTCACTTGGAGACTCCAAGGTCTCTTTGACCACCTCATTGTCCACCCTAGACTCCTGTTCCTGCTGACAGCTCCCCTGCTCATGGTCCAAATGCGTTTTAATGTGGTCGGACTTTGGCCCCATACTAGACCCTATGGACCAGGTTATGGGCCTGATGTCAAGGATGCTGTTAGTCGTAGATGAAAGTGTGCCAGTGGTTCCTATAGTAGGTCCGTTATCCACTGTGCTATTTAAAGGCAAATGTTCCTCCTCTGTGACTCCTAACTTCTCCAGTTTCTTGAAGTGTTTTCCTAGTCGCCCGGGTGAAAATTGTTTTATGTTATTGGGGTAAGGTGGCCGTCGGGTTCTTATGATCGTACCATTCTGTGCCAGGTACACCATCCCATTTACATTACTGTGACAGTTAACATTAGGCAGCCGGTTCCTCTGGATGTCTGGGCCACTGTCCTCTCCAGTAGTGGTTGACTCGCCCTCTTTCTCCACATTTAACTTCATCTGCTTCTTTCTGAGAGTCTGAGAATCAAAGAGCAGAGAAAGATGCATAGAAACAGACACAGTAAATTGTAGTTTTTGAAATAATTGGCTTAACCTGCAGTGCAGTTTGTAATTTAGTTTTTAGACCACATATGCTGTTAAAGATAATATATAATATAGTAGGTTATGATCATTACTTTAATTAATAATATATAAAAAAAAATTAAAGTAATATTCCGCACTTTCATGGAATGTGCTATTAATGCCATGCACTTTGCTTAGTGCTCATTTTCTCATTTCTAGCTTCTGTTAATATTTATCTAGCCTAAAAAATTAACTCCCAGAAACATGAACTGTGTCCCACTTGAAATGCATATTTGGTTCAGCTGCAGGTTATCAATCCTAACAATTGCAGTTCTCACTGCCAGCAGCAGAGGGCTCTAAAGATTACAAACCGGTACTTTAATATTTATGAAGCTACCACACAGAAAGGTACATTAGGTCTTACAGCTGGAAGGAAGAGAACATTCAGTTTCATCTATTATGTATCCAGAATGTGCAAAAGAAAAGAGGCGATAAAGGAATTCCTTTCAGAAGAAATTTCACAAAAGCACACGAGGACAAGAGGATTAAAGTTCAATGCAGTTGTAGAAATAGTCAAGATCACACGGAGGTGAAGGAAGCAGCTGGAATGTTTGCAGAGAAGAATGAAAGTCACTGCACTTCTAAACCAAAGTAAATTAAATCAGCCTTACTTTTTGAAACACATATTTGCTAATTATCTTGCTCCTTAGAAGGCAGTGGAACCTCCTGATTCCATTTCTGCATCAGAATTTGCCTCAGTTTCCTCAGTCTCTGATGGCGAGGCATTGTCAGATGTTACAGCATCTTCATCCTCCTCAGCGATCGATGAGAGTCCTCCTAATGCATCCTCTGAGCTTCTGGTCAAACTGACTTCAGATCCAGATGTCTGTGATGTTACGTCATCACTCATCTCACCTGAAGACTTTTTGCTCTCTTCAGTAGTTTCTTCATCTTCATCCTCCTCCTCCTCCTCCTCATCTTCTTCCTCCCCCTCCTCTTCATCTCCCTCATCGTCTACTTCTGTCTCTTCATCTTTCTCCTCTTCCTCCTCTGTTCCCTCTAGATCTTCCTCACTTTCTTCCTCAATCGTGTCCTGTGATGAACGTGTGATGGTAGATTTGCGAGAACGGCTTCCTGTTACAGATTTGGAGGTGGTGGAACCTCTCTCGCTGCCACTGAGTGAGGCAATGTCTGATCCTGCATTTTCCGATGCTGCTGATCCACTTGCCTCTTCCTCAGACACTTCTTCAGACCCTCCACCTGTAGAGCTTCCAGATCTTACAGAAGATCGAGTTGATGATGCCTGGGAACCTGAGCCACTGAGCATGCTTCCTGAACTGGATCGTACTGAAGATCCCCTGCTAGCCTGAGTGCGTGACGATGATACCTCTGATCCAGACTCAGCCTCTTTAGATGCCACGCTTTTATCTTCATCCTCCTCGGATTCCTCATTGGAATCCCTCTCTGTTGCAGAAGTTTTCTCTGCACTTGATTCGTCCTCCTTTTCTGTAGCAGATTCCTCTTCTGATTCTGATTCCTTCTCAGTCCCCTTTTCAGACTTTGACTTGCTTTCTTCTTCTGATTCATCTGGTTCCTCTGCCTCAGACTCTGAGTCAACAGTGCTCTCAGTTGCATCTTCCCTATCCAGATCCACTTTTAGGTAGTCCTTATCTTGAGAAGCCATGCTACTTCGTTCTGATGCTTCAGATCCACTTGGTTCAGGCTCACTGACACTGATGGACACAGGTGCCTCCGTTATACTCTCTTGACTGTCAATACGGCGTGCAGATGTCAACTTGGCATAGTCTTTGTCCTTCTTGCCCTTTCTAAATATCATTGGGAAGATTCTGGCTTTCTTCCAATGTGATACGCGAGGCGGTTCCAATTTCTTACCGACAGCAAGCAGCTTGCTAAGTTTGATGACAGTTTTCAGTCGCTTTGCAGCCTTGGAAACATCCTCTGGTTCAGGCTCTACTTTTTCTTCAGAAACTTCAGAAAGAACTTCCGGCTCTCCAGATTCAATCTCTTCCTCTGGAGTAATATCCTGGAATTCCACCTGCCTACCATGCCCACGGCCCCGCCCACCTCTGCCTCTGCCCCGACCCTGTAGTGAGACCATTTCCTTTAAAAATCTTGGATATATTAACATCATCAGTGTCAAGCAGATAATGCACATTGAACGCTTTAACTGTGGTGGTTATGGAAAACTAAATTTGTAATGCAGCATGGGATGTGGTAATATTACTGTACTATGTTACACTACTTCATAGACGTAATATAAAAATAATTCACCAACTAAATAAAATTTAATTAACCTTTGATCTACCAGTAATGAAAATGTGTAATACCTCTTGGCCATATGCACTGTAGTAGTAGCCATCATCGTCCATTATGGCTTCTCCGTACTCATCGTACATGGGAGATATCAACCTCCTGCGGCTGCCATAAGGAGCATACGGATCATACCTTTATTAAAACACAAGAGGTTAATAAGTAACTGTATGATCTATAATGACCATTAAATAGTCTGATGCATAGGGACATTTAAATATACAACATTTTAATGTGAAATACTCTGGTTGGAAAACTCGTACATTTTTGGTTTGATATCTACATGTGCATGTATTGTATAAACTTAATATGTACATGAACAAAAAGTAAATATTCATTAGATTAAAAAAACAGATATGGAAAAGATTTTATACTATATTTGTAAAGCTTGCATGAAAATAGATAATAGTTTTAGATATAAATGCTGCAAAAATAATATGTAAAAGGTAACTGGTGTCATTTAAAAAGACATTGGCATAAGTTGAGAAGATTAATGTAAGTAAGAACCTTGCAGAGAGTAAATGAGCTTCACAAAGATTTTAAGGACAACATTATCAAAAAGAAAACACAGAATCTTAAACATCCATATTCGCTTGATAACATGGAAATGGAAAGATATACACAAAAAAAACCTATAGACAAATATGCTCACAGACTAATGATAAGGAAGATATGAGAAAAATCAGCAGTCACTCCAAGCAAATTGCAGGATAAACTGAAAGCAGCAACAACCACAATTCTGGGGAGAGCAATAAGTAATGAACTGCACCACGATCAAAAAATCCCCATTAAAACCAGCGCAAAACTAAAATCTTAATTCTTTAAAAATGATGGAATTTGGTAACACAAAACAATATGAACACTTTGGCAATAATCCAGCTCATTACGTTTGAAAGAAAGTATAGATGTGGGAGCATATGAAGGCTGTTATTTCTGCAAACGGCACTCAGGCATAACACTTCTGTATTGGGATATATTAGTGGAGATTTCAAAGCATCTCCTGACATGAATACAACTCACGATTTATGCAAGATTTAGAAATTGCAAAACTATCAAAGAGACCTTCGTATCCTTAAGGAAGAATCAACCCATACTGAGCCACATTACAGCAGGAAGCTAGTATTGAAGCTACAGTTGGTAAAACAACTTCGTATCAAACTGCTGAATAAAAGTTGTAGTGTCTCAAAGCTATTTTCCCCACATCAACTTTTTTTAAACACACCTCAAGTCTAAACAACTTGATTCTAATGAGTTTTAATGAAATTTGAAAAGTACAAAGTCAAAAGACATTGTGTAAATGTACACATTGTGTATAAACATGAAATGTAAAAATGCATCAGTACCCTGAGTATTGTTTTTTCTTCTGCAGTAACTACTTTGCTTGCTCTTCTCCTGAAATGGAACAATGTTGTATATATGCATAGCAAGGTCACTGACCTGAATGACTATATATTTTTGAGTGCTTAGTGTCATAGCACTGCAGTGGCCATTATATGTGCCCCTCTCTTGCCTGAATATTGGATATTGGTATTGGAGTCGTTCCTCATGGCTAGGTGAGTGGACAAGCCAGTAGGAGGGGTGAAGTGGTGAATCCTGGAGACCTCCTAGTGAGGGAGGAACAGGTCCTAATTAATCTGCCTGGCCTAATTTCACAAGCTAATGATGGTTTAAACTGTTCCACTTGTCTCCTGAGTGGCAGATGCTAACCCTCAAACATGCAGATGAGCTTTTAGCATTTGCTCAGCATCTGTTCTTCTCTTTCGAGATTTCTCTGCTTGTGATATGACCTGCTACAAGCTGCCACAACTGGTTAAACAATTGCTAATACCCTTTTTCTACTTTCTATTTGTCCTGTTTTCCCTTTGATTGTGTGTTTGAACATCAAGTGATGCTGTTTATTGTGTGTTCTATTTCCAGCAAAATTGTTTTCTCTCTCTCTCTCTCCCTCACTCTCTCTTTCTTTCTTTCTTTATTTCTTTCTTTCTCTCTCAAGGAGGAATATCAGCATGGGCTCAGGTGCCCTGTCCAATCGTGAGTAATTGAAAACATTTGGAGAGAGGAAAGAGGGTGTGAAATTACAGGGGAATAGATGAAAAATAGAAGGGCATAAGGATAAATCTTCCTAGAATGCAGTCTTTTTTCTTACCTCTGAGAGATTTAGACTATTCTAATCCTTTCATTTAAATATTAATTTGATTACATAAACCATTCATCGTTTAAGATTGATCAGACCCACAGACTAGAATACCAGCTCTGACTTTCCATGAATTGTTCCACAAAATATCCATAAAATGTCTGTTTTTTTTTAACAATAAAATATTTCCTGATGACATACAGTATAATACCATCTAAAGCTCATGGGTGAACTGCACTATGTCTGCGTGTTACAGAACATAATTTCATACAGTCATGCTGCAGGCTCCTTAACAACCATGTGAAGCTGCTGAATTAGTAATTAGTTGGCACTTTCATTGCTGCTGGATGTGGATGCTGCCCTTGTGGCCCTTCAGCAGCTGGCAATATGGATAGAGATGCTCAGGAGGTTATGTTTGCTTAGAGCCGGAACCGCAATGGTGAAATAATGCACTGCATTTCCATATGTAGCCTTAATTATGATGGGAATTTCACAGGCCTTATGCTATGTGCTAAACTCTAGCTTGATGATCCCACAACTGCACAGACCTCCACTAAAGGGTTAGGAAGAGCAGAAATCCAGGAAATACAGAGCACACCTATTTTATTTTTATTTACAAAACAGCTATACAGGAACATAGTAATAAAGATTTGTCTTCAGTAAAAAACGGAATGCTACTTTTGCTTTTTTTATGTACACCACACACATGTACACACACACACACACACACACACACACACACACACACACACACACACACACAAATAAATATAACTGCAACTAATTGGTGCTATTTGCGACGACTAAACCTATCCCAAACCTTAACACTTTTTTTGTGGAAACAGTATTACTTGTTAATACCATATAAATGTTCTCACAAGCTAAAAATTATCAGATTTTCCAAACCTTGTCCATTTGACATTTGATTACCATCAAAATAAAAAACATGCAAACACACATTTGAAATAAAACACACATATACACGTTAGTAAACTTTACACTGATTTACTTCACAGAGGAACACCCCAGAATTACACAGCACTTACCCTTGATCATAGTTGTAATAGTCTTGTGTATAGTAGTCTTGCCCAGGGTCAATACCCGATTCCATAGAGAGTGCCTAAGTCAGCAAAAACAAGCCTCAGCCTCAAAAGCTCAACAAGACTAAAACTGATTGATGCCATAGCATGAGTGAAAGTGTGATGACACTGATATCAACATGCAGTGGGTGGAATTATATATAAACTAACATAAACTGTACCCAAGGGTGGTGTGGAAGAAAAGTGGCCCCTAATTAAATGAACTCCTATAAAAAAATATTAAGGTTTTCAGTCCTGCAAGTGAAATATTTTCAAGAAAACATTGCCACTAGCTCAACCAAGTTCAATACTTGGGAAATATGTGCTTTGATTAGTTTTTTTAGTTGTTAATCAGACATACTTTGCTTATACAAACTCACAGAGTTACAGTGACATGGAATTTTGATATTGGTAATTTTTTTTAAATGACATACACAATCATATATAACAGCAGAATGCCAAAAAGAAACAGACACATTTTTAATTTTCTTATCGATCCATGGTTGCATGTGTTGTGTGGGGCATGTAGTTTCGATTTTGCTAAGCTGGGAGGCATTGTTTTTTCTTTTACCATGTTTAAGTACATTTTCTTGGAATGACTTTCAAGGATGTCTAGTCAATAGCACACAAACAACATGTCTGCTGTTAGGCCTACTGCTTTTGACCTAACTGATTTAATCGGGTCGGATTCGCAGTTACTGAAAGATTTTCTCGTCTGAGGATCTGCTTTTTTTTGTTTTGCTAAAACATCTGCACCAAAAAAAAAGAAAGTGTAAAAAATGTGATGTTAACAGCTGTCTGATTTCAGAAATCTTGCTGCACAGAGTAGCTATGAAACATGTCACTATAACCAAGTAATCTTCTGCAAACACAGACATATGGCTTATATGTGTATATATATATATTTTTTTCTTTTTTTTTTTCTTCTTCAAGTTAGAACACTTTATTACACTTCATTAAACAAGTATGTCCACAACTAGATATAAAACAATAAATGTCTTCATCACCCTACAACACTGAGATTTTAGGATATTTCCAATGAATATATATTGAATGTTTGAAACTGTAATTAAATTTTTTATTTTTAATAAATTTTTCTTCAATTGCTATGATGTCTTTTTGAACTTTTAGGACCTTCTTTTTTTTAACACTTTTTTTTCAATGTTTTTGCTAAGAGATCAATCATTTTGCCTCAAGCAAAGTTGTACAATATTGGGCACCTTCTCTAGATTATTTGATTAGTTCTTACTTTAGACACTTCCATGTTTTCTGAATTTATTTTATATTAAAGTTACTTGGACATATTTGTGGTTGTTTATATATTTTTGTAATTAATTTATAAATTTTTTATGTCATTTCAGTCAGGTCAGTGTATTTATATAGCAACTAATATTATTTGAGCCCAGGGTCCACCCCTCAAATAAAAAAAATGCAAGCTCACTGTGAAATGCAAAATAATGGAAATTTTGTTAAGTGACATACAATGTAGAAAATATGATTGGTGATAGACAGAAAAGGAGGTCGGTTAAAGAATGAAATAGGAGATCTTAGTTTATATGCAACCCACAGTGCCTGAGGAACATATAGACTCTACCTCTGGCCTAAGCAAAGACGGCCTCAGCAGCTGTTGTTGCTAGTGGACAGGCAAAAAGGGGAAGAGAAAAAGTTAGAAATGTGTAAAAGTAAGAGAAATATAGAATATATAAAATAAAACATTGAAGAAAAAAAGTGAAGACAGAAATAAACATAAGGGGGACAACGAGGCTGATTGTAAAATGTGTTTAGATTACTAGGTTTAACTAGGGGTAAGACAGTGGGGAAGGGTATAAAAACAAAACCAGGTTAAAGATTATTGTGGGTTAGAAAGGACTGAGGCATTTCAGCCTAAAGCTCCTGAAGGCCAATAAACAGCAGTGCACTGCAGTGGATAATTTACTCTTGTGATAAGCTGACATTAGATGAACATAAATGTTAAAGCTCTTTTCCCTACTTACAGTATAGGCAGGGAAAATAATATTAGGCACAGAACTGAGTGAGATTAGATAAGTCTTTTCAATGAAAAACAACATTTTCATATCTTAGGTGTAAAAAGTGGTAATGGCAGGCCTTCTATGTTTTTCTCGATCTAATTGTGATTCTCCTCTTATTCTCTCTCAGGCACTATTGGCAGATTAGAGTGATGAGGAACAAGGAGCTTTCCTAGCGCAGAATAAAAATGACCAGCGCCCTGAATAATCATATCAGGAACAGATAAGAGAAGGACATACCTCTCTGCCATATCCACGCCTGGCATACAATGAGAAAAAAAGAAAATAGCTTTAAAAAGATGCTCATTTATAAATATATGTGTCAAGTTAAATGGGAGAAAAAATTCGAAACCCAAGAAATGATGAGAAATTTTAGATTTAAACCCTAACTTTCAACGTTTTAAAATACAAAAAAGATGAAATTTACAGTGCATTCAAAAAGTATTCAGAACCCCTTCACTTTTTTCAGTTTTGTTACGGTGCAGCTTGATTCTACAATCCTTGGATTTATTATTTTTATTTCTTTTTTAAAAAGAAAATGCATATCAATGCATATTAGAACAAAAACCAAGCCATCAGGTCAAAAGAACCTTTTATTCACAGTAGCTTGTCCACACACACACACACACACACACACACACACACACACACACACACAGCAGTACAGACGCTTCCCACTTTACGAACATTCACTTTACAAACTTTGGTGAATACGAAAAAAACCTGTCCTCAAAGTGAAATTTGTTCAGAGTCGAAAAATTCAAAACAGAGGAAAGCCGACGCTAGCTAGTTGTGGATTGTAACGAGTCTACATGATGCGCACTGGACACAGTAACAACTTACGAACAAATTCATGCTATGAACCGTCGTTCGGAACGTAAATCGTTCGTAAGGTGGGGAGCATCTGTATACTCTCCATAGAAAAACTAATGAAAACATTAAAGTGTTACTGACCTATGATCACTTCCACATTAGGAGAAAATGTGATGGGGTATAATGTATTGAGAAAAGATTTATAGTCATAAATAGTATAAATATTAGGTCTGACAGAACTATGACATTATTTCTGTAATAGGAGGGGCTGCTGGGAGATAGATAGGGTTTTTTGACATCACACACACACACTAAAGCACACAGAACAGGGTGTGACAAATGCTTTCTGCATAATAGGGAAGTCTGTGGTACTTGAGTGTGAGATAAATAATGTGTAAGATGCAGTGGACGATGGAGTGGAGTGGATTGAGGACTACTAGTGCTAAATAATGCAGTGCTAGAAGAGTCCCAGTGTCTGGCTGCAGAAGGCAAAACTTGTCTCTTTCTACACTGCCAAGTTTCAAACATAACTCTAACATATCCTCCTGGAAAATCGTACCAAGCCAAACCTAATCACGTTTTGGGAAAAAGAGAACATTCTGTTTCCTGATTGGTACCAACGATTCTATGTATGTCCATAGGAAATAAGTCAAAGTTGTTATTGAACTGTTGCACAAGCAAAAATAAAATCATTCTCAGAATACTACTGTAGAATCTGCTGATGCTCTCTGAAACACTCTTCTGCTTACTCTAAAAACATAAGGTCTCGCTTGAGTAAATTAGGTCCTTTGTCTCCTGTTTGTCCCCTGGCATTTCATTATGCTCTAGTAAAGTGAAGAACATATTCATGCTATTCATCCTGTACACTGCAAATAGCATTTGTTTTTTTAGTCGGCAGAATTTCAGCAGTCAAATCTCATTTTGCAAATAAGCAAAATAGTGCCCCCCTGCGTGCATGTATAGAAAAATGTCAAATACTGAAGTCTCCGAAAATTATTAAATATTGAGCAACAATTAGGTCTATCCCACATTCTTTTCAGATAAGTGAAGTGTTTGCATACAAAGTGAAAACAAATAGTGAAAAATGGTGTGTATGATGGAACAAGCACATGACATCAGATGTTTGCATCTACCTCTCTGAATAAAAGTCACAAAAACTAATTTTCAAATAAGCCTTCTGTTCTTAACTTGATTTTGCTGTATTTTGGCCTGTATTTAGGCCTGTATGCTGCTAGGACAAGAATAAAAAGAAGCATCTATAGGGCAGTATTGTAGGTGGAGATGCACAAGAGGTGTAAGAAGTAAAAGAGCAACGAGAACTGGCAGGTGTTTTGTCAGTGCTGAATGGATCAATTGGCTAATTAGGCCTGTCTCTGGTGCATGCAGACATCACAGGCTTTCTTTTCCCCTGCTGTGAAGATCTGATCAGGCATACAAAGTGACAATTCCCTGTGGTGTTCATCTTCCAATGACCTCATACACACCCTCACATCCATCTATCCACACAATGTCACACAGCCTTTTTTCACAGCATCAGTAAGCACACTGCGTCTCTCTACAGACTTCGAACAGATGTTCTGCTATAGATAACCTACCGCCAAATGCTGAAACATTTGAGGTAGCAAATCTGGTCATATGCTTGATTCTAAAATGTTAAACATCTTGAGTAGAGCAACAGATATGACATTGTTAAAATGCAAACTGTTGTGGTGATTATGAACACATCCCGCTGTCTTAGCAACTGTACATATGCAGCATTAACGTATACAGACAGAGCAATTTCCAGGTGACAGAGATTTGATTCTGATCTAAGGTTCTGATCGTTATATACATGTATATTTTTTGTTAAGTATACATTTTTATTTCCATTTACACTTATTACAATAAATCAATGTGTTGTGTGAGATCCCAGTTAATATAAAATTGTACTAATGTACATTGATTTTAATCGTCTTATGATTATTTTATCAAGACAAATTACCTTACTCATTATTTAATGAAGATTTAATTAATATATACATCACAAATATATATGGTTGTCTACAAGAGCTGACGGAAGTCCACCGTTGGTAAATTTACACAAAAACAAACAAACAAAAGAAAAACATTTTGGAAGCGATTCCGCTCCTTGAAAGCAAACGCAGAGAGAATGAGGAGGAGCTTCTTCCCGCAGGCCATTCAGAGTTTAAAACAGGAAACACCCAGGATCTAGTACTAGTACTAGTCCATCTTCACATTATTCCATAATTGCACAGCTTTGTTTGCACTATTGTATGACACCTTAACTCTGGACTGTCACTTCAAATCTAAACTTGCACAGCACAGTGACACTTTATACCACACCATACTGCACATGGACACTTTAAGGACAATCACACTAAATCACTTTAATATGTACTGTCAATATCTGCCATACTCATTCATGTATATACATATATTTCTCTATACTTTATACTTTTTTTTTATTTACTTAATTTTTTTATCCTCATATTCTATGTCTTTTCTCCTGTTTAAATGTTGGACAGTCGTATAAAGCATTTCACCGCATGTCATACTCGGTATGTATGTGTATGTATCAAATAAAATTACAATTTTATTTGAAATTGAAGGAACCATAAATATATATCAGGATTATTTTCTATAGAAACTTGTCTAGCTAATCCTCATCCATACATTACAGTGGGTAAAGATTCAGTTCAACAAACTGGTGTCTGTTTGCAAAAGTAAGTCTAAATCCTGACTAAGTAAAAGTGATTTCCTTGCACACTGAATATCACACATTCAACAAATTGTTACCAAGCTGCATGCAGCAAGAAAACTTGCACTAATCACTTTGGTTTTAATCAGATACTGTCTGTCAAAATGTCAGCGATGCACCTGCATTGTAGTGCCAATGGAGTCTTCAATGCAATTTTTTTTTACTTTTGGGAATATAAGTTTGGTTTGAGATACATGGAAAAAATAGATTTTTTTTATTATTATTAGTTTTCAGAACACCAAGCTGAAATGTATGAATGTGAAATTATGTGACAGGTTTTCTGTAAGGTTTCTCCTATATGATATACTTTCACATTGACATTCAATTTACAACATTATATGTTGTATCATATTGCTGTCACTGCAAAATTGACATAATATTTTATAAAGGCATATTATAGTCTATCAATTTGGCTTAAGACAAATTATTATTATAAGTTATTATTAAAATATAACATACTGCTTACAGTAAACACACACACACACACACACACACACACACACACACATACACACACATTATATATAGACAGATGAGGTAGCAAATGCAACTAATAACCTTATGCATACCAACTATTTCCAGCTCCAAACCAGGGAATGCCTCAGTAAACATGATATGACATATATATTTGGACTGTGGAATTAATACTATGGCATCAGTAGATCTCATCAGGCTCATGGATAGGTAGGTGTAGTTGGGAAAAGATAGTTCCTTTATATGTACACAGAGAGCTATTTATCTAGAGGTGGCCTGAGAGATTGATTGTGCTCTTGCCAGAGCTGAATGCAGCCGGCTGGTGGCAGGGCACACTTTTCCTGTCACGTAGCCCACTGCCTATTATCTGTATTGTCTGGACTCGCTGCACTTCATGACTCTTTTGATTTTCTAAAGGGCAAAAACATCTACACAATTGCATGGAAGCAGAGCTCAAACAGCCTAGTAGCATTGACGGCTCTTTAAAAAGGGTTACCCATTGCAGTAATCACATTGGTAAGAAAACTGATATCAACCCTGCCATAGAGATTAGGATAAATACATGTGAAATAATTGTATAAATGCAAACAGGTCTTTTTAACATTATCAAAAGCGTAAAAAAAAAATTACATTGAGGCAAAAAAAAAATAAAAGACCTTCAGGCACAAAATATCACAGAAGAAGATACATGGTGGAACACAGTGGGTGTATGGCTGAACATTCCTCCATGTATACAAATATTTAATAATGCATATTTACACGGTTTTTAAGTCACAGTTCGTATTAATTTCGGTACAGCAATGGAAAAGAAATGCAAAACATAAAATCTCTGGTTTATTCTTATTAACATTTGCGAACATCAAGAGTTAACATTTTTAAAACAATTAAAAAATATGCCTGCTTTGTTAATAATGTATAAAATTATATTTTATAAAAGAAATAGAATAAATAAAATGCAAAATACTTATTATACTGTATTAATTAAATTGAGTAATGATTAAATTGGCACAAATTAAATTGAATAAAAGGAAAAATTGAATTAGTTTACTTTTCTTAGACCCCATTTGGGTAATACAGGTGTGCTTATAAGTGTGTGTTTTCCATTTACATTTTTAATTTCTAAAGATTTGATCTACTTCTACTTATATTAGCATATAGTACTTTAACAAATCTCTTCATTCCTTCCATCCTTAATGCATACACTCTCTCGATACGTGGAATTGTCAGGTTTTTTTCCTTTTAAGAGAAATTCTTGAAGCTGGACATAACAAGCTAAAGAATCGTTAGCGCTAGCATTAGCCGTTAACCACGTGCTGGTTAACAGTGAACGCTATTGATTCTTTAGCATTTGCATGCATGCGCAAAACAAATTTTACCCCTTGCAGTCTTGTGTACGTTTCCTAAAGGAAACAAATGCGCTCAAAGTGGGAGGCGGAGACTAAACAAACGGTCCGCCACTTAATACGTTCCTGAGGAAACTCAGATTGTAACTATGTTCCGCAAGTAAAAAGGATTGCATTACTAACATGTGTACCGAACCGAAAGCCCTGTACCGAAAAATGTATGTGTACCATCACACCCCTAATATATATAAGCACTATTTTCCCCCCTGCTGAGTTAGTTTTAACTTTTACTGCCATTTTACACTAAGGGTGTATTTAAAAAAAAAAATCAAAATAAATACATAAAAATATACTACTATTAATACGTATATCAATAATAATAATAATAATAATAATAATAAGAAGAAGAAGAAGAAGAAGAAGAAGAAGAAGAACTATTATTAGTAGTGGTAATAGTAGTAGTATTACTATTATTATTTAACTTTTTTTTATATATAAATCTGATACCCTTTTTTTTTTTTTGCTAATTAGCATTTAGTTAATGTACCAAATTTCAAATATGTTATACAGTGCAAAAAAAACATGGGGAAAAACTTTATAAAAAAAGTTATTTCAGGCAGAATGTTCCTTATGAGAATTCTCTGTCTGCATGCCGCCCTAAGTCTGGACTATTATTAGATGTAGATCAGATTATTTGACTGGCATGTATTAAAGCCTTTTAAAGTAGAGTCTGACTCCATCCAAAATTTTATTGTACTTCAGAATCCCTCTGTTCTCTTTTTTTTCTTGATTTGACATTCTAAATTCCCTGGAGAGGGTGTGGTTTCAGAGATGACAGTGTGAAGTCTGGGGTTTATATGTTGAGTCTGTGATAAAGGTGAGAAGGTGGAGTTTTAAGAAGTAAAAAGAGGGGACGGGGCATCAGGAGAGAGAAAGGAGGAGAGCAGACGATATGAGATAGAGAAAAGATAGTTGGGAGTGTTGGGCTATCTGGGGCATCAAGTATAATTTCCAGCCAGATCTCACAGGGCTCTACTGTGACATAGCTAGAGATACTGGAGCTGAACCTCCTCAGCAGTGGACTGTGGAGGTGTGGTGCTAGTGATGAGAATGCAAGGAGGGCTATCTTTACTCAAAAACCTAGAACTCTAATGTGGCTCGATAATAGCAAGCAGGTCATCCAGATCCAGAGAGACCCGAGAGTCTCTGGACGTCTTATCAGTCAGTACCTGCTGCTCAAACTGTCTGACCTGTTCCCTAACTGACAGCTTTGTGCCATGGCCACTCGGGGTCCCCATATCAGCATCAAACTCTTCTGGGCTGTCTTTAAGATCAGGATTCAGTGCTTGCTCTTCCCACTCAGCAGGGTCCCAAAGGGCTTGTTCTCACAGTGTGCCATAAATTTCGCCCTCATGAATACGACAAGGCAAGGACCAGGTCAGCTTCTGATTTGTAGGGTTTATAGATGATGGGCTGATGTCCCAGAGGCTGCCAAACACGTGGGTCTTCGGTCTCATGACTGGATTGGAAATACTCCGCTGGTAAGGGGGACTCTGGGTAATTACCGGGTGTAGTTCAGAGAATAAGGTGACACTTTTCAGACTTAGGCAGGTTGTTGTGCAGAGTGCCATTGACAGCAATAGCACAAAAAAGCAGTGGTGCTAACAAGCCTCTGTCGATAGGCCCCCTAGGTAACTGACTTCTTGTGTCTGATGCTGTTAGAATACTTCACTAATTTTCACTGCTGTTGACAAGCTCTCTTAATATAATTCTCCACTATTACAAGGGGCATTATTGCATTGCAATAGGGAGACTAATACTCGAAGGATTTTGTGATGCTGCCTTCATAAATAATCCCACTAACAGTTACATTCTGTAGCAATAAGCTCAGGCTGTACAATATTGCAAAAATTCAATAATTGAAGGTAAAACAAGAAACTTGGCTACTAACAGAAGGAGAGAAAGAATAAAAATGCAAATGACTTACTGCACTCTGAGTAGAGAATAAAAGGAAAGATGTAAAAGTGAAAGAATGAGAAAGATGTGGAGAGAGAGAGAGAGAGAGAGAGAGAGAGAGAGAGAGAGAGATACAAAGAGCAGGTGAATGTGAGCTGAAAGCAATAAACTTTCACAGAGTATAAAATGCAGGCTTGCATTAATAAGCAGAGAGTGAAGACAGATGTGTTTCTGTTAACCCTTCATGTGTAGATTAATATTCCATATGTTGTCCAAAAATTTATTAGATTAAAACAACAAACTTCAAATAATAAAAATAAATAAATAGACCGACTGACCGACCGACCGACCGACCGACCGACCGACCGACCGACAGACAGACAGACAGACAGACAGATAGACAGACAGACAGATAGATAGATAGATAGATAGATAGATAGATAGATAGATAGATAGATAGATAGATAGATAGATAGATAGATAGATAGATTTTTTGGGAGATGTTACTGGTATTTATAAATGTTTATGTCCTTTACAAATGCTGGAACAATGCTTTTCACTATAGGAGCTTACCTGCTGTAATATCTAGTAAATATTTTCCTCGCAACCGCATGACAATATGCTAATTAACAAGCAGTCAAACTGAGTTTGACATAAAAAAGAAACAAAAACAAACAAACCCTCCAAAAAAACCTGCTTGTTTGCTTGCTGCAAGTAGAAGCACCAAAATACCACATAGTTTACTGTATGGATGCTATTGTGGGCAGCAAATAGCTAAATACAATAATCATCGTACTTCTGTGTAAATAATAGAAGAACAGAAGTAGAAATTGCAATAGAAGTAGAAATACCAAACCCAACAAAATAACAGAAACCTGAACTGCAAGAAAAACTTTGACACTAACAGACAACCAGTTACACACACACTTGCACACACATCATTATGTTTTGCTTGTTATTAGACTGGATCACAGAAAATTGCTATGCCTAAATAGATCATTACATTAAATCAATACAGTCTTACCTGTGGGATATGCAGTTACACATCTATTACGGTCTAAACCATTTACATTTCCTTTCACTTTTAGTTGTGTTTATAACTTGGCAAAAAACATACTGATGACTGGATATATAGATAACTCACAGAATTTTAGCTCCATTGGTCATAAACCTTTTTTTATGATTTTTATAGGAGAAAACCATGTTTCTCTTCTAATCTGTGGACCAGGTTACTACTAGACTGTTAATAGACAACTTTTTTAGATTTAATTTCCGTTTGCTTCCTTTTGAGTCCTGGATTACAAAATTACCTGCCTGTTTTTAGGTCGATCAATGTGTATGAGAAGCTACAGCAAAGGTTTCACTGAGAACAACAAAAAAATATGAAAAGGGAGAATGTACAACACTTAATGTAAAATCCAACATGGTATTGTACGTTCAAGGGTAAATCCCTGCTATTAAAAAGTCCTTCTCTACTATTGAAAATTCTGCCTTGAACTTATGAAGACAAATTATAGAAATCAAGAAACTTCTTGGCCTTTACATGAAGACTGAGACTTTCTACCAATTAAATACAAATTCTTAGAGGTTGACTCACATTTTGCCATCTCCGAGTTCCTCATAGAGATTAGATGGAGCTGAAGCTGAAGCTGAAACAGGAACTGGACCAGCAGCTGATTTTGTAGCAGCAAGTGACTTCTGGATACGGGCGGTTTTGGCACACTCTGCCTGTTTCCTGTTAAAACAGTTGCACACAATCAACAGCACCAAACAGAATTCTTTCAAGTTTTTGCTTTTTTACACACAGCAAGAACACAAATTTACCAAAACTATAGAAATTTTTTTTTTTAGCGTCTTCCATGATTATGGGGGGGGTAAGAAGTAAGCACATTTTGTTTGCGATTAAAATAAAACGGGAGACAAGCCCTTCTTGTTAATTTTCAAAAGGAAATTTCTGCAAGGGTTAGAATGGAGAGGAGGATGTGGAAACCCTTTATTCATAGCTTCTGAACAACCGTTTGATCTGTATTCACATGTAAAAGACTGAACTCAATGGGTGTTTTCAGCACATGATTACAGAAATGAATAAAACTTACTCTTTGAATCTGACGAAGAGGTCCACGCACAGCCACAATGGCATGAAAGAGAATGGAAGAGAAAAATAAAAAGAGACAAGTGGTATTGTTAGATAATTAGCTCAGCAGCATTTTCTTATCAAAACATGACAGTGTATAAATATATTTGTAAAAGATTCACAGGCATTCCTCTGCGTCACTTAAGCCACAGAGTTTTTAATGATAATGTGAAGTCTTTCATGTGGTTTTAGATAAATGCACTGCCGCAGGTGTTGGAATGCACATTATTCCTCTGCATTTTGTTCCTCCTGTATGGTGATAAGAGCTCAGGAGGTAGAATAACCCACATTTATCACACAACTCTGTCTACTGCACTGCTGAGAGAGAAATTAACTCTCACTGGCAAACTCCTTCTCACCATTACTGTCCCTTTAACACCACTATAGCCTCTCCACCATTCTGAACGCTACTTCTCATGTTTCTGACTACCTCTTCTATTTCCATGACATGTATGTGCTGTTCTCTAATCAGGAGTCCTTGCTTAAAGTTGACTATTAAAACCTCTTTAATCTTCTACTATTTATTAAACTGTAAAGCATTTGGCCCCAAAATGTCTCATAGTGATACAGACAGTGAATTGGCTCTTGCACACTGTAGGCATGGGTGTTTTCGAAAAGTATGGAATTTAAACTCTAAATCAGGAAACAAAACAATATAAAAAAAAATCATAAGTAATAAGTAAAATAGATCAAATAAAACGTATAAATCCACTGTCTTAAACCTTCCCTACTTGACTGCAGTTGGTATAATATGTATAACATTTCATGTTTTTTCATTAAAAAGTTAAATGACAAGGAACTAGAGCACACAAAGTCTGTTACTCCTGAGAAATTGAAGTCTGGAATATTGCCACGAGTAAAAAGCAAGCACCCTGCAACAATTAAAGAGCATAATCCAAATTAAAAAATTCTAAAGGTGAGCACATCTGCATTTAACTGCTCATTTTAAATTCAGACAGTTGTAAAGCTATATTGCTTTCCAGTGAACTACAATTCTTACCATGGTGATTTGTGTTTTTGTTTGCTTATCTTTAATTAATTCACTATAATTATCTACAAAATGTCATTTGAAGCATATATTGCATAAATTCGCATGTTGCTATTGCTTAGTCACTTTACCCTAGAAACTGCCCCTAAATAAAATATAGAAAATACAAAATACAAAAAGAGAACATTGAGAGAAACAACATCTAATTTGGAGACATTACTCCAATATTACAATCTTTTAGATAAACAAAAAAACGTCTGCATTTTACGTTTAAAGGCAAGTGCTTGTAAAAGCATCTACTCAGCAAATATCTGGCAACCTGAAAGGATCAACAAAAGTAATTTTAGTAAAGTGAATGATTGAATCTGTAAATGTTCATAATCCAGCTCTGATTCTGGGTACCTTCATGCAAATATTGACATAACTAGAAATTTAGTTTTGAATACGATTGAATAATTGTGCAATTTGTGTTTTGAACAACAACAACAAAAAAGTGTTTTGGAGATATTCTGACTACAATTTTCAGTGTACACCAAAGATAAAGACACCCTTTTTAGTCAGGGTTTTCTGCCTCTTGCCATCTTGCCTCTAATGTTCTTCTGTAAAACTGCTTTGTCAAAATGTCTATAGCTGAAAAAGGGCGTATTCTAGTACTAAAACTGTATTGCACCGTGTTTAATTGAATCTGTGCATGAGACCGGGAAGCCCTGTGGACCTACTGTAGATGTTTTCGTCTTTGTCTCTGTGTCTCTTATTTATCTCCCTGGAGCAAGGAATTGTTGGAGGAGAGCTGCACAGACAGATGCTGTATTGTTGTGATGTTGGCTGAGGTGAGACAAAGCAGTGTGTCGAGAATAGAGAATTCATCAGATCAGTCACAAACGCCTGTAATTAATCTGCTTTCACATGGTGCTGGTGGGGAGATATGCCTGTTAGGATGTCTAATTACACAGAAACACCCTGCTTCATACCTGGCACTCATTCAGACCAATTTCATGCTATTTCTGTCATTGTCCATCACCTCATCCTGTTTTCTTTCCCTTTTGTTTATTTATAGGTCGCTATCTTCTTCCTTTAGTTCTTTAGACAGACTTTATACCACTCAGGCTTTGTTATAATGGTGGATTTACAAATATAAAACGATTACTTCACAATTCCTGTCGATCCATTTTATCATGAAATTCCTGCTGTCTGCTTTCTATTTCCCAAACCATTACTCACTGTTTGTATGTGACCATGATGATGAGAATGGCAGGGATGCAGCAGAGGATGATGATGATGGCAAGGGCGAGTAGTGCACCCTCTGTGTAGCCCACAGCCTGAGCAGCTTTCTTCACAGTGGCCACGATGTCTGGAGAGCGGATTTCCAAAATCCTCCCGCCTTCACCCAGGTATGGCTGAAACTCTTTATTAATGTCCAGAATCTTACCATCCAGAAACCTGCCAAATAAATACAGAGACTTTACCAACATACAGAAATTACAGACACTCAGATTAATAGGTGCATTGGTATTTAATACTATTTATGGGTTCAACTACATTTAAGAATGCCAGTAGAAGAGCAGCTGGAAAGGATTATGTAAGGGATAATCCACAGCTATTTTAATGCATATTTAAAGCTTTAACTTGGTAATGCTGGCAAATGACCATGGTATAAGCAGGATAATCCACCGTGCTTTACTGTTATTCCCCTTCTGTGTTGCGCATTCAAATTGTGTAACACACACCTAGCTGTGGATTATCCTGCTTATCCCATAGTCAGTTATATCTGTCATTGATATTGTCATTAATTCAGTCAGTGCAAAATTGACTAAATAAATAAAAATATCAGTTTTTTTCCATTTATTTTATATACAGTTTGTTAAATCTAAATCCCATACAAATATGGTAAAATGATAAGAATACATTCAATCAAATGATTTTTAATAGAAAGAGAGAGAGAGAGAGAGAGAGAGAGAGAGAGAGAGAGAGTGTTATGTACACCTGTTGCATCTCTACTAATAGTGAAGCTGTTGGTGTTAATTCATTGAGCCTTTAATTCCTCAGAATCAAGTATTCTGACAAAACATTTCATACATTGAATTTTGAATGACTGAATTGGAATGAATCTGACTGGCTAGAAGGTGTTGATTAAATAATTGACAATAGCTTTAAGGTTTAGGTTCTGACACTCACAAATTGACACTTGTCAAAGTTAATTACATCACACAAGGTGTTTTGTGTGTACGAGTGTAAACTACTGTTATAATTACATTCCAGGCAACTTGGGAATTAGCATTTCAGGCTGATCTCTGGTCAAGTTTGATTCACACACTGCAATCATTAGAATCAAGAACACACAGAATTCCCACAAATACAGGCTGCTAAGTTATTAATATTACTTATGCTATTGTCATTCAGTAACTTTAGTATTAGTTAATATGCAAACTATGTTATGAATATTTTTGATAAGCTGGAAAGGTTCTATGTTTGAATTACAAGCTCCTAAAAATGCTGTGCAGTTATAAATCTTATTAACTGCAGTGGTTTCAAATTAAATAAAGATTGCACTTTCATTATCTACTTATTCTACATGGGTAAATAGTAACACAGAGCTTAATGGTGTAATACACTGGCCCTTTTATTGACAGTAGTGAAAAGTCGAATGAGCTCAGATGACAAAAACACTTACAATTAAATTAAGTTCATGTCACCCCAATTATGAGATTTAGAGCTTATCATTCCAAACATGGAAAAAAAAATTGCTTCTGAAATTTCGCTTGTTGTGCCTCATTTGGTTGGCAGACATGTCAGCAAAACTGCATCCTGAAATAATAACCTTAATGTTTACTGAAATATCCTACTACTGTTCTGAGTACTGAGTCACTTTGTACAATTAAAATAATAATTATAATATAGTTAATAATAATTTGAATAATAAAATGAATTAGGACATCTGCTAAATGGTGTAAATAAATGAATAATATTAATGCATTTTTATATTAAATAGATAGTGTTACATATAATAATAAAAAAATATTAACAATAATAACAACAATAATATTAATCATCATTATTGTTGTTATTATTGTTATTATTATTATTATAAAGAAATAATTTAACACATTTGAAATAATGACAAATTTAAAACAGCCAATTTTCCCAGGGTTATCAGGCCTTAAAGAGCACAGCTGAACAGCTTCAGCTGATTGTTATTAGTTTGGACCACATGAGAGTTGGTTTTCTTCTTGTACTGTATGTTCCCTGCTTACTTGAAAAGCTCTTGTCGAGATATAGCCCTGTTTGTGAGAGGGTCGATCGCGTACACCTGCAGGTCTGATTTGCTGTAGTCCTCTAATGAATATCCTTCCCCATGCCGCCGTGGTCCGATGGATTCCACTATCACTTTAGCTCCAGGGATTTGGTCCTGCACATAACGCTCGAGAATTCTGCGATCAACAATGCAATAAGCAATAAAACTCACTCAGACTTTGGCCACAATACACAATGGATGCATTTCTTTATTTCCTCATATATGAAGCTCTGTATGGCTCTACAGCTAAAGTTGTAACTTATAACATCTATAGACAAAAACTATTTTCTTCAATGTCAAATACAAATCTTGCTGCTGGAAATATAGTGCACAGCCAAATGTCCGTGTCCATGACTTAAACAACTGTATCTCTGTCAGAAAACAAAGTCAATGGAGAGACCCTAGAACATTGAATGCAGTTGTAGAAAAGTTATATAACAGTCTGCACAAAGACATAGAAATTGCATCAGGCAACCTCTCTACATATCCATTTCCTTACACTGGCAAGCGAGGGAATAAAAAGCATGTCACAAGGCCTCACAGTGGACTTACTTAAAAATAAAATCGAGATGAATTTCATAGTTTCATGGAATATAGAGGATTCTTATTTTAATGCCTAGTGGTATGCTTGCCACAAAACCAATCCAGCATTTTTAAATCCATTATTTTTAGCATTTTTATATCCAAACTATTCCTACAGTGATAATTATTAAATAAAGGAATAATGTGCTCTCATCAACAGTAACTGAACAGCTTCTCTGAAAACTGTTATAATGTTTGGCTATTAAAGTACATAGTCTGAATCAAAAGTAGAATAAAGGTAGACAAACAAAAAACACCCAATCAGTGTGCAAACTGATATAAAATTTAAATTTGCTTCGCCAACATTGCGTTGAAAATTTTAATATTTCAGATGTTCGATTTGGTAACTTGGCTTAAACTGGTTTTCATGTTACTTTAAATAAAAGTGCAATCCCTAATCTGTAATTACATTATCAAGGGTATGCTTATTGGAACTGATTTCATTTGCAATATATTTGACACGTCCTCGCAGTTTGATAGAATGCATTAATAGGAACAATTAGAGTGGCAGAGATGTTCTGCACCAGTCCAGTTCCAGAAGCATCACCTGACAAGTTGCTCTTTGTTCTCTTCTACTACTGTAGGTGGCACATTGGACACAACTACCTGCATGTCCAACGCATTCACCACTGACACCTGAAAGACAAAAAAGTAAAAGAGAGACAGAAACAGAGAGAATTTAAATTTTTCTACTTGCTCTTCCGGAGAGATCTTTCTGCCATCAAGCAGGCTTTGTTTTAAATCTGTTTGCCAAAAAGGAACACATACACCTGAGGACAATTCATTAACAAACATCGATTTGTGCACATGCAGCCCTCTGCTTCCTTTTTATCATACATAACACATGCAAACAATTCTCTTGGAAACCCTTTTATTCTATCAGTGACTTATTAGCTCCATTGCTTTTATGGAAATGCACAATTCACTGGCTGCATAAGTACCAGAACGATGCAATTAGGGGGGAAATCGATTCACTTGACAGCAAACAAATGTAAATTTATTGCTGCACTAACAAGTGTGGATTGTTTTGTTTTCTATGTATTTATTTATGTATTTATTTATTTATTTATTTATCTATCTATTAACTCATTCTTGTAGAGCCTTGCAGTCATAAAAGCATGCACACACACACCTGAATGCTCAAGATATCAAGATACACATGGGTGACAAACTAAAGAGGAAAACAACAGACAGGGTGTCCTATAAATCCAAGAAAATAATAATAAAAAAACTTTTATTTACAAAATAATTTTAATCATTTTAAGTTCAACTGAACTGACTCAGGGGTGGAACTGCACATTTGCTGGGTGGTATTAAAAATCATGGCTGGTGCCCCCACCCTTCCCACCCAAAAAAATAGTAAATAAAAGTACTTTTTATCGTCACTCTGGATAAGGAGGTCTGATAAATGTAAATATAGGTTTCTCTAATTATTGTCTGCTACTACATATTACATGTTTTTTGTCTTTCTTAGCTTATTTAACATGGGAAAAGTACATTCATATTTCAAATGTGCAAAGTTGTTCTATTGTATTAAATTTCTGAACCTGGAGCAACTGGCAAAAATATTCCCTGTAAATAAAATGTTATTTTGCCAATGCATTCTGATTCAGACATATCCACACTCCCACTTACCACCACCTCAGCACTGCTGCTCAGACCTTTCCCATAATCATCAGTGGCAATGACCTCGAATTTGAAGTAAGAACGCCGCATGTTTCGATACATGATGGCACTTTTGATGATGCCGGTGTATTGCTCGATGACAAAGCTGTCCTGACCCTCAGGAGCTGGGGGGATGATTAGCCTGTAAGTCATCTTACTGTAGTTCCCAGTGTCTATATCTGTAGCCTACACAAATGCACACAAATATACACAAGAACCTTTTGAGCGATCAGTGTCAAAACTGGAGTATTCATTCCTACCAAGACATAAAAAAAAAAACCATGCAAGAACAAGAGGTTGCATATGAATGTGGAGAGTCAATAAAAACAAGAAGCTATTCCCTATGGAATTAAAAATTTCTCACAAAGCTTTCATTCAGCAGCACTACAAGTTTTTGCAAGAAACTGTAGCTGAACTGGTGTTCAGAAAAGAATAAAGAAAATGTGTGCATGTGTGCTTTAAAGCTATAAACTAGGACAAAAATATTCTCAAGGACAGTGACTGGAGAACCTACACCTACATAACTGTCATAAACCTAAATATATTATTATAAATGCTTACTCCAAAACCACCACCTGTCATAAACATTAAGTGCCATTATTGTCGGTCGAGCAGGCATACAGTAATAATTATGAAGTCTAATTCTATAGGTATGTTTATATAGATACAATTAACAGTTGCATATACGAACAGTACAACCAGTGATTTATAAAAATTACCCATGAGCTACTAGAAATGCTGCTGAAGTTGTGTTTAAAAGTATTTATAACCCTATTGACATGTATATTGTGACCTGGAGCAATTCCATCATTTACAGAGGATTTTCTGAGATTATTTTTGTTCATATTGTCCATGCCACTCTCCATCCTCTTCTAAGAAACTTACATGCTTAAATTACCTGCTCTTATTTATTAAATTTTTTTTTTAATCAACTCTGCACTCTTCTGATAATTTTAGTCCTGTAGTCCTGTCTGGATCGATTTTGCTGGCAGATTCTAAATCTTGCATTGGAATGAAATTTTTTTTTTTTACCTCTGCTACTTGCCAACTTTTGCGTACCCGAATTTCATTCCGCATCAGGAAACAATGAACAAGGTATCTCTCAACTACGTATTTAGTATGGATTGTATAACTTTATATTTATACTGACTACGGTGGAAACCCATTAACAAAAAAAAAAGAAAAGAAAATCAATCAAAACCAGTGCGTTGACACAGGCTAATTAAATGCTGTCAGGAACAAGTACAAAGCCACTTTATATTCACATTTTCTACAATATCAAGCAATATTTAGTTATTTAACTCATTAATTAGTAAATCAAAAATTAATTAAGAGTTGTTAAAATTGCTAAACAATGAAGCAAACAAACAAATAAATAAAACATTGTTATATGCAACATTATGAACCCCCTTTTCAGTTTTAGAAACTTAGTTTAAAATATTTTTATTTTTTTCTGATATTTAGCCTGTGCTAACAAATAGAACAATTCACCGTGGGTGAGCACTGTCTGTGCTTCACTTTGCTGTCACTATGGTTACCACTCTGGAGACTACACTGTCCTGCTGTTTGAAGAGCTGCACTGAGTGCAAAATCCTGACCTTTCATATAAGAATTGGAAAGAGTCAGGTGAAGTGAAAAGTGTTGTATCATCTGACATATGGAAAACCCTTTTTAAAAGCTAAATACACCATGGTTTTCCATATTTATTTTCCATTTAAACAGTCTGAAATGATTGACAGATTATATCGTCAAAAGGATGTGAAAACATGACGTAAAAAACATCCTATTTCAGAATAATTTCCCCTGTGGAATGCCTTACAAAAAAGAGGCAGGAGCGCTCCCATCCTGTTCCCAGCACAGATGTAAGATCCTTACCACACACTTCCACAGGCCCTAACCTCCCATTCACAAACCACTCACCACTCAAACAGCCCCGAAGTGCGTGCATATATATAGTAATAGACACAAAAGTCTAAATCTGAATGGTTTGCCAAAGTTGAACAAAAGGGCCTGGCACTCAGACTACTAGTATTATAAGTGGGTTTATTGTCACCACCAAACTTTGGCAAACCACTCTTCATGGAGCTCATTTTGTGCACAGGGACACTGTCATGCTGGAACAGATTTGTGCTTGACCTCTTAGTTTTTAGTGAAGGGAACTTTTGATGTTACAAGCATACAAAGGGATTTTTACAACTTTGTGCTTTCAACAATTGTGTTCTTGCCTTCCAAAAAACCCATATGCAGCTGATGTTTTCACATACTTTTGGCCATATAGCAATATCAGCAATATTCAGTACCACTATCAACGACATATCAACGATATCTAGGCTAATAATATTTTTGTTGTTCTGCTGTGTACATTTTTGTATAATTGATCATATCTATGCTTATACAATTTTTTGGAATAATAATTACATAACAGTATCGTGGCACTGAAATGTGCTATGTATATGTTTTCAGCATCTTGAGTGACGTAAGTATAATTTCAGCAATTCAGATTTTTTTTTTATTGAAAACATACTGCATGCATAACCCACTATGTCATTATATTGTCAACACTGTCATGTTTTCTGTCATATTGATTCCACATCACAGTGAGTTTGTCGTGTCACTTTGTCACCCATGTGTGGCTCTGTCGTGGCAGATATACAAGAGCTACAAAGTCAGTACTTGATGTTGTAATGTAAGTCAGCTTGAAAAATGTCATACAGAGTACAGAGTCAATGAAACTACCACTGTATGTGTTTTAAATCAACCTGACAGAAAAATTGATGAATGCAGCTTTTCTGACATCTGACACCTGTTGGAATAAGTGCTTTGAAATAGTTGTTTAGATTAAGATTAGTTATCAGAAATAGCTTTGGGTTTAGTTTTCCAAAAGCCATCTGAGTAGCAACCTTAAACTAGTGGAAGCAAATGGAGTTAATGAAGTTAATGGAGTTTAAAATTAATATGAAATAGAATAACTCAAATTTTGTTTGCAACTAGACATATTTAAACTGGATTTTTAACTTTGCAAGCAGGCAAAGTCTAAATTTTATGTGATAATGTTTTGAGGAAACAGTTGTCATAATGAGAGCTGATATTTTCATTTCGAACTAGTGTTTCAGCAAGAGAGACTAACAAAATGAGAATAATTTTCAAGAATACATCTTCTCCACCTAGCTGCTCTGGATAGCACTGAGGCTACTCTTCTCTCAACCTTTTGTTTAGTAGGAGTTATTAAAGAATGCTTTTCTTTTTCTCTTGTTTCCTTTTACAACACACAGAGCATTCCTGTTACAGGACTTTTTGTGATCATTAGTAACTGCTGGATTCTTAATTTAATTTGAACCAAAAACAAGGTGCATCTGCTTTTAATTAGTTAAACAATTAATGTTATGTAATCATCTAATTTATTCACTTTTTATTAGCTTAATAAAACTAAGAGGCAGCTTGTGACATGTCAAATGTGATTTATTTACATAAGGTTGGTAAATGTGTGGGGGTCTAAAGGAGAGACTATTAGAGAGAAAGACAGTAGCAAAACCTTTGAGAGGGTGAATTTTTATAGTGAAAGTAGAGGACAGGGTCTAATTGGACAGGAACAGAGTGGAGGCACAGGTGGGTGGCACTGGAGCAGTGATGGCAGGCGAACTTGTCTTTGGCGAGAAAAGTTCACATACTGTATGCAGCTAGCAACTAACACATACACATGCCAACTTATTGCAAAAACAGAGAAAAGGTCACCACCGGGAACAACAAAAAAATTTCTCTTGTTCTCGAACACAGAGACTCGAAAAACAGGATACTCACAATAACCTTCAGGACCGTCGTAAAGGTCTTAGTGTCTTCAGTTACTCCGCCAATGTACAGGGACTCTGTAAATACTGGAGGATGATCGTTCTCATCCTGCACGTTGATAAACACCCTGGCTGTGTTCGCTGTGTATTATTTTCCGTTTATGCACACAAAAACACAAAAGGAGTCAGAGAGACTGGATTAGAAACAGCACTCAGTGTGAAAAACTGCTGAACCTATTTGTCACAGTTAGAGTTTGAGGTGCACAGAATAAATATGTACACAATGCCGGCTCAACCTCTATGCAAGAGTAGAGCTGAGAAATATGTACTGCCATGAGCATTTTATTGTCTTCCACTGGGCAAGTCGAAAATCATGTGGCTGTGGACCCGGAACCAACCGAGGGAATGTGACTAACAAAGTGCTATTCATCATATCTTATAATTAGACAGAAAAAAAATTAACAGTTTTGTTAAAACGGAAAACGGAATGCTGTAAGAGTTCAAAAATCATATTGTCCCCAAACACATGCACATACTGCTACATTAAGAGACTACATGCAATAATATTCAGCAGAATAACTGCCCCCTGTAGGTGTTCCTGAGTGGGCTTTAAGTGCATTTTCAGTCTCCATGCAAAGCAAAAAAAAAATAAATAAATAAATCTAGCCCCAAATTGATTCAAACCATTAACACTGCATCATGAAGTTCACGCTGTTATTTGTGGCAAAGTGCGCTTTAATGTGTGTGTAGGCGTATGTGTGTGTGTGAATCCTGACTAATTGGCCTGTGACAATCTTACTTATGTAATGCTAGTCCTGTTTCGCTCTGATCCTTTTAACACACATCAATAAAGTTTTAATAAAAAGCTCTCGGCAGGCGGGCAGCCGTTTGTTTGAGCAGAAACGCAGATAAAGCAAGGAGCAGGTGGAAAGAGGGAGATAGCCGTGCCTGCAGCTTTCCATGCCTCAGCCTACGACAATGCAACAGCAGTTATGTCTGACTGAGAATGCTGCTGGGGCTGCTTCGTATCGCTTATGACCTTTTGCACGGCGCTTACTTTTGGAAGGCACACGCAGGTTGGCCAGAACAAGGGCCAGAGAGTCAGCCTGCAGACGGAGCTCATAGCTGGTGCGCGTCTCGTAGTCGAGTAGCTTCGCCGTGTAAATCATTCCAGTGCGGTTATCCACTCGAAACTCACCTGCACAAAAAAAACACAAAAAATGATAAAGGAATATTTCACAGGAGATTCGATGAGTCAGAGAGACATGGAGAGACACTCTCTTTGCCAAGAGATTCTGAGTTTGATTCATAAAGATGTGAGTCCAGAGTGTTCTGGAGGTGGAAGGGATTCATCAAAGCAGCACTAGTCAGTTTTGGCCATCTGTGAGATCATAAAGATAGCCTTTTGCCTGAAGTGTGCTACTCTGCTCAGTGATGTAAAATAAGCAGAAAATTATAATAATAAAAAACACAGCAGCCAGGTTACTTTGACACAGGAAGAATGTTTTCAAAGAAACATATTTAAAGTAGTATTTAGAAGTAAGTGTTATGAGCTGGGTTGGGTTAGTCTATGAGCCAGAATCATGATGAATTTACTTAGGTTGAGATTTCAAAGCATTTATATAAGTAGCCCTGAATAGTAACCCATAAATGTAATCGTTGTCACCCTGCCCTGTTGGTAGCTGTTAGTGGATGGCCAAAACAGCAAAAGAAAAAAACAACAACCAAAATATAATATTTAATTCTATCTGTATATTTTGCAAAGTCAGAATTCAGCTACTGATAAAAATGAGCACTGCCACAGCAAAAATGATGACTTACAGCAAGGGTCAGTTTAAACAGTGCTGAGAACACTCCCTAAGGAAAATGAGCAAGGGCACACAGCTCCAGGAACCAGAGCTTATAAATGACTCAGGAAAGCTTGTGTCAGAAAAGGGTGGTGCAGAGGACTTTAAAAGAAATATAAGAGTGTAAAGAAATACTGCCGTATTTTTTCAACCTAATCTCTATCCATTGTTTCTGTCGTGTAGATGCGATAGCCACAGACAACCCTTTATTCAGTAAAAAAAGAACAATAAATATGAACTCTAAGTGCAGTTGTTGCCTTATATCAATAATCATCAAGGAATGTCAGTATGATTACATTATGTTTTAGTGATGGGAATGATTACATTATGTGTTGCAGGTATCAAAGAATGTCTAGCCAAAGTTTGTATTATTTAGTTAAATTCAACCTTGAAACACTGAAGCAATACCCATTGTTTTCCCTTAAGCATCTGTAATATTTATAACCACAAATTCTTCCCTGTGAGAAAACACATCCATCCGTGAAACAACAGATTTAGAGGTCAATTTACAAACATCTCTGACTAAAACAATACCTGAATCTAAGCTGTCTACAAAATGTTTCAAAAAGTTTCATGAACATTTGCTGTTGTTGTTTAGAGCACAGAGAAATGTGATAGAAAATCTTGTCATTAATAATCACGCATATGTAACAGATGCTGTTGATTAAAGTCTGTTGTAAGAAGAAAAACTAGCACACTCTTAATATGCCATGCTCTTTATTTAACATGCAATGCAAACAAATACGTGTGTGAGCACGTTGTGTGATATTCTATTTTACTGTTCTCAGTTCACTCACCCCCGTCATTGCCCCCCACGATGGAGTAGAACACGGTGGTGTTTGCAGCCGCTGCAAGAACCATTCCTACAGCCCGGCCGATCGGAGCGTTCTCACTCACCGGGCTGAACCTGAACACAAAAAAGGACATAAATCAATCCATATCCCCATAATGTGCTGGCAACAATCCATGATTCACTTGACGTTCCTTTTTCATTAGGCCTCACATATGGTAACAGTGTGTTATGATATTTTTGTCTTCTCTGAATTTCAGTTCCAGTACAAATCAAAGCTGGCAACCTGCAATAATGTGGAATCAGATAATGATCACTGCACTTATACCTGAACAGTTAATCTTCAATGAGAGCTCTTACACTCCTGCACAGTAACGGCACCTCAAAACTAAGATGAAAAAGCAGATTAGTGCTTTCAGAGGCCCATTTAGCGACACTGAGGTGAATCTCAGATAATAAAAAGGAAGATAGGGATAAAAGCTAGGCCCATTTACCAGTTTATGGCAACAGCCCGGAAAGGTCGGTCTTTCAAAGAAAGTTGCACTTACAAGTTCAAAGATCTCAAATAGATGTGTGAAAGTTCGGCCCTAGTTGAGATTATTTTTTGTGTATGCACAATTGCTATTGTTTTTAGTCAGTTTATGTTCATTTATAGATCACACACTATAAAACTTAGTAAATTTTATAGCAATTTGTAATTATTTTTATAGTATTTGTAATTTGCAGGTAATAAGCAAATATAAACATATCTACATAATTTAATGAATTTTGACTTGTGTGATTTTGGCCATGATTTGGTCATCTGATACAAATTTTGGAAATCCTAATTGATTCCTATTATACTAGGCTCATCGCTGGCTTCACAGCTGATTAATGGCTGTTACAATCATTTTTGTCCCTCCGATAAAATTCTGGCAGTGTAAGAAGTTTTCAGACACTTTACTGCAGTGTGATGACTTCTATAACGACCATCAAACCAAGAACAAATAGAAGCACCAAACATGATGATGTAATTAGCACGAAACAAAACATCAAGTTTGCTCTGTAGATTTGAAAGACCATAATGTCCTCTTTTACTAAGCCATGACTTTCTCCACTCATGTTGTCTTTGTTTCTATCATCATCAAGGCATGTCATGAACGAATTTTACGCTACAGATTGCTGCTAGCTACCATTAGCAAGAGAACATGCTTCTGAACGTGCAATGGACTGATGCCGTAAAACCTCCGACAAGTCTTTTTCCTGTGTGTCAGTTTTTGACATGTCTTGAGTGTCGTACAGTCTGACATTATGACAAGTGAGATTCTACAGTGTGACATGGGGATAATCGTACAGTCTGACAAGCAACAATCCCAAAGGCCTAGTAAAAATCACCCAGCATTAGCCATTTAAAGAAAGGAAAAGAACAAAGAAAAAGATACAAACAGATCAAAGAGATAAGACAAAAAAATAAAATAGACACTTTATACTGAGTCATAAGATAAAACAGATTTGATGAGGACTTGACAACTTGTTTCAGAAGCTATGTGCGAACACTATGTAACCTTTGTTTTTAATCTTTATGTTTTATGTTATATTTAGTTCTATAAAAGACTGTACAGTACTATAGTTTCTTTTTTGAGTAAACCATCCATTGCATTTAAACAAACATTAACAGTATAATATGGGGAAGAGGAATTAATTCAGGTCCTAAAAAAAAAAAAAAAAAAAAATACAATATGCAAAAAAAAAAAAGAAAGGAAAAATACACTCCTATATTTATATGTATCCACTCTACTTATTCACATAACTAAATTGGCAGCTTCCGTGTTTAATGAAATCATTTTTCTATATAGAAAAGGTTTTTGAGCATGTGTCGTTTCAGGATTTACAGAAATTTCCAGTTGGGCACAACTACAAGTGAGAGAAGAGTGGGTGGACCACAGCCGCATTGCATTCCTATGCACAGCGCTAACAAAAAAATAATAAATAAATAAATAAAATACAGCAAAGTGATTATGGGCAGAATAAACCTGCTGTAGACTCCAGCCCTGACCTGCTGTGCTAGAGGGCCGATGAAGTGTTCTTTCCATTATCACTGAGACAATAGGAGGCTGCCGCAGCTCAACACTTCCGCTGTCAGCAGAAAGTCAAAAGCTTTCCCATTAACGACCCAAAGCCGATAAGCCTCCCATCAGTTCCCATGGAAATTACCCATTCCATAAATAGCCCACGTGTTGGTGGTGGAGCGAGAAAGGCAGGCGAAGAGATGGAAGCTGTAGGACTGCTCTGAGCTGCTTCACACTGTGCTTTTCTGGTTCCTTTCAGCTGAGACACACTTGGGGGAAAAAATACGGTGAGTGAAATAGTGAGTGACTTTCTCTTTGGTGTCTCTTAGTTTGACACTAGCAATAAACAGCAAAGAAATGGAGGCTGTAGGAGGGGGGGAGGCATAGAGAGAGACTTTATCATAAAACATCATCACTGTGAAGCATATTAAAGGATGACATTAACGATCGTCAGTGCATTCGTTTTCTCACTTCTTTGCTGAAACAGCAGAGCTCATTAAATACAAAGAGTTCAAACTTCAGCTAAAATTCTGCCTTAAAGCTCACGGCACATGCTGCCTGTGTGCATAGATAAATTATTTACTATTTAATACACTTGGCGTTGTTTGAAAAAGTAAAAGCTAAGATGTAGAAACAAGCCTAAATTCTATTAAGCACATTTGCATATTTCTCATCAAAAGCCATCAGCACAACATTATCATTTACCGAGGTATATAAAAAAAAGCATCCACGTGCATATATAAGTATCAGCCTTTTAATCACTACAAATAAAAAGTAGAGCTGCTGCCTTGCTGGGAATTTTAATTCAGGCATTACTCAGAGGATTTTTCCGCTTTAAATGTGTTCATCTAACAAATGAGGCAAATGAAATAGAAATCTATTGCTCTTGCTGATAAATTTGAATAAATGAATTCAGTGTGAATTTCAATAAAATAGAATATAATGAAGCTAAAGGGGACTACAGACAAAATATTTATTTTCTTTATATTATTTTATTATATATTTGCACCTGTGGATTTCTCATTTAATCATGGGAAAGTCCATTTCAAACAGGACTTTGCTTGGACAGTATTAAGATATAGTCTTATTAACCTTAAAAATAAAAAATAAAAAATTCTGAGATGACCAGGTGAAGAGAAAAAACACACAAACACAAACAGACATTCACACACAATGCCACAACACACACTATCATGCAACAAAGATGTCTACAATACATTGTCAACAGCTTGGAAGCAAAAAGCACTGAAAAAAACTGACAGGGAAAAATAAACCCTACCATGTGTACGTGTGCGTGCAAGCGCATATGTGTATGTATGTGTGTGTGTGTGTGTGTGTGTGTGTGTGTGTATGAGAGAGAGAGAGAGAGTGACTAATATACAGTCTTGTGTCTTTGCCATGTAAAGTATTCTGCAAATACACATAACTACATCCAATATTCCATAAGAAAATCTGTGTGAATAAAACATTACAGCAGTGTAATTTAAATATATAAAGAAAAGGTCGCACATTTTGGAATCACTTTAACTTACAATTAAATAAATGTGTGTTTTATGACATTGTCATTTGACATGTCATTTAAAACATTTCTAAAACATGTCATTTGTTATGCAATACCAATGTAGATCTATTGGAATTAATATGATATTTCCTCTATTTTAAATACATTACATTTTAATACAGAGCAGCTAATTTAATTTGCTTTTAAGTTTAATTGCTTTTATTCAGTTTGGTTTTCATTTTTTTTTCATCAATCCTTTAAACTAGTGAAGTAGTTCATTTACATCCAATATCCTCTGTAGTGAATATTATAGTAAAAAATTGTAAGACTGAGAAAAGGACAGATAGACAGAGAGCTACAAGATGCAATCTATCGTGCACATTCAAAACAAACTACTGCACTGTTCTGTTTTTAGTGAGGAACAAATCCAGCACTGTAATCACTGTGGATCTTCACTGATCCTACTTTAAATTTGTTGACTTTTGCTCAATCATTTAGTGCTTATGGCACAAAGGCACATAACAACTTAAGGGCATTTACTGTAAATACCTCAAGCCTGTGTGCAATCATATACAGTTACATAACTATGGAAGGATTGTATGGCTTCGTTTTTACATAACAGGGAAGAATCAGTAATATACAGTAATAAGTACAGTAATGTGAGATGAATTCCAAATGTCTTATTAGTGCCAGCCTACTATTATTAATCTGTTGTACTTTCTGTGACTGCAATGAGTCAGTAAGAGACACAGAAAGCAATAAAGAATAGAATAGAGCTAAATATGCTGGAGCTTGTCACACACACAAACACACACAGTGACATCCCCTTTTAGGCTGAATTTCCACTAGTGTTTTTGTTGAGGAAAAAAAAAAACAATCACACTAAAAAGCAGTACTGAAAATAAAGATTAAGCAAAAAGCTTTGTTGAAATTCTAGTCGTTTCCCCAGGCTTTCTCTGTATCCATTCGGAGTAGGTTCTAGAGACTAGTCTCAGGTCTTTTGTGTGGTTTTAAAGATGCTACTGGGCTTAGTTATTGGTATTAGTCTAAAGGATATACTGTATCTGCTATCAAAAACAGTTAAACAGTACATTCAAAGCTATATCCAAAGAATAAGCTGAATGACTTTCAGCTGCCTATTACAGGCTTTAGCTAAAAACTCACTAGACTATAGCCTAAGTTATTATTAATGCCATCCTGTCACATCAAAATCACTGCTGCTGATTACAGGGATTTCAAAATGAAGGTGCTCAGGTGTAGAAAATAGTCAGTTCAATATCCAAGTGAGTCTGTCTGTCTGCTTATCTATCTACTGGTCCGTCTAAGGTATTTTGAAAGCAGGCAATGCGATTAGAGCGATTCTTTTCTCACATGGTTACAATACACCGCGTAAATACAGATATTATTTCGATCTGGAGAAAATCTTGACCTTTTTTCGATCAGACAACAAAAAGGCAAGCATATGTGCATGTGTATCTGTTTCTCTCTGTATGTGCTGTTATTAGATCTACAGAACCCCATAATTACAGAGGGTAGGTTAATGAGCTGTACAGAGAAACATTTTATCTTCTCTTCATCTCATTCTGCCCTTATTCAGCAACCGGTCTTCTGACGGTGCTTCCTCCTCTCGGGAAACTTGAATAATACTGAATCGGAATTAAACCCATGCCCAAGCTCTAGGATATAAGAGTGAAACACAATCATCTCCAATGCAGCTGCACTCCAAAATCCTGAAAACCTTCCCTACTCTAAAAGCCCAAGTGTAAATAACTCATTAGTCTTCATATAGAACACACTGCTGTTGACTCATAGGATATTATGATTAAATATTCATTCTACCTCTCCTGACTACATGCTCAGCAGGATTCAAACCCCATGTGAAAATCAGGTTTGCAGACACATAAGACCACAAATTTTTTTTTTTTTTATACTAAACTCTTCATAGCTGTTTTGTAATTTGTTTGTGGTGCATCACTGAAGATCTGTCTAATCAGAATCCAAATAAAATGTAAATGTAAAAATGTAAAAATAAAATGTAAAAAAATAAATAAAAATAAAAAAAAAAAGGGGGGGGGGGGGGCCCCCGGGGGGTCTCTGGGGGGGGGGGGGGGGTCCCTCAGGGTGTCTCTATAGTCCCAGGGTGTCTCTATATTCCCTGGGCGATGCGTAGTCCCTTAAATCCCTAGCGCTACTCACCAAGCCCAAAGGCAAAGAAACAGTCCACAGCATTCCAACGCTTCCTCCCACGTTGCCCCTGTGGGCCTGCCCACCACCACAACCAGGCACCTCCTGGCATCGCAAGGTGCAAAGACAAAAAGGGACGCAGTGCAATGCTACCGCACTATACAGTGGCCACCCTGTCCCGGCACACTCTGGGAGCTCGATCGTTAAGCCTGCCACTCAAGATGTTGACCCTGAAGGAGGTCATTTCCCAAATCAGATCCAAGGACTGGTTTGTGACCAAAGATTTAAAGGATGCATAATTCCATCTATCCATCCTTCCAGCTCACAGGAAGTTCCTGAGATTTGCTTTAAGGGCCGAAGCTTAATAGTATCAGGTCCTTCCGTTTGGCCCTCCCAATCTTATCATCCCTACACTGGCTACTTGTTAAGTTTTACGCTACAATCCGTCATGCTCCATGAGATCTCAAAACTCCGAATTTTTAGTAGTTAGTAGAATAGCAAAGTCCACTAATGGTGGTGGAGCATTCTTACATTTAGCTCCTAAACTTTGGAATAGTCTTCCTGACAGAGTTCTGGGCTCAGACACACTCTCCCAGTTTAAGTGCAGATTAAAAACATCTTTTTAGCAAAGCCTACACATAACACACATCACATCATAACCTTGTGCTCCAGTACATCTGATCACATGCACATTATTAACTTGTGCTTGTTAATATTATGAACAGCAGCTACGCTAATTCCTCTTCACTGCTTCTCTTTCTCAACCCATCCCGAGGCATCCTGAGGTTGCGCAGCTCCAGTCACATTCCACCTCATGGGTTAGCAAGTAAATGCCAACCCCGCAAACATCCCGAACCACCTAGAGAAGTACCAGCACCATTTGGATCCCACTTCATGTGGAGTTTGGATATTGGACTTCTTTGAGAGTTTAAACACTCTGGCATGGAGAAGCTGGTGTTGGATCTATGATGATCGCAAATATTGAGCTATTGTATGAGTTCTCAGTAGCTCCTGGTTCCATAATCTCAAATTACTGTATAAGACTGTAGAAAGGACATTCCAGGGCTCATGTTAGTTCTCACTCTTCAGTATTCTGTATTGTTTAATGATTGATAATCACACTCTTGATGTCACCCAAATGAGGATGGGTTCCCCTTTTGAGTCTGGTTCCTCTAAAGGTTTCTTTTTCATAACATCTAAGGGAGTTTTTACTTGCCACAGTCGCCATGCCTTGCTCATCAGGGGTAAATACACATCGTTCACCTTAACTGTTAAATGCTGTAAAGCTGCTTTGAGACAATGTCTCTTTTGAAAAGGCGCTATAGAAATAAACTTGACTTGACTCTTACCCCGCACCTTCACAAATTCTAAATTATATTAACAATTGGTTGATATTGCTTCAATCAGAGGTTGGTTCAAACAGTCTGGCATCGAGATGACGCTGCTGCCCACATGAAGGAGCTGGGGTTAAGGCTGAATGCCAAAAATAGCTTTTTTTCCATTACAGAGGACCACTTACTTAGGCGTAGCATGGGATTCGGGCACATCTATCCCCTGCTTGTGTTAAGTCCATTCTCACACTGTGAAGCAGTTTCAGAGACTGCTGGTTCTTATGGCAGTCGTGTCCAATGTGGTTCCACTTGGCATCCTGCACATGAGACCCCTTCAGTGGTGGCTCAAGACCTGGGGGTTTTCTCTCTAGTGGCAATCCACTTCATACGACCAAGGTCACACTGCGAGCCTTACGTGTCTTAGATGTGTGAAGAGATCCAAGGTTCCTGACTCAGGGTCCCGTGCTGGGAGGTTCTGGGCATCGCAAAATGCTTACGACAGATCCATCTCCCACAGGGTGGGAAGCGTTCATGAATGCCTGCTCCGCTCAAGGTCTCTGAGGGAGTTCCTATCTAACATGGCACATAAACTGCCTTGAGATGCAGGACATTTGCAACACTGCTTGCTGGTCCATCCCGCTGATTTTGCCAGGTTTTATAGCCTCGACCTCAGTTCAGATTCTGGCCCCCTCTGTCCTTCACCCTAGCTGTGCCCATCTACACTAGGCAGGGTTTGGTCAGTCTGGCTTGATTGGACTCTCGTTCCTAAAGAGTTTCTGAAGAAGCTCGAGTTCCTGAAATTTAATGTCTCCAGGTTACATATGTAACCATGTAACGTGCATCTCTATGCCACACTGCCTGCATCCCTGCAGTGCTTTCTTTTCTTTTTAGAAGCTGGCGCTGGTTTGACTTAATGTGTTTTTAAGCTTCCTGATTGTAAAGTGGACAATGCAGAGGCGTTCCCAAAGCATTTCTGATGCAGCGTTTCGTTCCCTCAGGGAACCATGGTTACATACGTAACCTGGAGACGTTCAGCGTGAATATCTCACAGTGCTGCACATGTGGATGCCAGAGTGAGTTTATCAAGCTGCGCCCATAGTCATAGCAACCTTGCCAGAACTATGCATGTGCACACACAGACACAACCACACATACACGCACACAAAAACACATCTGCACATTTGGCAGTTGTCTAGCACACAGTCAGCAAGCTCTGGCTCACACACAAAATCTGGCACATGACTCGCTCCTGTCCTCTTACTACACGGTGCATACAGTAATCTATAAACGTATAGACAATGTGCTTAAGTTTTTCCCTCAGGGCCTTTTTTTACAAAAAAAAAGGTTACATCACTACAAACAATGCCTTACACTATACGTCATTTCTGTTCTCCTTATTTGCATTGAACACGACACACAAGCTTTGCAGCACTACTTGAAAACACTAATGATGGCTTGTGCTAGTGCATTAGTTGTGTGTGTGTAAGACTACACACTGCACACAGGCATGGGCTGCTGACAGGTCCAACACTCAAGTCTGATGACAAGTGGGGGAGAAGGTGTTATGAGTAAACACACACTGCTGTAGCGCTGGGAATAGAGAGAACTTTATTCAGATTTTTCAAAGGGTGTCAGGGGCAGAAGCCCAAAAATATCCTATATATATTGTTTTTGTCAGTAATAATAATAATAATAATAATAAATAGAAGAATGCTTACTTCATGCCAATCACGATACACTGTAATTTCAAAACACAAAAATGCTTTATACATATAATAGATATTTATTCATCTAATAGAAAACTATTTATTTATCCAGTTAAAAAAATATATATATTCACATATTACCAACAAATAAGCCATCTCTATTATGTCCATTCACACATCCGTTACTTTGTAATAGCAGTTTAACTGTAAAAAAGAAGCAGTATATGAATAATGATATTCAACAAAAGGATCTCTGCTCGTTCCTTTCTGTGTGCACACAGTGCAGTGACATTTTTTTGGCTAGCACTTTATCTGAAGCGAGGCTTTTATAACACATTTATAATCGTTGCATAAATAATTTATAGGTCTATGCTAAAGAATTTATGGTCAGCTTAAATCAAAGCTCATGAGGTGACATTACAGGGTTTAATGTGCCTGTCTTTTTGTCTTTACATAAAATTTGAAAGAGAGAACAACCTTCTGTTCCAAGGTTATTAATGAACTTTAATTATAAGGTTATTTATTAAAATCAATTATTTTTAAGCTAATTAAAACCTCATAAAAGTGTTAGACTTGCAAATCTAATTACCATTTTAGTTTTGGGGCATTGAAACTAGCAATGTGGCAGGCATATCGGCTTTGTAAATATGTGCAGATAAAAAAAAAAAAATGCCATTTCATAATAAGATACATGAACACACATCTAAAAATAGGCTTGATGTTAAATATTGCACATAAAACATACAAATAAATGTTTTTTTTTTAATGTACAAAATGTAATGCATGTCTTTGGGTTGCATATCTGTAGGTGCCCTTTTGGATAGGTTAACTCTACCCTGATTATACTAGCAAAAGATTACGTAGCTTATGCATAGCTGGCATGTTCTTGTTTTTGTAAATATATTGGTTTGATGTTTTCTCGATTTTTATTTACTGTCTGATGAATAGAAATGTACATAAATGTTCTGAATAATTAGGGATATACAAGCAATACAGGTCGTTTCTTGGGAGAAAGTATTGTAATGTAAACACAATTTTGAATCAACATGGGGTTGAATATCTCCCCTGCGGCAGATTTCAAATGTCAACTTCTGTTGCGCCATTTCACCCGCATCAGCACAAATGAATTTCTGGCCATGTAGCAAAGATACAAGTTGAGTTAAAAAAATAAATAAATACACCTACAACCAAATATGTCATACTCATAGCATCATGGCAGCACATTAAAATAAACAAATTGGTTGCAGCCAATATGCATTAAATATAGACAAATATATAGGTTTACTTATAAACTGCATGCTTTTGTGTTGCCTCAATAAATTCACAAGTCATGTGTTCATTAGGCATGTATTTGATTATGTTTAGGCCATCGTGTTGTTGACATCTCTAGATGGCCAATGCTATCATTAACTGTGCATGTATTTTATTTTAATTACATAACTTGTGGTCAAATAGCCATTTTAGGCAATTTGTCTCTTTTCTGTACCTTAATCTTTAAGTTTATCAACAAATAGAAAAAAATAAATAAATATTTGATTTGTTTCAATAAAAAAAAAATCTAAATGCAAAAATATTTTTTGCAGTGTCAATTATTTTGGCACATACAGTATGTAGCACTTCTAAAATAGCAGCGACACGGGCCATTTAACATTCACAGTATTTAACTTATAGAGTACACAGCTAACAGCAGGAGAGTATTAAAGCTGTAATTAATTAGTTTGCTTCGCTCAATGCTCATTATGATAATTTTTTTTTTACCACACAGGACCAAGAGTCTTAATGCTATAATAGCTCATTGTGTATTTAAATTCTTCACTGTTAAATGATTAATTATCCCATTATTAATGATAAAATAAGGAGTGAGCCTTCTGATATACAGTATGTGTCTAAAAGCCTGGGTGCCCAGTTTTTTTTTTTTTTTTGCTAATGCCACCATGTTCGGTGGCCCAGGCAAAGATAAACGTGTTTTTGGGATGCCAATTTCATCAATGTCCACTCGTGCCTAAAAGCAAAGTGTTGCTATTATCACCATTCATATGCAGCATGCTGTACAGTGCATTAGCAAGAGGATCGGACTTTAATTTACATAGTTTCACTTTGGAAACTATGGTTACTTGCGAACAATTATTGTCTTGAATAGAAGAGCCGTACGAGCAGTATGTGGGAGGAAGGAAGGCATGATCCACTGTAAGAAATGTACCTATTGCAGCCTGAACTTTATTTGCACACTTTGCAAGTTTACTGTGTGTGTTATTAGAACAAGACTATAGTAATGATGTAACTAAATATGATTACACTGATCACAACATGTGTGAGTGGATACTAATACAGTTAATGAATAGGAATCTGACTATTGCACATATTACTGTTATTATCAGAAAGGTTTTAAGGGCAACTAAGTGAGACTAAAAGTCAGATTATATAGGCATTAAAGGGTGAAGACAATTCAAAAACAAATAAACAAACAAAAAAACTAAATAATAAACACTACAAGAATAATTAAAATACAGTAACACAATCTTAATCTCTTTGTTCACATGGGGTTAATTAACTGTAAGAACCATAATCACAGATCATGCTGACAATGGTGACCAGATGCAAACAGACCAAATGTGATACAAGAAGTACAAAGTTTGTGTGGGACATATTTCTGACACTAAGAGGCCTATCTTTTTATGTCTATGTAAATCTGTCTGCATTTTATTAGAAAGCATTTTATTAGAAAGTGTATCTCACTTTCTCAAGCTCAATGAACAAGGAACATTTATATGCGGTCCATTTATATTATTTAGCTTTATATGTCATTTGTACCAAACAATGCAACAAAGAGAATCATTACTGCATAAAAAAACATGAATAAAAATATCACATAGTCCTACAAAGTTCCATTATGTTTACTTTTGTCGCTGATGCAACTGATATTTTCCACCTATTTTATTTTATAACTTACATGAAATATTACAGTAGTAAGACAAGAAAAGCTTTTGCTAAAACCTTAGTCTATTCAAGCTGTTCCAATCCAATCATAATTCAGGACATCATGTCAAGTTGTAGGATGGAGGACAAAACAATAAAATGTTGTGAATTACAACAAAAACACAGCAGGACGTCTGGTCACCCTAAAGCAGACAGTGCTAACATTTCTACCTCAGTGCGTTCCAGTTTTTCTGTGGACATAGTTCATACTTAATGAAAAAATTAGGTTTAGGACCTTTTAGAGAAAAACAGATTCCATTTACCATATGGGGTAACACAGGGTAAATCTTTAATCAGAGATATGGCAAGGAGGCAAAGGTCAGAACCAGGAAGTATAGCAAATACAAGGTTAAACAATACCTTGTACACTTTAACCAGCACACAATTAAATGTGTGGAATTATTATCCTCCTACTTCATAGGCCAAGTAGCTGTTTACACTATAAATGTCACCAGAAAAAAGTCAGAAAGACATTAAAGCATTAGATTTTTTACAGTATTCCACAGAACTTTTTACGCTTTCATACGTGACTATTTTCTTCATGATCTCTACCTGTTCACTACATTAAAGCATTGCAATAAATTTAAACAATTAAGAATCAATCCAAGTTTATGAATATCTAATGATTGATGATGAGCCTCACACAATAAGCATAATAACTGCAAATTCAATTTGTGCATTTTTTTTATCTCAACAATTGGCAAAATATAAGATCATTTTTAAAACATCAAAAACCATAAGTGGTATTTTCAAGTAGATGAGTAACCAGGATCTGCTGACTCACGGTCGCCTCGGCTAATATATACATATGGTTCATTCAGTTTGCCACCCTTTTAAAGAAAAGGCTGTATAGTCTTTTCAAAAAGCCAAATCCTGAAACAAGCCTTATGCAGTGTTGTTCATAGAATATCCCACTACCGAAATGTGCAAAACTGATTAATATTATGTTTTTTTCTTTATTGTTGTAGCATTAAAAAAAAAATACCTCATTTGCATATGTAACACTTTTTATATATAAAATGACATTTGTTTCCTCATTTGTAGCCATTCTTCAAACCTAGTCTGCATTGTTGTAGGCATTTATTTTGTTGAAGATTTGAGTCTTTGGGGTGAATCAAAATGACCACCACAAACAGATGTTCTTAAAAATAAAATTGTTTTATGATAACGTTAAATCTTGAAGGAAATTATGCAAGTCAAGGACTCCCTGTAGATAGAAGATGTTAGGGTAGATTATTAATCACAGATGAGAGCTATTACCAGGGCGGGCAATAGAGGCCATTGAGCTAATCAAAATCACTGATATCCCATGACCTCTGCTCACCTTAACACAATCCATACTGCAAGCTCACCATTCATATTGTCTAAAATGCTGACCCATCACTGAGCCTATACAAATCCCCCTCCAAGCCAAATATCAAAATGTGCTAAAGAAGCCTCAATGCTACAGATTCGGTGCTAGAACTTGAACTCTAGAATGCTTGTGCATGCCCAGCAGTAGCTGCGCTCATGCTCTCAGCATTTTACTTGCATATTTATCCAGAATCCTCATTAAGCACTCTGGGATTTAGAATATGTCTCTGAAAACAAACAGTGAATTATTTTTAAGAAGAACAAAAATAGCCCTAGCAATGACAAGACATGATACAATTCTTTTTTTTTCTTTTTAAATCCAGACATCCCAAGTATTCAAAATTACATATTTACACACCAAAGACATATTAAGAATTAAAGGAGTTTCAATTCATTCTGCATGTGCTGCCAAGAATTTGTGCTACCTATCCTTTCATTTTTGCAGCATTGAATTCGTTGAGATAATGACTTTGTAAAACAGTCTATAATAACAAGGTGGAGAAGCACTGTCACAAAGTTCAGGCAATGACAAGAAAATTAATGTACATTTAGTCTTTAACATTTAACCACTCACAATTTTGATTAGTTGATTTTAAACTCAACTGCAGGCAAATTTGGCCTTAGTGCAGCTTTTAGGTTACAGCACCAAATGTTCAATTTTAAAGTGTGGCATATATTTTATTAATGTTAGCCCAGGAATCATAGTCAGATAGTGAGCTCTGAACAGATATAAACACAGATACGAGAAATGTGAATTACAGAATAATAATAATAATCATCACCATCATCTGCATTGTATAATTCCAATTTAATTTAGTTTTTAATTTGTTAGCCAGAAAGATTCCAAGGCTTGGTTTCTAAGGCTTTCTAAGATTGAGACTGAAGGACCTGAAGCTAAAAAAAACAACAACAGCACTCACACTACTGTCAGAAAGATGAAATATTGTTAGGAAAAAAAAAACTATCTACAGTGCATCCGTAAAGTATTTACAGCGCTTCACTTTTTCCACATTTTGTTATGTTACCATTTTAGTACAAAATAGAATAAATTAATTATTTTGCTCAAAATTCTACAAACAATACCTCATAATGACTGAATGAAAATAGTTTTTACAATTACAGACGCAATCTTTTTGAGTATGATGCTACTGTTCAAGCTTGGCACAACTATTTTGGGCAGTTTCTCCCATTCTTCTTTGCAGAACCTTTCAAGCTCCATCAGGTTGGATGGGGAGCATCGGTGCACTTTTCAGATCATTTTTAGATCTCTCCTAAAATGTTCAATCAGGTTCAAGTATGGGCTCTGGCTGGGAACATTCACAAAGTTGTCACTTCTTTGTTAGTCTCCCAGTACCTGCCACTGAAAAACTTCCCCACATGATGCAGCCACCACTATGCTTTACTGTAGGGATGGTATTGACCAGGTGATGAGCAGTGCCTAGTTTCCTCCATACATGACGCTTGGGATTCAGGCCAAAGAGTTACATTTTTCTTTCTAATAGTCTGTGAGTACTTCAAGAATCCTTTGGCAATCTCCCTGACTAAGGCCCTTCTTCCTCCAATCCCTCAGTTTTGCCAGGCGGCCCACTCTAGGAAAAGTCTGGTGGTTCCAAACTTCTTACATGTACAGAGGAAGAAGGCCACTGAGCTCATTGGGACCTTTAATGCTGCAGACATTTTTTGTACCCTTCCCCAGATCTGTGCTTCTATACAATAATTCGGTACAGTACTGTTAATATACTTATGAATTCCATTCACTATCACATTCACACTTACAAACCCATTCACATAACTGTCTACAAACAATTTGGATATGCAAATCAGCGCATGTCCCTGGACTGGGCCAGAAACTGGAGTTTCCACAAAAAATCCCCAGGAGAACAAGGAGAACATCTAAACTCTGCACACACTGAAGGCCAGATTCGAACCCCCAACCCCCAATGAGGCAAATGTGCTAACCAGTAAGTCAACCTGTCCCCACTGCTTGAGTCACATCCCTAATTTTACACTGTTAAAGTTGCCAGATCGGATATTACTGAAGTCTGAATAAAAAAATTACCTCACTGACTCCTCAATCATAGCATCAGACAAAACATTTTCTCAAGAAAGATACATGCAAGAATTCAGTTACATATAAATGTAGAAGTGTAAAGCCAAATTTAACCATTCAGTTGTTTTACAGAGAAAAGTAAATCCAGTAATTCTTACCAGTACTCCTCCTCTGTGAAAATGGGTATTCTGGAGGGCTGCAGGACAGTGATTTCCACTAGCGTTGTATTCATCTTCACTGGATCACCCTCGTCAAAAGCAATCACTATGAGCTGCACTCGCAGGGATATCGAGGTAAGTAAGAATAGTAAAAAAATAAAAATAAAGAAAAAACATAAAAAAACAACTGCTCAGATCAATTGTAATAAAAGCAAACTTTTTCTTTATGTGTGTAACTGGAGTCGGTCATTATTCTTAAACTCACTCGAAAAGTAGTACTTGGCACCTCGTTCAAGTTCACTTTAGTGATGACTCTGCCTGAGGTATCCTCTACATCAAAGATGCTGCCGCTGTAGGGAGACTGTTCCTGGTCCACTCTGTACCGCACCCTGCTTGCTGGTGTCCCCTACAACCAAAAACATAAGCTGTTGACAGATTATACATTATTTATTTACCTGCGAGCAAGAAATTACTACTTGTTTTATAGTGTGTCTGCATGCACATCTGTGTCTCTGCACATTGGCTAAACTAATCTAAAATTGTTTAATATCTTGAGGCTGGGGCTACATTAAGGCATTAGCTACATTAATGATTATGTCGGTGAAAATGTCACACAAAGATAGCAAGAGAAAAATGTGCGCGTGTGTGTGTGTGTGTGTGTGTGTGTGTATGTGTGTGTGTGTGTGTGTGTGTGTGTGTGTTTTATCTCAAAAGCAAATGCAGAGATGATTTCCAGCGCTTGATGATAACAACACAGTCTTTGAACAATTCTGCCCATACAATCCAACCTCCCAAAGCCTGGATAAGATTTAAAATGAGATATATTAATGAGTGATTTCTTTCAGAATGAAGCTGCAATAGAATCTGTGATCACAAACTCCAGCCTAATTCAACCGGAAGTTTACAATTGTGCGAAAACATGGGGGCAAACAGATGTACTTAGCAATCTGTAGTACATTGCCAACCATTTTCTTGTGCATACAGACATTCTTGAACACACACTTCTACAGATGAAAGGCAAACTTGTACAGCTCATTCTGTTATTTGGTCAATTCCCTCCTACCAGCTAGCACTTTCTTATCGCACGACTGATGCCAAATAGGGAGGGTAAGCACATGCTTCCTCCGAGACATATAAAGCCAAAGCATCATTTTAAACCAGTAGCTTATGCTACATCACAGGCTTTTTGGAGGAAAGCGCTAACGATTCTCTTTCACATTCATGAGCTCTTAACTGACAGGGGAGCATGATAATGCCTTACCTTCCAGGTTTTCTGCAAGAAACCGTTTACTTAATATTTTTTTGGACAAAGTCAGCAGCAACATAAATTTTACAGTATAGAGGGGTTTGAGATTTCTTTATAACATGAAAGGTTGTATTTTTAAATAAATGAACGTGTATACTACAAAATCATTTATTGAAGTGTTTTTACCAATCAGTACTAACTACTTAAAAAATATATATACTGTATATATTTTATTTGTCACCTAATTAGACATTACAAATACAAATAAATAAATAAAAAATAAGATTGAAGAAAAGTATGAATATGAATACAGTAGGGGAATACATTTTGCAATATTATGAAATTAAATGTATTATTAAAAAAAAAATTGAATTACCTTTTTATTATTTTATTCAAATATATATTGTATATAATATATTGTGTGTTTACCAAATAAAGTGTAGCAATGAAAGATGTGCTAATTTTAATTATACTGGATATGTGTGTGCTAAAATCAGGTTGAGGCACAGAGTATTGTGTATAAGTCCTGGCTCTAGTCCTTGGAATTCTCCTGGTTAAGGGTCTTACAAGAAAAAGCTCCTCCTTGTTCTCTGTATTGTATTTGCCTTTAGGGAGATTAAGCATTTTACTGTTCAAAACCGAGTGAACAGTCCTTTTTTTAGGTCCATCAACATCTCCCTGGCTTTGGTTCAGCACTAGACTGCAGGTCAGGGAGCTCAGTGCAGACGGATTCTCAGCTGACTATACCCCCCTCTGGAGAGCTTGTCTGTCCCATTTGTTGCTGTTCCTGATGGTTCCGATGAGGATGGAGCAGATGCAAAAGTTCCATGTACACCTTGGAGGTCAGTGTCTAAGGTGGAACAGATACTGATGGGCCTTCACCAAGCTGTTGATGTGCCATTGGTATGACAGGTGCTGCATGATGTTAAGGCTAAAGTACCGAAAACTTAGAGTTATAGCTACTCTTTTGCTTTGAACTGAAGTTGCACAACCAAACTATCAGACTTTCAGACTAGTTCTTCAGACTTTAATTTCTTCCAATTAGACCTTATAGCTGTTACCCAGGATCAGGCCCACTACAACAGTGGCATCACCAAATTTTACAATGATGGTCAAGTCAGAAAAGGCCACACAGTCTTATGAGCCCAAGAGGTATAGCAAGGAACTCTATACACATCCTGGGGGGTCTTTTGAGCTGATAGTGAGAGAGGATGAGACATACCTGCCCACCCTTACTGCTTGTGCTCTGTGTGCTAGAAAGTTTGAAAATGCTATCATCATTTCCCTTTCTGGTGGTCAGGTGGCTCAGGGTTATGTGAAGGAGATGTGTGATGGTGTTGTTTGTGGATGACACTATCAGAAGCCCTAAGAGGCAATGCACTTTTAGTCTTTCTTTTTTCCTCAGGATTTTCCCATGTTCTTGACAAAAACAACCTAAAAGTTTTCTTGTGACATAATGTTTATCACAAGAAATTCAAACTGAACGAACTAATGTTGCATACATAGTTGACCTCGCCATCATATACTGTTTTGATATTGATTTAATTTGGATTTTTCATTTGTTCCTATACTTTCCATTTTGTTAATTGTTTAAAAAAACCTATATTAACACATTTTTTGAGGCATACTTAATTTACAGCATTTTTTTCTGTTTGCTAAAAACACGTTCATAGTTTACACAAAACAGACACATGTAGTACAGATACAAACAAATTATGCTAGTTCTTGGAATTTGATTTAAATATTGGAAATACCTTGTGATTTTTTTTTTATTGGCATTATAGTGAAGGTGACTATTTATAAACATGTCATTATGGTAGGTGGTCAGACTTTAATGTAGAAGTCAATCATTGACAGACAGAATCCTATTTCAGCCTGAGTGAGTCCCTGTTCAGGCTTAAAATTATTTTATTTATTATTGATGCTGCAGAATTAAGCTTAACAAATATGTAT
>MU601092.1:1993262-2112382 GCA_024362625.1 Silurus asotus
TATAAAACTAAGAATGAAAAAGTACTAATGCATGGCCTCTAAGGGCTTCTGCAAATAACATACCATGTCATTGATTATTTTCCTGCAACAGCACAGCGTCACATTTTATTCCTTACTTTAAATTACATCATTTGTAAATCTAAAAGAAAAACCCAAAAATGTTGACATCAGGTCAAAAGCTTCTCTACAAATTCAAAATCCAAACAGTGAATTAAGAATTCAGCAGCCACTATGTGAGAGAGGCAGGTTAAAGGTGTTACTCTTTTCTTAGTAGTTGGGGTTTATGCTCTCAAACATCAGCTCACTGTTTTTGTATCTATTTTATTTATTTATTTTTTTCTTTTCAGAGTGCATTATCTGCTCGAGGGCTTGTTTTTGGAAACGAATAACAGCTTGTTCTATTGCTAACTTCAGCTATGGAACTCATCTCTTGTCTGAGTTTAACAGTTACTCTATAAATGTTTCATGTTTTATGTGACAGTAAACACAAACATTCATTAGGAGTGCAGAAGTGGGGGAGAAAAGCCGCATTTCCCGCCTCAAATGCAGAAGTGAACGCTGGAAAAAAAAAGTTGTGTGTCTCACATTTATGCCAAACCTGTGTCTCAGTGTGGCTTTTTTCCCTTTCTATTTTTTTCTTTTCTTTCTATGCAGCATTTAAGATAAAAAATAATGTTTGAATAATGCAAAAGTTTCTGCCGCTAAAGGGCATAGAAAGTGAACAGTAAACATATATTTGGAGATTGGCAGCATAGGAAAAAAGACGATGCAGAAATGCTGGAAAAAACGCGGGTGGTGGTGGTGGTGGTGTTGGTGGTGTTGGTGGTGGGGGGGGTCGTCGAATTTGACCTTGATTGACCATGAGATCACGATTTGGCCCCTAATGGGTTGCTTTGGCAAGTAAAATGAATGACCAAATGACTGATCATTACTGTGCTGTAAGATGTTAGTAACATCCTTGTAACCTTCTCTCGCCTCTGTACAGTTTGGAACAATCATGAAACGGCTTATAATGAGATCTCTCACATCATCGTTGGCTAACTCGCCATTTCATCTGCACTTGAGGAAACAGCAGGTGTCGGAATGGCAGCATCGCTCAGTTTAATGAGAGTAATTAAGGAGACTTTTACCACACACACACACACACACACACACACACACACACAAACACACACACACACACGCACACGCACACACAAACACACTTACACACATCACACAAATGACCAACTAAAATAAGGATTTGGGAAAAGAGTGAATATATCTCTTGATAGGCAATCTTGTATCGTTTGATCCATTCCACTATTACGAGTTCAGTGCTCAGGAAATGCCAGCAATGTTTAACATCATCCACAGCTCCATTGCACGTTTATTACCAAAGAAAGCAATCCAAGGTCATCAACAGACCAATGATTTCACTAAATTAAATACAGCAATCTTTCCAATTCAAAGCTGGAGACAGAGTTGTCCCGCTGTGTAATCATAGGCATTACAATCCACTTGCAACTTCCAGCACTTTGCCTAGAGCTATTTGCCAAGATTCAGATGCCACGTAACACATTCTAGTCCCGCGATTCCGCTCGCAGCTATGTTGGTATTCAGGGACACTATGATTAATGACTGGATGTTGCAATATTTTTGGTTTTCTGGAAAAATATGGGAAAGATTCATGTTTTTAATTAATAATTCATAAATTATTCATAATTGGTTTACAAGAAAAAGAAATTACAGCTCTTAGAGCAACATATGGGGTGCAAAGACAATAAAAAGGGCAGAGTTTTTATTAGTGTGTCTTTTCCCTACAAACCCCTGCAATTGGTTTAGCCTTTATCTCTCATTCTCTCTCTCTCTCTCTCTATCATTCTCTCTCTCTCTCTCTCTCTCTCTCTCTCTCTCTATCTCGCTTGATCGCTCGCTCTGCCTCAAAGGTCAAGTTTTAGGTTCAGGACAACAATCATTGTATACATCATTGGTGTAAATATAGACACATAATATACAGCTGATTTCCACTTGCTATGCTATGTTCTGTGCTAAAAAATGAGTTCCTGACCATAGAGTCCATACAGTAGGTCCATACAGTATGTGAGGTGAATTAATCTGGGAACAATTACGGGACAAATCACACACTGATTTATGCTTGGTGAGATACTGAACAATAGTAAAACATGCAGTTCATAATCACTGATGCTGGTTTAGGTAAAAAAAAAATTAAAAAAAAAAATTAAAAAATGATATACATAAACTACCCTGCATTTAATTGTACAACTTTCATTAATGAAATAAAACAAATAAAAACAATAAAATAAAAAATTTCCCCAAAATCAATGGAATGCTTGTTGATAATCTAAACAAAAATAAATAAATAATTAAACCACATATAAATATATTTTTATTCTTATTGCTAATAAGCAATATTTAAATTTGTTAACTGTGAATAAATTAAATTCATTATTAACTGTTATTTACAATTAATCATATTACATTGTATTTAAACATGTATTGTATTTACTCTTTTATGTCATGTGCATCATCACAGCCCCTAGCAGGTATTCAGCACATATTCCTGTAGCTAGTATTTCAAAGAATCGGACTAATCACTTGCTGTTTAAATAGAAACATGTAACTGGCTACTGTTCAATAGCTTAGCAAACCATTTAATTGTAACATTTGAAAAGTAGTGAATGATTAATCAAATCAAACCCCACACTGATCGTTCAGTCTCCTTCATAATTTGAACACTGGGATTAGATGATGTCTAAACAGATCACCATGACAAAAACATCTTGTAGGACACGAGAAGGACAAGATGCACTGAAAAACACTGAGTCACATCCATCATAAGATCAGACCGGTTGAGCAAGGATCTGCAAACAGCTAAGCTTGAGAGTTAACATGCTAGGTGTAATGAGTGATATCAGCATGACCGGGTGGGTGGATTGGTTATATGACAGCAGTTAGTTCATCTTACCTCCCTTAACACCCCACATAACAACACATTAGGGACCTGCCTGACTAATCTGATTAAAATATTAGAGTGATGTAGCTGTAAATTAGCTGTCCACTAATGGCTCGTGCTAATGTTTTATAGTCATTATAGGGTGCTTTATGAGTCTGTTATGAAATTGCATAACACTGTACAAGAGCATGCCTGCAAGCTTTCTGTTGTTCAGGAGATTATTTATACTTAGAAAAAAAAAAAAGTTAATCATGTTGCACAGGTGTGATCAGTAGTTAATAATGAAGGGAATTCTCTCAGTGGATATTTGTACAGTTTGATTCTCAGTGTTAATATGAAACAGATGGCATGCCAGTGTTGTGTTTTTATCTGCTGACATCTGTTGCAAAAATAATCTACAATACAATAAAAAGTTTAATATTGTTTTTACTAACTTGTAATAAATTTTGAAAACTCAGAGCTGAACAAATAAGGGGGTGTTAACTGTGACATGTTAACTGTAACACTTGAAATAAATTTCATGAAATTAATAAAATACTATACGACAAAGAAGCCCCAGGATCGTTGAGCAGCTGGAGTTCTGTATCAGACAAAAATGGGACAACATTCTAGAGGGCTGCGTTGGAATAAGGGTCCCAGCGCAAATCTCGCGAGAGCGGGAGGTTTTACCTTTGCCACGGGCAGGAGTGGGGGGTTAAATCCTGCATCCTGCAGATGGTTGTATTGTTTTGTATGAAAGTAAGGCTAATAAAAATTACAATTAAAATCCCAAGGTGTTTGTCATGTGTGGTGGTTATACTCCAGCATTGCTTTATCAGTTTAATAGTTTATGTTATATTATTATTTTGTAAGCTAATTGTAGCCCTAACATTTTAACACAATCTTTATAAGCTGTGACAGAATGTTTACAGTGGGGGTGGACACAAAAATGGGGGAACAGGTGAAAGCGGGACACACATGTTGCAGGTCAGAAATTCAGCGGGAGTGGGCGGGAGTTAAGAAAACAGTCCTGCAAAGGGCTCTACAACATTCCTCTCCCAAAACTACAGCAACTGGTCTCAGGTGTATATGGACAGATGCTACACAGTGGAAAACATGGCTCTGCACCAACTTTTTTGAACCACCAAATTTAGAAAAATTGATGCTGTTTTGATATTGTTTGGATTTTTCACCTGTTTCTTTACTTTCCATTTTGTTAATTGTTGAAAAAAAACCCCACTATTAACACATTCTTCAATTTATAGTCAGACATCTGCTGCAACAATAACCGACAATACAATAGAAAGTTCAATATTGTTTATACTAACTTACTACAATTTTTTTTTTTCTAATATCTATTGTGAATTAAATGTCTTTGAGATATGCAAATAAATATACAGTGTGTGTGTGTGTGTGTGTGTGTGTGTGTGTGTGTGTGTGTGTGTGTGTGTGTGTGTGTGAGTGTACATATATATATATATATATAAAATGTAATACTAAAACTTTTTAAAACATCTGCTTACTTACAGGAGGGTCTTGATCAGTTGCAAGTACAGTTGTGATCAACGTTCCCTTCTCAGCATTAGGAGCCACCATGCCTTTATAAAAAGGCCGAACGAAGACCGGTGTAAAATCATTTACATCCTGAAAGACACACACACACACACACACACACACACACACACACACAGACACACACACATATACATATTTCAGACAATCATCTTACAATACAAAGTCTACTGTGAAACCCAATGCTGGAGAAATATTATAATCTATAATAAGCAGATAATTTATCTAAGAGTATCATCCATCTTAAGTGAGACTTGATGATTAATGTAGAGGCAATTACTCGAGGGACAGTTCTATCTTTATTTCAAACATCTGAAAGGAACTAAACTAAACGATTCACCTAATTCAAGGAGTACTAATCCATACAGAACAATAACATGCTGGAAAGAGAAAGCAGATTTTCTATCATTGAGGCAGGAGCCCCAGAAGCTCTAGGAGAGAAAACATTTATGTTTGGAATGATACTTTTAACATGAAAATATAAAAAAAAAAAACAGCTAATAAATCTTAACAAAAATGCATTTTATCAAATAGAGACAACATGAATATGACTGAAAATTGCAGTAGTACTAGAGATAAAGTAGAGTGTAATGGTCTATTAAGAAAAGCACTTTGGGTAAATGTCATGATGCTGCCACTTGTATTAGCACATCAGCTGCAGCATTAACATTTCTGGCACAAACATACACTGCATACACAGCCATGTAAAAAAAAAAAAAAATTAATTAAAATGATTCTATGCTATCGAAAAACGATTAATATGAAGTCAATTTTTTAACAACTTTGACCATTGCTCACTTCAGGCACTTCAGTTTGTGCTTTTATTCACATAGTTTTCACAGAACACTTCTAATCTCTGCAAACACAAACAGGATTGCAGCTCATGTGGTAACAAGTACAGTTTAAATGGTGATAGTTTGTATACTGTAAATATTCAAGGGGAGTGAATAAACAGATTTTTGGATTTCGAAAGCACATTTCCGCACCAAATTGCATGCCTGATTGTGTTAGTTATTCAGGAAATATAGTGGCAGAGGATTGCTTTGGGTAAATATGAATATACAATTTTATAAAGTTTAGTACATTGTACCACATCATATGCCTGTGCCAGAAAGTTTATATTTAATGTATAAGTGGCAGATAAGTATGCATGTAATTTTTTTTTTTCTGTCAGCCTGGGTTGTAAATTTTTGCACAAGGAAATACTGCATTATATATTTATATATTCTACATTTAAATAATGTACATTAATATCACGGTTCTTCTGTTTAATCAGTGCAACACTAAAATGTTCAAAAGCAAAGATTGATACAATTGTTTCTAATCTAATCTCATCTTGTCTTATTTTATTGTATTGTTTGTAAATAAATTGGTCTATAATAGAAATGTAAATCTAAACTGATTCTCAGACTATTCAAATCTGATCTGATTCTCAGGCTATCCAAATCTGATCTGATTCTCAGGCTATCCAAATCTGATCTGTTTTTCAGACTATCAGGATCTGATATGTTTCTAAGGCTATCCGAATCTGATCTGTAACCCATGTTGCTTACTTTTTCCACCAAGATAAACATTTTTTTTTGACTGTTAGTTGTAGCCTTCACACTCCCCTAGTAAGAGCAGATTCTGCCTATCGAGTGGAGATTAAATGGTAGTGCAGCCCCACAGGGTACTGTGAGTGCTACTATTATAAAGACTCCCTTTAGATTTTATTGAAATGATGCGCATACATATGAATAGCACTTTATCTCCTGTATCTGGGCAATGAAAATGCAAATATACTTTACTCCCTCTCTCTCTCTTTCTCTCGCTCTCTCTCTCTCTCTCTCTCTCTCTCTCTCTCTCTCTCTCTCTCTATATAAGATAGATAGATAGATAGATAGATAGATAGATAGATAGACAGACAGACTAAGGGACATTTATTTTTTATTTTTTTCCCCTCAGTGTAGACCTAGATATTACAGATTTTTCAGAATTTCTGATGGTTTAGAGGAAAGATCTGAAAGAATAAAAACACATAAAAAAGTGAAAGGTTGATGAAATAAAGTTTTTCTGCCTCCAGCAAAAAGGAAAAAAGAAGTAGAGAAGTTGAGAAGTCCCAAATATCATATGACTCACCCCATATATTACAGAAATACACCAACTGAGGTTTCAATCTAATTTTTTCCAAGCTCACCTCTCCTGCACTAAATCTAACACGACACACTTTGGTAAGGGTGAATTTAATTGGCTTTTCTTAATAACAGATTCTGATACAAGCTCTTTCCTCAACATCTCGTGATTCAAGTCATCTCTAAAAGAAGATGTCAGAGAGCATTGGATTAACGCTCTTGTTTGTACCAGAACAAAGACTTCTTAGGTGTTTGTCACACCAAAAACATGGCAAACTTTTAGAATTTAATTCCATACTGCAAGGAAAAACAGCCAATGTGATCCATCATCCATGAGTTTTTAAGGGAAGATACAACAATCCTAAAACCCACCTGAGGAGTAAAGTACAAAGCACTGAAAAGTGCGTCAGGTTAGACTGGGACATGAAAGTTTCCCTGTGAATCCAATTTACTTCCTTCTCACCCACATCTATAATAAAGTGTCAGATTAAATAAAGACAATAAAGCGACAAAAAAAAAGCTAATGACTTCAATGCTTAGTCTTTTTGTGAACAGTTTTCCATGAAACTGTAATAGATTTAAGAAGCACAAACATACTACCGAAATCTGTGCATATTTTAAAATCTATTCTTAGCAACATCAGCAGGATCCATCATTGTCAGATGTGTGAGGTGAAAGACACCCAGTGAATTGGTTCCCTCGGTAACCCGCGCACACACACACACACACACACACACACACACACACACACACACACACACACACAAACACACACACACGCTAATCAGTCCACAATGAACCTATGGCTAATCTTCTGAAACACTGCAGAGTTTCCTCTCTCAAACATGCGGATAATTGCATTCCAAAAGCTAATGAGTCATTTAAGACTGAAATAGCTGCACCATCGCTGTAACTCGCACAGATACTTATCTGTCACAAGCATCACTGTCAGCCAAGAAAAAAAAAAAAAATTTATGCTGTTAACATGGGGCTCTTCAACTGACAGTGATGCACCGTCCCACTTTTAATAGTTATAGCTTTAACTTCTTCACCTAATTAAATTTTGTAAAAAAAAAATTAAAATATGGTACCATTGATGGAACCCGTGATCTTAACTAGCATCCAAAAATAAAATGTTGGAAAACATTAAAATGTTTTAATTCCAATTTAGAATAAAGACAATTCAAAAGACATTCAAACACTGAGATTAAACATCATGGTTTATTGCTAAGAATAAAAAGAGACAGCCTGTGTGTTTGGAACACATGTTTTATGAAAGAATGTGTAGCACACCAACATTACTATTGTTTACAGCTAAAATGACCACCGGTGAATTGTAAGATCTTCCTATAGATGTACTATAGATGTACAGGAAGTAGTGTTAACAGTTCCGCCAGCTGTCTTACCGTAATTCTTACTGTAACCGTAGCTATTCCTGGGGGCAGGACACCTTCATAATCCAGCGCCTCTACCTGGAATGTGTAGTTAGCACCATCTCGACCCAGAGCCTCAAAGTCCAGAGACTGCAGCACTGACAGAGCTCCAGTGACACTGTCCACTGCAAAAAGCTGCCGTGCTTCCTCTGTCCTTATCCTATATGTTATATTAGAAATCAGATCTTCATCTGTAGCCTGGAGGAAAGAGAACGAGAGCGAGAGAGAGAGAGAGAGAGAGAGAGAGAGAGAGAGAAAGAGAGAGCGAGAGAAGGACAGTTTTTCAGTTCAATCATTAAGAGGATAATAATTAACAAAAGATGATGAGCAGTGGAAAAAATATATATATATTTATTTTATTATTTATTCATATTAGAATGTTTTATGATTAACTTTATGATATTTTTATTGCAAATCCTATTTTTATTTTATTGCTTTTATTTTTATTTGTGTAGTGTCTTTATGACAGCAAACTCTAGGATTGTTAGACATCGATATTATCATTGCTACACAGTATTATTTTGCACCGATATCTAGTGACACTAAACAGCAATTAAATATTATCAAGTCTGCTGACCAAAAACAAAAGTTTCATGTACGTGAGTAAACTTGAAACTGAAGATAACTCTTGGTTCAACTCAAAAAATATCAAATCAAATCAAATCAAATTTTATTTTATTTTATCACACACACATACATACAGGGTACGACATGCAGTGAAATGCTTTTTACGCAATATATAACATTATGCTTTTTTGAAAACTTGAGCTCAATATCTAAAAAGCGTCATAACAATTACAGTTAAAGGGAATAAATAATGGGGCATTTTAATGATGAGCAAAACATGAAGCACACTACATTACAAGTATTGTAGCTGGTGGTGGAGATTGTAGATGTATGGGGGGGTTATTGGCTGAGTGAGCCAACGAGAAATGGTGTCTCTCCCTTTTTTCAGTCTGCACACATATCATTCCTTTGATTTTGTATGTGGAAGTAAAACGGACTGGAATAAATTCCCTCTATTCAGCAGCACTCTCTTCTGACTCGTCATTGTGAAGGTAGAAGAGACAAAAATATGAAAATCACCCCAGAGTGGCAGAAACCTTAGCACACTGCAGCACAGGAAAGATGAGTATTACTATCATCCCCACAAAAAGCAGGGAAGGCAGGATTTTTCTCCCCAATGAAATGCTAGATCGGCATGGAGCTCTGGAATGATCTGCACAGGGGTTTTGATCTCTCTTGTATTACAGACACTTGCCAGAAGCTCCACTCTCTTCCCACATTCTCATGCTTTGCTTTCTGTCATAATAAATTGAAAATTTATTTTATTTCATTTGTGTGAAAGAAAATCGACCAGAGTGCATTTGACTTAACTGGATAAGTATGTGTTTTTACAGCAGTTTATTATATTTAATATCAAACTGGCCAAAACGGCTTTATTTTTTATTTTATTTTTATTTTTTTTATTTCAGCTGAAAAAAGACAGAAGCATGAGGTTTTTAAGCTAAAAAAATAAAATAGAGGTCTACAACAAAGTGTCTAATTTAACACTTTACAATGATCGTAAGTGATGATCATTAGAAAGCTTTTAAAACCATGTGTTGTATTTCTTTACTGCCTGCTTCAGCTTTACATTGTCTAGAATTGTCAGCCACATAAATGACAGATAAACAATTTGTAATAGTGTAAGATCTTTAATGATGAGCTGTTATGTTTGGTTATTTACTGCACATTAATTCAGAATCTCTTAAGAGATATGCCAGGCACTGAGCTCCAGGCCAGTTTCCACCATCCAGGTGGTGAAAATACTGGTGGACATATTATTGTTACTACACCCTAGTAACATAAATAGACAGACAAACAGACAGACAAACAGACAGACAGACAGACAGACAGACAGACAGATAGATAGATAGATAGATAGATAGATAGATAGATAGATAGATAGATAGATAGATAGATATAATAATAATAATAATAATAATAATAATAATAATAATATTAATGTCCACCAGTATTTCCACCACCTGAATTGTGGAAACTGGCATGTCTCTTGGTAGATGACTTAACCATTCAGCATGCCCTCTTTGATGTAGGGGGCACAGGGAATTACATTCTAGACTTAGATTTTCAGAAATATATAAATAAAACGCCCCAAATCCCCAGTGAGCGGGAGCACATAATGGGCTGACCTATTCATATGGACCTGATCAGAGTCTGTCACTGGAGCACTAAATGCTATGACTAGCCTGTGTAGGAGGGGTTCGGAGCTGTCAGCTACCCCACGATGCAAAGAAAAAAAAAATATATATATATATATATATATGTGCCACCATCACAGTCATCTCATCCTGTCACTCACCTGTTCAGTTCCTCCACATATCTTTTGCTCTTTTACTTCATCTACACTTTCATCTCTTTCTATCCGCAAACTCCAAAAAAGATCCATCTTCGTAATATGATGGTAATTGCATTCTTTTTTTTATTCAGCCTGTCAAAAATCCCCACAGTGCTCTTGAGAGCAGACATGAAGAGATATTTCACAAATTTCACAAAGAGGCCTTTTTTTCTGCAAAACAGACTCCTGTTTTCTCTGCTGAGCCTGTCGACTGTATCACAAATATTTGTTAAATGGAAAATGAATCCCCTATGGAAATAATATGCCCGGGCCAATTTGTGAATTAAGACTCGATACAGACACTTGAGCAGTGAGCTCTGTGGCTTAGCGTGTTGAAAGCTTTCCCTTAGAGAGTGGCAGAGCTAAAAAGCCCAGGAGCCAGGAATAAGCACAGGACCAATTTCTCTCTGGCTCCGATGTTATTCACTTTTGCAAGAAGTGTGAGATGGAGTGTTTAAAGTAGTTAAAGAATTATTAACAAAAATAAAATGGTAAAAAAAATATGTTTACTAACTTACTATTAAATATAAGATATCTGATAGATGTCAGTATAATCCTTCAACTGAATAACTGATAATAAGCACAGAGTTTAAAAAACTATACAGAGGGATCCAAGTTTAAACCCAGTGATCGTTCATATAGACAGTGGTGCACACTTTTTTTTTATAGAGAAAGACTCTGAGGGCTTACATTAAGGTGCAGGATGACGGTTCTGGCTGGAGTGTTCTCTGGTACATTAACATGGTAAAATGGCTGCGAGAAGACAGGGCTGTTATCGTTGATGTCTAAAATTTGCACCAGCAAAGTGAGGGATGTGCGTCGAGGGTCTACTGCCCCGTCCAAGGCCTCCACCACCACCTCATACTGACTCTGAACTTCCCGGTCCAGAGGCACAGCGGTAAATATGCTGCCATTGGCATTAATGCTGAAGAGAGATGCGTGGGTGAGGAGCCGATAGTGCACCTGACCATTCGGCCCAGCGTCTGGATCTGTGGCCTAATAATCGGCATAGGAGACGCACAAAGTGAAAAAGAGAAAACGAGAGAGAGAGAGAGAGCGAGAGAAAAAGAGAAAGAGAGAGAGAGAGAAAGAGAGAGAGAGCAGATCGGTGAATGTTAGTTTCCTTTAACAGCACAGACACAGATTTGCATGCAACATCTTTGACTTCCCTAATTACCTGAAAAGGCAAATAAACAGGCAATGTAGCAGAGCGTATAATGAGAAGAACACAATTAATGAATTCACTTAATTAACAACATAATTGTGGCATCCTTTACAAAACGAGAAACAGACTATGTACGTTCAATTTAATTAATTCACATCTTCCTTTTTTTTTAACATGAATTTAAAATAAGTTTTCAAGATGACACATACTGTAATTTTCGAGTTAAAAAGGTCAGATGCTCCAACTGCAATGTGGCTAATTAATTCGTTAAACAATATGGTTTCATATTAAACCATTTGAAACACCCACACCAAGAATAAAGTTTGATTCATTTCTTAGATCAAAAATATAGATTTAAATCGTTTTATCAAGGATAGAAATGAACAAAGCTTTGAATGGAGTTTAGGTGGGATAAAGAAAGATCAATAAAATATAGACCAGTTTACATGATTTGATCAAGGCCTATATGATATACAATGCTGAGAGAGAAGGAATGATAAAAAAAAAAAGAGAACTATTGTTGTTTCTCATTTTAGGGTAGAAACACGTTGCTGGCTAGTAATTGTGGTTTTGTCAGATCAAATCCACCAGTGATCCTGGAGCCACCAAAAGTCCACACCCATATCTTGTCTCTATTATTTACAGTTGCATCTTCATGTAGTTCAGTGAGAAACAAAGCATGAAAGACGAATCGGCAGTGTTCCATTTGCTAATCAAACAACTATAGTAGCTAAATAAAAGGATGAATTCGAGACATCTGCTCGCCAAAAATCAAAGAACATAGCTTGAAAATGGGCTTGCATCTCAAAGTGAAGATAATGAAGTTGTTCATAAGTTGCAAACTGAAACACTTCATACTTGATAGAGAAGAAATAGTAATAAATAAATTCAGTCTACTTGGAGCTATAATCAATGAAGAAAAATCAAGCAGGCAAACCTGACAATGAGTTGCTCAGGGCAAAACTGTCATGAAGAGCTTAGACAAAATTCTCAAAAACGGGTATGTGAGGCTATAAAATCTGAATAGATCTAGCCACATTCTTGCCAGTCACTTCATAGATATATGAGACTTGGGTTGCACAGAAGCTAGACAGGAAGAACAATGATGTCTTTGAACTATGGCACTAGCAAAAAATACTGCCCGGAAAACAAATGCGTGGGTATTGCAGCAGATCAAAATAATGATGTTGTTGGAAGCTCAGACAACACAGCTTCAACTTTCTTTCTTAAGACACATCGTGTGGAAAGGACAGTCAATGGAAAAAGACATCATGCTGAGCAAAGTGGTAAGGTCAATGTAGAAGAGGGAGGCCTGCTATGTGGTGAATCAACACACAATCACCACACTCATTAATGGTCCCGATTTCACGACTTAGTCGCTTGGTGCTCCTCAGTTTATCCATTCTAAACAACATGCTCTATATGCAATCTTACTCACCTACAGTATTTGTTAGTTTTTGCCATTCCTAAACTACATGTTTATGCACTGTTTTGTACTTTTGCCCTCAATATGTTTTCATTTTGTTTTCATTTTTTGAGATCAATTGACTCCAGCTTGACTTATATGCAAGTCTTGTGTGCTGAGTTAGTTTCTCAATAAAAGGGTGCTGGCTATGCCAGACTGTTTTTTTTTTTTTTTCCAAACTAGAGCCTTAAACATGGCATATAGGTAGGCTGACAGAAGTGAAAACCAATTTGGACCCACCAAGATCCAATGTTCTGTGTATGTTTAAGTGCTTTTCTGCTCACCATTGTTGCAAGAAGTGATTAACTGAGTTAATACATCCTTTCTAGCACCTCAAACCAATAACTATTTTTAGACTCTATTATCAAAAAGAACACGTCTCGTACTCAATGAGTTTGCATTTCACCTTAAACTGTGGAGACTGTGTATCAAAGCAAATACCAAAATACCAAAATTAATGAAAATGTAGCCAAATTATATGAATCTCTTGACTGAAAAAAATCCCATTAATTATTTAGAAATTATGTTGGCATTTCAGGTCCCCCAGCAGGACTCTTTTATCCTGGTGGAATTAAACACTAAATGGACTAATTCTGGTAAATAGACCAGAATTTAGTTTATACCTATAAAAAAAAATAATACCTTATAATGTGAGGATAAGCAAATGCAGGCAGATGTTTGCTTTTTGTTAAGTAAAATTAAATACAAACAAAAACTGACAAGGAAATAGGAATCATTACAAAAATAAGACAATGTGAAACACAAAACTTAAATAGTGACTATATACTAGAGCTAATTAAATGAAACAGGAAACAGGACTGAGTGATCAGTGTAACATGTCACTTGTGATTCCTCCAGGAATTTGTAGGTGCAATGGTTAATGGGAAACATAGTTCATTGCCATAATCTTGACTTTGTTCATAAAAAAACATCAAAGGTAGACATATGCACAGTAGGTATATTGCATGACAAAAACAAAATTCTCTGAATACTTTTACTCCAAACTAGCATACTTTGACATGACAAAAAAATACAGATAGATACAATGCATCTGGAGTTTACACAACACTTCACTTTTTCCACATTATGTTATGTTACAGCCTTAACACAAAATAGATTGAATTCATTCATAAATTCTGCAAACAATACCCCGTAATGACAATGTGAAAGAAGCATGTTTGAAATCTTTGCAAATTTATTACAAATAAAAAAATAATAATAATTACATTTATATTAGTATTTACAGCCTCAGCATCATACTCAAAAAGACTTGAGGCTGTAATAGTTGCCAAAGGTGGTTCAACAAAGTATTGAGCAAAGGCTGTAAATACAGGGAGTGCAGAATTATTAGGCAAGTTGTATTTTTGAGGATTAATTTTATTTGAAGATTTAATTTGAACAACAACCATGTTCTCAATGAACACAAAAAACTCATTAATATCAAAGCTGAATTGCCTAATAATTCTGCACTCCCTGTACTAATATAAGTATTTACAGCCTTTGCTCAATACTTTGTTGAAGCACCTTTGGCAACTATTACAGCCTCAAGTCTTTTTGAGTGTGATGCTACAAGCAAGGCATACCCAATTTTGGGCAGTTTCTCCCATTCTTCTTTGTAGAACCTTTAAAAGCCCATCAGGTTGGATAGAAAGTGCCGGTGCACATCTATTTTCAAGTCTGGGCTCTGGCCGAACCACTCAAGGATATTCACAAAGTTGCCTCGTAGCCACTCCTTTGTTACTTGGCTGTGTGTTTAGGGTCGTTGTCCTGTTGAAAGATAAATTGTTGCCCCAGTCTGAGTTCCAGAGCACTCTGGAGCAGGTGGCCTATAGGTGGCCAATAGTGAATTGAATCCATTTTGAAATAAGGCTGTAACATTAACGTGGAAAATTGAAGTGTGAATACTTTCCGGACGCACTGCATATAGCTATACAAACAAATACTATAATTGCATAACAGAGTAGAAACATGCTCCATTTTATTTTCAATTGACTTAAGGAAACAAATAGGCCTTGACAGGCAGCATGAAAAAAACAGTACTGTTACTAATCCAGCAGGGGTAGGAGAAAAAGGAGCAGGGAAGGGAGGAAAGTGCCATTAAAATAAGCAAAATGAAAAAAAAACACTGAAATTAAAAGAACATCAGAAGCCATGATAAATTAAAGCATTTCACAGCCGAAAGGAAATTGGTTTTAAATATCCTGCTAATGTGTGTGGTGACAGCAGGCTCCCCCAGCAGATGCGGTCTTCAATAATTAACTCAGTAAATTAATATGTGAAGAGAATGATAAACAAACAGGCAACAAATGTAGAACAATTGTGTCCTAAGCTTAAAAGAACCAAACTGTGTGAATGAAATTTTCTATTAAGCAGGTAGTTATTGTAAAAGATCTCAGTTGGAAATGAAACTATACAGAATATACAGTTTAACACAGAATAATGTGGGTTAGAGACCAGCATATTCACCATTAGTAAGCAATAATAGCTGTAAAATTTCATTTGAATATAATTTGTGTTTTGGTCTTATCAAATTAAATGAAAGATCTCGGTCTTGCACCGCAGTATCTGAGTGAACTTCTGTACCAGTATGATCCTCCACACCGACTTAGATCAAAAGGTGCAGGCTATTTTTTGCTTCCTCAAATAATGAAGACTACAGCAGGGGGCAGATCTTTCTCTTATAAAGCCCCACAGTTATAGAACAGCCTTCCATCAGTGTTCAGGACACAGTTTCAATGTTCAAGTCAAGGCTAAAATACATTTATTTAGTCAAGTCTTTCATCAGTAGATTTTTCTAAGGTAAAGGAGCAGATCTGGAGGGATCATGGATATAAAGTGTTTGGTGAACTAGGGTACCTGCATGCTGTCTTCCCCTCACTCTCACACGTTCGCTCAGGTTTGTTGACGGTGGTGTGGTGAGTTGTCTCTCATCCCAGAGATCCCTCATGTTTGTGTTACCTTCTGTTTCTCCCTTTTAGTTATGCTGCCATAGCAAGTCTTGCCTGAGTCCCCAACTACACAGTGTCCTATCAAGCAACAATAAGGACACATAATAATCCATATCCTCCTCTTCCTGTCACCCCTCTTCTCTCTCTCTCTCTCTCTGTCTCTCTCTGTCTCTCTCTCTCTCTCTCTCTCTCTTTTACTTTCATGTTAAACATGCTCCTGAGGTTCCAGTGACCACTGTTCCTGCCCCTCTTTCCTGCGTGGATCTTCCCACTTTGCCAGGCCTGCCTTTGGATAGTGTCCTCTTTGATTGGAGGCCACTCTGTGCAGCTGGGGACAGTTTTTCATCAACGCCTTGGGTGGTTGCATGAAATTTCAGAGTAAGAACAGGACCTTTGAGAATGGATTTAGACTGTAGTTACTGTCAACAGTCTGCTACATTGACTCAGGACTACATTTTTCTTCTGATCACCATCACTGTACCCCGCAACATCGTATATCTGCAATAAATGAACATTCGGTGCAACCCAGAGGAAGATGGGTTTCCTCTTGAGTCTGGTTCCTCTCAAGGTTTCTTCCTTTGCCATCTCCAGGAGTTTTTCCTTGCCATAGTCGCCACCGGCTTGCTCATCAGGGACAAACTTACACTTCTAAAGAACATCTTATTTATTTTTATCTTTCAAACAATGTTCATTGTTAAAAGCACTATACAAATAACAATTAATTGAACAGAACAATCCACAAATGCCTGTAATCTCACACTATTCATATTGCTATTGGATTCCAGATAGATCGTAACAGAGAAGAAAACTGTATGCATAGTATGTGCTGCAAACAAAAGGGAAAAAGCCAGCATGGTTTATAAACCCACAGGGATGCATATTTCATTGAGTATGTGTTACAGAGAGCAAGAGCTAGCAATATGTAACACTGGAGTGAACTCCAGAAAAGCTGTAATGCTGTGAAGCTAAAAAAGCTAAAGAAATGCTGAGTGTCATTGTGACAAAGATCTAAAATTCAAAAATTCTAGAATTCAAGTTGCATTTCCATTTGAAATCTGTTGCAGTTAACATTCAATATAGCCAGCCAATCAAGTCATACTTAGGCTCAAAAAGTGAAGCCACAAACACCAAAAGGTCCAGAAGATCATTGAAAACAACAGCACATAATGAAAGGAATTATTTCCATTGTAAAAAAAAAAACCCTTAAAAAAATTAAGAACATGTTAAAGTGGTAGCTCTATCTGTGGCAAAGTCAACAATCGAAATAGATCTCCATTAAAGTGAATACAAATGGTTCACAAAAAGATGTAAACCATTGGTAAACTATAAAATAGAAAACCAGATTCGAGCTAGATGCCTAAAAGCATCTAAAAATGCTCATTCTGCCAACTGATCATGAGCCAAAGCATACTGAATTTGTACTGCTATTTTATGGCATAAGCATTGACGGATGCTGGATAAACTTGTTCCCTTGTATAACTGATGATGTTATGACTGACAAAAGGAGATCTAGCACAAATGGAAAATGGTTCAAAGCATACTTTGAAAGAAAACCAGGGTAAATTGAGTGTTCTGCAATGGTCAAGTCAATAATTGACCTGAATCCAGCTGAGTTAACATACACACACATACATAAAACTAATAATAACACCCTAACTACCATTGAAATCACTTCCAAAATGTTGTTGAAATAGTCACAGATGCAGCGGTAGAAATGTTAATTTATAGTTATGAACATATTATATTTAAAAACAACATGTAGGTATTATCTTGCAATGAAAACAAATTAAGACACAGCATAAAAAATGATAGCTTTATGCTTCTTCTATTGATTATAGCTCTAACCAACCACAGCATGATTAATCTTCAGCAGTAATTAAAAGTCCTACCTGCTTGATGAGGTGGAACAGAGCTAGTTATCATGGACAACCTTTAAGGTGAATAATGATTCTAATTTACTAAGGCTTAATTGGGAAGTAATAAATGCACTAGTAGTATTATTTAAGAAGCTCTAATAGAAATTCCATATAAAATATGCATGGCGAAGAAAAAAAACTTGCTAGTGTATTGACTAGAAGCTGAATATCCAATAATGCAGTAAGTGGATGTGCTATGTCATGAAGCTACTCACTCGAACTTGACCCACAGTCAAATTAGCCCTCTCCTCTTGTACAGTCAGATTCCTAGGCAAACTGAGGTCAAAGGTCGGATCATTGTCATTGACGTCCGTGACCACAATGCTGACAGTAGCAGTGGACGTCTGCATGGAAAAATAGAATGGGTTAAAAACATTGGTAAAGTCTGTATAGCTGAAGAAAGTTGTATTGTATGTAAAATTCTAATCAACTGTTGGAATTATTAACTAAAAAAAAGATTCAAAGTTATTTAAAACATTTAGTTAAAAAAAAAAGAATCATTGGAAATGTAGCACATTCAAAGAAAACATTTCTAATATATATTTTTTAAATCACAGTTAAATATTAATAACCAACATTACTGAAATGTGAATTTTATAACACATTTTGAGTATTTCTCTTCTTCTAATTCTCACAAAATCAATCCAGTTGAGGAATAGACAAGTTTTACCATCATTGATCCAAGTGATGTCTAAAGTCTAAAAATCCTTTTGCAATATATACTGTGTGAATAAAGCTAATTGCTGAAATGCATAATATGCTAATCTATCACAATTATTCCAGCTAATAGATAAAGGATAGCTGTTCAAATGCATCTATATGTTATTTACACACATTTCTATGTGTACTATTTATACAATATATTTTTTTCCATTTCCATTAACATTTATTATTTGGCATAAAACACTCTGTGACAGAATGAACATATGGTACACAAACACAAAAATGCATGATTGAAATAAAGCATACAGATATTTTTGGTCAGCATCCAGGCTCTTCACAATATTCAAAGAGAGAGAAAGAGAGAGAGAGAGAGAGAGAGAGAGAGAGAGAGAGAGAGACTCGTTTGATTTTTCTCCCTCAGACGTCAGCACCATTACCACCCTATTGCTGCTTTTTCCAATAGAGTGAAAAATCCATTAGCTTTTGGATGCTCTATTGAGTTGCTGAAGTAAAAGCATACTTGTTTATTTTCCACCATTAACTAATCTAACAGATTTTCCCCTATTTTTTGTGTGCATGAAAAAAAGAGAGATTAAAAGCCCATAATGTCAGAAAATAGTAACGACATTATGTATCTCACGCAAAGTGAAAGCCAGTGTGTGTGTGTGTGTGTGTGTGTGTGTGTGTGTGTGTATGTGCGTGTGTATAGCCCATTGTTAGAACTTGATACCTCTCAGTGGGCTGTTATGTGTCAGCACTTGCACTTGTCTTTTTCAGTGGTAATTATGTCACTGATCCTAGTTGAAGTATTGGACTGATTACAGTGCAGCAGGTGTGCCATGACATCTATCAGAAAAAAGTCTGCTGAATGACCTGCTAATATTTCCATAAAATGTCCACATAGTTCCTCCTTCTCACAAACTTTCCCTTTTACTTACTAAACAGATAAAAGCTGAGTATGCACACTTTTAAAAACTAAATGTATTTTAAGCACCTGGGTTTACAGTTCATCTCATTTTTAATGGGGATATAATGGATGTCTGACATCTTCAAAAATGCAAAGTGAATAAAAAAATATTTAACGTGTATGTGTGTGTGTTTTTCCACATGGATATGAAAAAGATAAAAATGAATTACCTGAGTATGGTGCTGTAATAATAGAAAGAAAAATGAAACAGAAGAATGAAGAAAAAAGAAAAGAGAGACAGATAAAGAGAGAGAGAGAGAGAGAGAGAGAGAGAGAGAGAGAGAGAGAGAGAGAGAGAGAGAGAGAGAGAGAGAAAGACAGGGAGAAAGAGAGAGTGCATAATGTGGAGCATAAGCAGGTTTGAGGAATTGCCCCATTAAGGTGAGTGATTAAATGAAAGAATTTTTATTTGGTTATCAGTTCTTGGCAGCAAAGGTGCATTCACATTTAATGAAGTGTACAGGTGACCGCTAGCCAATCTATGAGTGTATTATTGGCCTTAGTTTCCCTTCTATAACTGTAAAGGAAAAAAGTCTAGCTTAGGTGCACAAACATTATAAAAGTGACTGAACCGACAGATCACACTAAAACACACAAAATGGGAAGAAATAATTGCACTAGCCATGTGCTATTGTCACATGGCCAAGATGTATGTTTCTGTTTTTGTTCTGTAAGGCTTCCAGGGTTTCCAGTTATAAACATTACAATTCACAATATTCGTTTTAGTCTTGCCCTATCAAAAAAAAACAGTGCATTAGGATAAAACAGTGCGATTGGAGGAGCTTGTTAATGATCCAAAGGGAGCTGGTACCACAGTCACCAAGAAAGTCATTGGTAATACACCAAAGTACCTCTGCTCATGAATGCACATGAAGAGACCTGTCTGAAGTTTGCCAATGAACACCTAAATGATTCAGAGAAGGTTTGGGAGAATGTGATGATAAGAAAAAAATAAGCTTATTGGCACCAACTCGTCTCGCTGTGTTTGGAGGCAGAGAAACGCTGAATATGCCCCAAGAACACCATCCCCACTGTCAAACATGGAGAAGAAACATTCTACTTTGGGGCTGTTTCTCTGCTAAGGGTACAGGAAGACTACACCAGAGGAATGGGGTTATGCTCTGTAGGAATCTTGGATGAGTGCCTCCTGGCCTCAGCCAGAACACTGAAGATGTGTCGTGGATGGGTCTTTCATTATGACAATGACCCAAAACATATGAGATGAGATAGACAAACATACACTAACTGGAATGAAGAGTCTGAGAGGGAAATATCCCTGGTGCACTCCGGATAGCGCGGTCCACAATGTCCCGAGCAGAGGAAGAAAGGTTTGCAGGGTAATCCAAGATATGCTTTAAGGAAAAGCGTAGTGCAGGATTAGAGGGAGAGTCCAACCAAAGACAAGGCATACAGTAAACAATAACGGACAGTGAGTGAGAGTGAGTGAGGGGTTTATACAGGGAGTGCAGAATTATTAGGCAAATGAGTATTTTGACCACATCATCCTCATTATGCATGTTGTCTTACTCCAAGCTGTATAGGCTGGAAAGCCTACTACCAATTAAGCATATTAGGTGATGTGCATCTCTGTAATGAGAAGGGGTGTGGTCTAATGACATCGAGAGTCCAACCAAAGACAAGGCATACAGTAAACAATAACGGACAGTCAGTGAGAGTGAGTGAGGGGTTTATATGTGTGCCGTGAACGAATGTCAGGTGTGGATGATTAGTAGGAAGGCAAAGAGCTCTCCCTGTTCTCCCTGACACCACCCCCTCTCCCAGAGACGGCTCTGGACGTCCTAACCCTGCGCCGGGACCTGCCTGTGGATGCGCGGTGTGGAACTCCGCCAGCAGTGTCGGCTCTAGCACGTCCTGACGGGCCACCCAAGAGCGTTTCTCCAGGCCCTACCCATCCCAGTCCACCAGATACTCGAGGCGACCTCGTGCCGATGGGAATCCAGGATCCCACGCACTGAATAGACCTCGAGTTGATCCACGATCTCCGGCTGGGCGAGCTCCCTCTAACGGCCCACTCTTTCAATGCCAGCTTGATGGCCAGAAGCTCATGGTTGCCTATGTCATAGTTCTGTTGGTAAGCAGACAGTTTGTGTGAGAAAAACACCCATGGGTAGAGCAGTGGATGGGACCTGGACCGCTGTTAGAGGGCAGCCCCCATGCCTGTTGAAGAGATGTCCACCTCAACCACGAACGGTTTCCAGTCGTCCGGATGGCGTAGTACAAGCGGGTGGCAGAACTGTTTCTGAAGCATGGGGAAGGCCTCCTGGGCTTTGCGGGTCCACCGTAGGGTTTTCGCCTTGCCTCACAGAAGAGAGGTGAGGGGAGCGGGGTTTTGCGAAGCCCAGGAAACGTTGGAGCTCCTTTACAGTATCCGGGATGGGCCAGTTCTATACCGCCTTTATCTTCCCCCAAGAAGTGGATTTTAGGACGGTGGAACTCACATTTGAAGAGGTTTAGGTACAGTTGGTGGGAGTGGGGCACCTCCAGGATTTTACACACGTGTTCCCTATGCTCCTGCAGGTCCTGGGAGTAAATCAGGATGTCGTCAATATAGACAATGACAAACTTTTGGAGACATGGCTGGAACACCTCGTTCATAAAACCCTGGAAGACCGCGAGAGAAATGGAGAGGCCATACAGCATGACCCGGTACTCATAATGTCCTGAGGGTGTGATGAATGCAGTTTTCCACTCGTCCCCCAGTCGGATATGTACCAGGTTGTAGGCACCCGAGTCTCCCTTAGATCTTTCAAGGTGGCTGGTACGAGCGGGAGTGGAAAAGGGAGTGGTGCGATCTGAGCGTTGAGCTGCCGGTAATCGATACAAGGTCGGAGGCCCCCGTCCTTTTTTCCGACAAAAAAGAAGCTCGACGCCGCAGGGGAAGAGAAAGGGGTAATGAAACCCTGACGGAGTGCCTGCTGGACCTACTTCTCCATCGCCCGATGTTCAGGAGCAGACAGAGGGTATACCCGACCCTTAGGTAGCTTTGCTCCGGGGAGTAGGTCAATACTGCAGTCCAGGAATGCTGCTAGTGTGGAGTGAGGTGGTAGGCAGCAAGGCGCTGGGAAAGCCCAATGGATTTTTTGTATAAAAGCCTCCAAACCCACAGTGTCATCGTGAACAGCCATAGCGAGCTTAATATCTGGAGCGAGCCCCAATCTATACACACTCAGCCGCGCCGTCTCGTTTCAAGCCACTAGATGCCACCAGGGTGCGAAACTGTGATATTATCTGCTCCCTGACATAAGCTGAGCAGCTAATTGACCGTGGTGAGAATCCCGGAAGGGGCGCAGAACACCTCCGTAAAGTGAGTGGTGAATTGGGCGTAGGAATTCACCACAGGTAAACAATAACGGACAGTGAGTGAGAGCGAGTGAGCGGTTTATATGTGTGCCGGGAACGAGTGTCAGGTGTGGATGATTAGTAGGAAGGCGAGGAGCTCAGTGGGGGTCAGGGTTCCTGATGATATTAGGGGATCAAATACTTATTTCACTTGATCAAATAAAAACCTTTCTTTAATGTTTTTTTCTGGATTTGTTTATTGATAATCTCTTTTAAAAATAAACCTACCATAAAATATTGGGAAAACTTACAAAATCAGCAGTTAATCAAATAATTATTTCCCCCACTGTATATACCTTATGAACAAAAATATTTTTCCAGCCAAATGTAGTTCTTCCAAAACCCAGTTGGAGGCACATTTCTGTACAGAATATCTTTGGATGTGGTGGCATTAAATTTTCCATTCTAGGAACTAGGCGACCTATACCTATTCAAGCAAGAAAATGCCCTTGTACAGAAAATGAGATTCATGACTATACAGTTTACATTGGTATGAGTGGAAGATCTTGAGTGGCTTGCTATAAAGCTCTGAGATCAATCCTATTGAGCACCTTTGGGCCCCATATTTTATGTCATTGCCTTTCGACTTTACATCAGAACCCGACTTTGCTAATGCGCTTGTGCACGAATGAGCACAAATCTCCACAAACACACTACAAAATCTAGTAGAACATCTACAGAAAAGAGTGAAGGTTATTATAACAGCATAATAGCAAATGGGAATTTAATGTGGAATTAGATTAATAAAAAAAAAAATGCATATGAATCTTATGGTCAGGTGTCCACAAAATTGTACGTGTTCACCGATTGCATTAAAACTGTGTTTATTTTGAGCAATAATTCTACATGCCTTGCTTGAGTGCTCTATCTACTCTGTAATCTGTAATAAGCAACAACAACAACAACAACAATAACAAAAAATAATAATAATTTCCCAGTTTTTTGCAGGTAAGTATTATTTAAAATTTAAATGATGGCTTTGAGCTTATTGCTAAGTGCTTGCCAGTGCATAAAGTAGCCAGTGAAGGTCAATTAAAAGAAAGGTTCAACATGAGGTGCAATTTGGGAGAGAATGTGATCTGACCTTGTGGGAAGTGTGATTGAACTGAGAACACTGTTGATATGCAAATTTCACTAATACGCTGTAAATACATTGATTTATGCAGGTAATAGATTCATGTTTGCTAGAGGATTGTTTTATGGATTAGTGCATGTGTAAAACAATGCAGAGTGGATTTGTGGAAATGTGTGTCTCATTGAGTATATAAGGTGTGGATATAATTCCTGGTTTAAATAGAAGCTCTTCGGTTGAATGTCAAATCTGAATAGAAATAAACTGCGTAAAACTTTTTTTTTATTATTTAAAGTTTAAAGTACACAGAGTCTTTTGCTGGTTTGTTATTTGGTACAAAATATCATTAGATTAAAATAGGCTACAAAAACTAGGTAATAATAAATATTACTAGATTTTTAAGTTAAAACTGAAAAGAAACTCAGGCAAGTGTATTAAATTATTAGACGGCTGAAGTTTTACCCCTCCAGGATGTCCATCAGAGGCTGTCACAATGAGCCGGTATTGATCAGTGGTCTCTCTGTCCAATGCCTTGGCTAAGATTAGTAACCCTATACTAAACAGGAAGAGAGAAAAGCACACACAGTTACATCACAGCACATCTAGAACATGCACCTTGCACATGAACTCTACAAAAAGAATGCATCAATATTCCCTAAAGAACATTTGATAAACATATATACATATAGCACCTAATACACTTGCAGATACAGCTATCATCAAACATAATTGTTCTAATATTCCCAATATATCTTTTTAGAATTCATAATTACTCATGGCCTAGGCAATTTTGAATTTCATTGTAATTTTTGTTGGGTTGTGATTTTCCAATCGCATTGCTCTTAAGGGGGGCTACACGCAAGTTGGGGAGGTGGTAGCTCAGTAGTTTAGGCTCTGAGTTACTGACTGTTACAAAAGGTCAGGGGTTCAAGCCCTGATACTGTCAAGCTGCCACTTTTGAGGCCCTTGAGCAAGGCCCTTAACCCTTTGTGATCCAGGGTGCTGTGTGCTGTAACATAGCTGACCCTGAGCTCTGATCCCAGCTTCCTGAGCTCTGAGACCAGCTGGAACATACATACATTTCACTGCTAAAAATGTGCTGTAAAGTACATGTGACAAGTATAAAGCGCCTTTCTTTTTCTTTCTTATTTTGAAAACTTAAAATGTTTGTAAAAATACCTCATACATTCTTTACACTTGATTTAGCAGCCTACTAGCTGCTTGTATTTTCTAGTAGGAAATGTATTTTATTTCTGCATTAATATTACAAAAGTGCCAATCACGCAGTGCCATAAATAATGCAAATCTGCTTTCCAGCACAAATTTCACAATGACATTATGGTTTGTTAAATCTGTTGGAGTCGGAAATTTGCTTTGTAATATCTTTTTTTGTTGATTATTTTGTTTGTTTATGAGCCCCATATTTACTCAACATCGGACCTCATTTATCAAGTGCAATAAAAACAAATTTATTTGCAAGCTCTAGGAGGAGTATTTACAAATAAATTCAGTATACATGAACATCTAGTTTTTGATAGTTAGCTTTTTTAATTGTGCATATGGATTTAATAAAAAACATAAGGAATCCCGATCTTAAAGATTGCACACAACATCATGCCAAAACAAATCCATAAATTTCAATAAAATGTGGAGTATAAAAATGGTAGCTGCAAGCCAATGCACTTCTATGGTGACCCTGGCATTGCACTACTTCAAGATTTAATTCAGGAGACAACAGAGACAGTATTTAGAGACAGGTATTTTTTTTTTTTTTTTTAAGATAAAAGCTGGCTTAAAAGTCATTTTATTTGTTTGAACAAAACGCTCTTGTTCAATCCTTGTCCATGACTGGTATGACTCAAGCGGAAATAAGTGACTAATCTGGTATGTCTGAACCTACAGTGATATATAGTCCCTAGTGTGCTGTGTGCCGTCATCAATATTCTTTCCAAACACATCACATTCCCCCCTGCCTTTCCAAAATGCCAGCAGGGAGAGAGAATCAGTGTGTGAGAGCCTAAAGAGCACATCACCATGAAAAATGGTAAAACACTAAGCTCTAAAAACTAATGAACATACAGTAGCGGTTTCCCTGTATAACATAGTATTTATCAAAATGATATACTGTGGATGTTATATATGTACTAAACACAAATCAGTTGTGTCATGAATGTGCTTCATTTACAATTACAGGTGATTAAAATATGTTCACAAAAAAAAAAAATCTTTTAGTTTTAAACACAAGGTTACCTGAACATTGATAAATGAAGCCCCATGTTTTCAATGTAATGTGATGGCTTGTTGTATAAGTAACAGAGTTGCAGAATTACAATCCATTTAAGGTTGTTATGCCTTCTTTTTGTAATACATGAAAGAATTTTAGACTGTATTTGACAATTGCTGTGCAGGGTGTAACTCTGAAAGGAAAGCATTTATAATATAAACATTTAAAAGTTCAAAAACCTTCCAGTCATGACACAAATATTTTAGCAGCTTCGGCTTTGTGACCTTGGTGTACAAATTTTTTTCTTTAGTGTGTATAGTATATGTCAGCTTCTCACATAGTTATTGAATTAAATACTTTTGCTAATAAAAGTCAAGTCAAGTGGATTCAACCACATAGATCTGGTACAGTACATAGTCAAAAGAAACAACAATCTTTCAGGACCAAGTTGATACATTAAACACAGAACTATAAAGACAACACAAAAATACCTAGAAATACACAGATCTACACAAAAGGGCATAAAGTGCATGTGTACAAATGTGTAAACTGTGCAAGACAATACAAAAAAAAAAAAAAAAAAAAATATTAATGTAGAAGCTGGACAGAGAGGCAAAAAAATTCTCTAAAGTTCATGGTAAAAGATTTATAGAAAACTTTGCACTTTATGGTCACCAGTATCTACAAATATACAGATTAAAGCTCCTTCCATGCAAGTTACATAGAAAGTTATGCCCCTGAAAGCTTTATTTTTTTAAATCTAACCACACAGGTACAGCCCTGGAGTTTGAAGTTACTAGCAAGGTTGTAATTTGGTTTCATAGTCAAATGAGAGGAGAACAAAACTCAAGGCTGCCATAAATAGAAAAATGGTATCATAAATAATAGCAGCATGACAAGGGGTAAGGTGTACAGGCACAGGCCACGCCTGTACCATAGCAGGGGACAGTGCAACGTCTCAATTTGCAAACAGGTCCACTTGCGCTCTGTAAAATCTCTCCCAAATCTGCTCCACCACTTACGGGTCGAGTTGCCATTAGGCAGGCTTCGACCATTGCCTCAAAAGGGTGTCTGCTCGCTCGTTTAGGTGGCCTGGGATAAACGCTGCCCTCAAGGAGGAGAGCTTCCATTGGGCCTACAGGAGGATCTGAAGTGCCAGCTTGCACAGAACGAGAGATCGCAGACTCCCCTGGTGGTTGATATAAGAGACCACATAAGTGTTGTCCATATAGACCAACACATGGTGGCTACTGAGGTCTGGCAAGGAATTCTTCAGCACCTCTAGGCATTTGATTTGCCACATCAGAAGCGGGCTTCCCCAGAGACCTTGGGTAAGCAGCCACTCATGACTGCCCCATCCCATAAGGGAAGCATCTGTCGTAAGCCAAGTGGTATTACAATGGCCGTAGCTCCCATCAGACCCAGCGATCTCTGAAACGTCCAGCCTTAACCCCAGCTATTTCATGTGGGCAAGAATGACATCTTGATGCCAGACAGCCAGCTGCTCTGATTAAGCCAGTATCAACCAATCGTTGATAAAATTTAAAATGCGGACGCCCACGGAGTCTCAGCCAGACCAGTGCCGCCTCCATACATTTTGTGAAGGTGCAGGGTAAAAGGGAAAGACCAAAAAGAAGTAAGAATATTTTGTCTTCATGCTCAAGGTTGAGTTTGGTTTAACTAATATTAAGAATGCATTTGCATAAAGCATCCATATTTGTCTATAGCCATGTTGATTAGAGTATTAAAAACTTGAAAGGTATTAATTTAAGGTACATTTAGAACCAATAAAATGTACAATTAAATTGTGATTAATTAAGATTGAATATTTTAATCAACTGACAGTCCTAATACACACACACTCATTTTGTTCATATATTTTTACCTATCTTTGCAAAAAGTGGCATAGAGTGGCAATAATTCTGGACCTGACTGCACACCTACAGACAAACTACTAAATGGTCTCATTACACATTACTACTTTAGGTTCATAATTAAAAACAGCCGACTCAGAAGTCACCAAACACCATCATTGATGAAAGCCTCTGTAGGACACACAAGTGGCTCCCAAGATGCCCATGAAAAGTGCTTTATGGAGTGATTTACTCACCAGGCAATATCAGCACTGCACTGTGGAACAGCCTTTTCATATAAAGCCTTGGTTAACTGCCTAATAAGGGCAGATGTAGGTGGTTAAAGCATGCTGCTGTAACCTTAGTGCTACAGCTGGCCCAGAGCCCTGGAGAGCCTCACCTCCATCTTCATACAAAACAGCAGCATCATAAGCCTTCCTAATGTCTTCATGTATATTTATGCAGTCTATAGCAGGGACTGGGGAGGCCAGCGTCTGCTATAATCGTGTTTGGCTTCCACAAATACACTAGCAGCAACCTGGAAGGATTCCATCACTAGCTTTAACCATGTCACAGGACAATGCAAAAACCCAGAAAGAAAGACTAGCTCATCCTGTACAGAGGTAGCAGAGCTTAAGGAGTAAGCATGAGGTATGCTGGTGTATATACTGTATGCCGATGTTTATATGTATGTATTCATCCGTCTATGTCTGTGTGAGAGAGAGAGAGAAAAAAAAGAGAGGGAGTTAGAGAGAAAGAGAGAGAGAATTTTTGTGGAAAGTAAGACCGCCTGGCTTTTGTTAACACTCCTGTCAGATATAGCAAAGGATCTGATAGTAGAGATAACCGGTGTGATGTTCTGAGTTTTGTTTTTGTGTGTGTGAGTGTGTGTGGTTGTGTGTGTGTGTGCACGAGCGTGTGTGCGTGTGTTTCTGTATGCTTGGCACACTCAGCTGGACCAGTTTATTCCCCCTAGAAACAGATTTTCTCACACGACCTCGATATGACAGATTAAAGCCGTCCTTGCCGGCTTGTGAAATTGAACTATAAAATAAAAACGGTGATTGAAATGTGTCTGGACTGGCCAAGACAAATGTATTTAACATGTTTTTTATTTCTACCTCCCCTTTCTCAATGAGTGAGATAAACCCTAGACATGTGGATTTTGCTAATAACCATTCCTTCATATAACCTATGTCTTATAATGCATCTTCTGTGGGGGAAACTTATGTGAATGATATGCGAGAACACAGGAAAGAAGAGGAGAGACTCAATGAATGGAGAAAAATGTGTTAAGATCACACAGTTAATCGTGTTCTTCATGTTTGCTGGCTAAGTTGTTTTGCTGTGGCATTCTGCTAATACCTCCATATACACGCTCATATTTCTGCATCCATCCTGAAAACCTTATACAACTCGTCAGGTTTAATTCAGTTTTCTTGAAAATTTGCCTATTCTCTCTCTCTCTCTCTCTCTCTCTCTCTCTCTCTCTCTTTTTCTTTTTATCTTCCTGCTGCTCTTCAGAAGTGTCCTGCCTGCACATCTCGAGCACTGAGATGTGAATAAAGGAGAACACGGAGTGTTGAGAGATCAGCACAGCTCGGAAGATGAACATAGACACAGTTGCAGATCCTTTTGCTGAAACTGACATGTCAAGGTTACACACAGAGTTCAGCCTGGGCAACAAAGCGATTCTCCTGTGCTCTTCGTTTTCAGCCATTACTGACTCTATTCCAGAGTTCCCATGAGAATACATTCGCCACTTTCTTTCCCTCTAGCATTTGCTCCCAGAGGGGTGTGAGGTTGGCGAGAAGAATTCACCTGCAGCTGTGACAAGCAGCAGGGCATCATGCATAACTTCACCATGACTGTTTGAGCACAGCTAGGCTAATATGGGCACCATGGCAACAGCAAAGTCTTAAGGAAAGTGTTTCAGGAGGCCAACATTTCTCCTTCACTACCTTCCCCAGTCTGACCAAGCTGCAAAACTACTAAAAAATAAATAAATAAATAAATGTATTCAAATTATATATAATTAAAAACAATAAAATATGTATAATACTAACAATAATAGCAATTTTCATAAAGTCCAACTCCAGAATTAGTGTCATCTGTCAACGAGTATACTAAATGCATCATCTGAAATCTTCAGATTAAACACATCCAAACTCTCTACATTTATATGTAATTGTTCTTAACACTCAAAACAGTGGATTAAAAAATTATTGGCACTTATATTAATTATTTCTGGTGAAGCCCCATCAGGAGAGAATAACAGTGTTTTACTATTACAGTGGAACCTCGGGTTGTGAACACCCCGGCATACGTATAATTCAGGTTACGAATCGCAGTTCATCAAAATTTTTGCCCCTGGTTACGAACAATATATCGGGATACGAACGTCGCTCACCAAAAAAGCAAGTTGGTTGTTTTTGCTCTAACCCCACACAGCTCATCACATCAGTTAGCGTCCTGTGTCCCTAGCAAGAGCTTCGTGTTACTTATCCGCTTGAACTTTTCCCGGCGGCAGCGTAACAACTCGTTAGTTGATGCTCGTGGAATAATGAGATGGACAACGTTAGCCGATGCATAACCACTTTACTTGTTTTTATGAAGATAGATTAGCAGGGTTACAGTCTTTTCCCAAGTACAATACTCATAATGAATTTCACTCTGGACTTCAATACCAACTGATAGTAGCCTTAAAGTAATATTTTTGGTTGTCCAAAACGAATTACTGAAGTTTCTGTTCATTATTATGGGGAAATTTGTATCGGGATACAAACTTTTCAGGTTACGAAATGTACCGGAACAAATTAAATTCGTAACCCGAGGTTCCACTGTACTGTATGTCTAACAAGTTCTTCATCCGGACCAATTGAAGATCTTTTTATAGTCATTTGTTACATATGGACACATCTTAGTTGGGTTTCACATTTAAATACCTGTACTTAGCTTTAGTAAAACACTTTTTGTTCTTACATCCATTTCATGTTCAGTATCATTATCTTGTTGTAAAAGCTATTTGTGGTGGTCTTCACAAAATAAAAATGTCTTTGAACAAAAATCTCCTTAACTGGAATAATTCATGATATCATCATGTAAAAAAAAAAGTCATAATGATCTGCTGCCACTCACATGCAGTGTGTATGGGCACACATCATTGTATGCCTAGGGCATTTTCTTGTGTGTGCATAAGAAACTGACAGTTTTGGTTGCATCTGAAATAAAGTAATTCCAAACTGCTCGTTATCCCAACCTTTTACCTTCCCTTAAAGCACAGACAGCTCGTTAATCAATTCTGATTTGCTTTAGTCTGGTATTGTGTCTGCTCCTGGCTGACACTATTCCACCCAACGCTCCCCTAAAGGCCATATAACCGCTATGCCACTCATAGAGGAAAGTCATAATGCTTTTTCCTCTTCATATTTTGACACAAACAGTTGAACCTCAAGTGGAATTCAAGAGCATCAATTAAACACTTCAGGCCACTATGCAAACAAGGTTTTACACACACAACGTGACTCTCTGAGACACTGAGACACTAAAGCCACTGATGTCATCCCTAGGGAGAACTGTCTAGTGTTGCACAGGCACATTCTTAGCAAAGCTGCTGAATAAAATTTGTAAGCCTCTTAGAAAAACACCAACCCTATTAGTTCAATCATTGCCAAACAGGTCAAGAGTTTGTGTGAAAATGCTAATTCTTTGCACCTGAAAAGGACATGTGGAGATTTTTAATCAGAGCAATGGCACAGGAAGCACTTGTTTAAGTAATTAGACAACAGGCTAGAGACAGGTTTTATATTTTTCAAACTTTTTTTTTTTAATTTCACTAGAATATTTAATCAGTCAGAAAATATACTTCAGCACATCTTTTGCCAGATAATGACACAGTCTCAACAAATCAGAGTAAAGGCACATATATATGTTCCTCAAAGGACAACTCAAGCAATACTTTTAAGGAAGTATATTTAACTAAATGAAGTGTATGATGAAAATACAAAACAGTCTCAAATGATATATAGTGTATTACCTGTACACTTACGTTTGAGAAAGATTGAACGTCTGCTGCGGATCGCCACTCAGAATATGGTAAGTAATTGGATCAAGTTCACGGTCTATCGCCTACAGAAACACATAAATAGATTCAGTTAACATGGCAGTATCCACTTTATTTCATTAAGTGTGCTAATATCAACCCCCATTCCACCTTTCTCTTCAAATACAAGTTAATAAGATCCACATGCCCTCACGCCTTTAATTCCCCCAAAGGGGCCACTATGTGGAAGAGTGTGTAGGTTTCACAGCTCCTTTAATTTAGTAATAGATTTTTTCAACTGTAAAAACATATATACTGTAAACCTTGGTCAAGAGGGACCACATGGTCAAATGATAACAGTGGGAATGTGGTATTACTGAGGAGAAAATGAACAGAAGCAAAAAAGTAATAAAGAATAGAAGAGGGATATTGGCCTTCAGCACCAACATATCAAAGGTACACAGTACAGCTCTTGTTTGTTGTCTGACCTGCAGATTAAGGAGGATGGCTCCTATTCGCATAGCTTCACTGATCTCTAGGTTGTAAGTTGTCAGAGGAAAGCGTGGAGGACTCTGGTTGTTAGGGGGTAGAACCTCAATATAAACCGTAGTTATGGAACTCCTAAAAAAATTACATTACAGAAAAAAAACAAAAAAGAAATCATTAGAATAGCTTTCTTGAGATTTACAATACCAGTCAAAAGTCTGGACCTTCTTAATTAAAGGTTTTTCTTTAATTTATTGTTTATTTTCAGAACCAAAAATCTTACATTTTGATTACCGTATTTTCCGGACTATAAGCCGCTACTTTTTTCCCACGCTTGGAACCCCACGGATTAAACAATGTAGCGGCTAATTTATGAATTTTTCCTGGGTTTTTCCGGGTTTCACAAGTTTAATTCCCAAAAACTGAGCCCCATAACATTAGACCAATGAAACTGACGAACGGGTTCAGGTAAACCAATGAAACTCCTTATATTAAATCGCACTCCCACTGAATCGGGCTGCACCACATCATAAATATGGATGAGGTTCCCCTGACGTTTGACCTGCCGCTCACTCGAACTGTCAACAGGAAATGCGAATCATTCGTCACGCTGAAAACAACCGGGGATGAAAAAACGCACTTCACCTGTGTTCTGAGCTGCACGGTATTGGGAGAAAAGCTTTACCGATGGTGATTTTTAAAAGCACGACGATGCCAAAAGAAAAACTCTTGAGTGAAATTGTTGTGAAAGGAAGGAGGAACACAGTGAACAATGACTTTCTTGGTAGGCTACTGTTTAGATACAAGCCGTGTAACAGACACTGTCTTTTGTTAAAGCCTGTGTAAAGTTCATTAGTTTTAATGTAGGCACCTGCGGCTTATAGACAGCTGCAGCGTATTTATGTTCAAAATAAAAATCTTTGTCAAATTCAGTGTATATTTGGGTGCGCTTAATAGTCCGGAGTTTACGGTAATCAAACCAAAGGACAGTAATCAAACCAAAGTCTTTTCTGCTAGTTGTTCTTTTGAAGTAATAGCTTATTTGCTGCAATTCAACCATAAAGACATGACTCACTCAGTCTCCTCCAACCATTGGATGTTTAAATATGGCTTCCAATTAAACTCAGAGAAGCATATATATAGGCCTTTAACTGTAATTTGGTAATGTAACTCAACAATTTTGTTAAGATAGTAATTATAATAAACTGGTCCTCTGCAGCAGAGGTAGCTCTTGGTCTTCCTTTGATGAAAGGGTCCTCACGAGAGCCTGTTTCATCACAGCATTTGATGGTTTCAGTGACTGCACTTGGGGATCCATTTTAAATTCTTTATATGATTTCAAATAATGATGGACTGTTTTTTCTCTTTAGTTCACTAAGAGTTTCTTACCATAATATGGATTTGTACAGTAATTACAGTAGCATTAATATTATGGCTCACACTTTCCTCTGCATAAAACAAATGATGGTCTGAAACACATACGACAAGAAATGTCACAGCTGTTTCAAGCAGTCTAAAATATGAAATATATTCTGGATTGTTTAACACTTTTTTGTTTATTACATAATTTCATATATGTTTTTTCATATATGAAACTATATAATTTCATATAGTTTGGATGTAAAAAAAAAAATAAAATAAAAAAAGCAGAAGATGTGTACACAATTGACTGGTAGTGTGTGTGTGTGTGTGTGTGTGTATATATATATAAATATGTCTGACCTCCTCTCAGCCTCAGGTGCGTTATCAGCTGCTCTGACAGTTAGAGCGTAGGATCGGCCCACGCTCAGACTCACTCCTGGAGCTATGGTGATTCGACCTGTACGGTTACTGATGACAAAATGTCCCTGATCTCCTACCAAGATTGTGTAGGTCACCAAACCGTTCAGACCCTCATCAGTATCCTGAGCAGTTAGCTAATCGAAAGAGACAGAAATATCCAGTTATTAAGGGGATTATAGCATTGGGTTTTTCCATTTATATCCAAATATAAACAGTCTATTTATACAAGGTTTTGCTTAACTCAATGAAATTAAATGAATTCAAATGTAGAAAATCATTAGTATTCATTAGTATGTGGGCAGGCATATTGACTTTTCTTTGTTTTGGCTTACTTGAAAATTCCTAAAAGGCCATGGTGTTCAATTCAGAGACAGAAACTCTTTTAAGCTGTCTGAAGGAGACATCGAATGAAGAAGACATTGGATCCAAATAACCAGGTACATTTTCCGTAGTAGGGGTGTTTTTTTCTGCAGCCCTTCTTGGGCAATCTTTCTATCCCTCTCTAGACTGTCCATCAATAGAAAGTGACACTGAATTGTCTGTTTTATTGGTATGAGTGTATTTGGCGCAGCAGTGATGCTAGGATTGTCAAAGTCAGTATTGCTTTAGTGTCACTGCTGAGTGTAAAAGTACCCACCAAACAAAAACTTCCTAATTTTTTACTTTAGTCTCTAATTGTATTCATATTCCATCCAATAAAAGAGGCAATAAAAGTGTTTCAAATCGATAAATGCAGTGTTTCACTAGAAGCCACATACGAGTCTTTCTTAGCTATGCTGAGAATAGTTCAACCCTCCAAATAACATATGATTATCCGTGCTCCTGTACTGGTTAGTTTTCTTTGATGGAAAAATTGTACATAGCAACAGACAGTTCAAGTCACCGGTTGACATTTAGTAATTTCAAGTGCACTTACATAGAAGGTTTGCCTGATAAAAAGGGCAATTATTCTGGCTCTGGCTATGAACTGAGTGTGGCATATAAATTTCACACTGAGCAGTTTAAACGCTATAACAAAACTCCCCTACCTATAAACAGTTAATAAGAACACATATGATATAAATGCACAATTTCATTATAAGTTGTTGTTTTGTTTTGTTTTTCTCACAAATAGACACGCTCTGCTGTGCCTTTTGCCGGACTTTCCAGAGGCTTGGATAGCAGGTTGGACACAAACTTTCCAATATAACTCATTCTCAAAAATCGATTGGGTTAAGGTTATGTGACACAGCAGGGCATTCCATTACAGACAGCACTGCCTCCTTCCTCTTCAAATATCGCTTGCACAGTGTATTTGAGGGTGAAGGAAAATCAAACAGTATTTGGAAATGTTAAAAAAAATGTCCTCAAACTTTTGTTGGTCAGTGTAAGATTACTTTTTCGTGCACACGTCAGTAAGGTGTGGCAACAAATGCTTGAGGTAAGACTTTGGTATGGCTGATAAATTGAGAATTTGGTGTTTAGTGCAGATCTAAAGAAAACAGCATCCAGCTTGTTTATAACATAGGGGCATGTAACAAAGTCAGGGCTGACTTTGCAATCTGTTTTATAAAGCTAATGCTACCTATTTAGTAATCTACTTGGGAGCAAACTGGTGCAAAAAGTTTTATTTCAAACATAATTATCTATGCTCAGCTGCTATACACATCACTTCATCAAAATGAAGAGGCTCTCTCTGCATCTGTGTTTTTAATTTGTTCCAAAACAAATCAAGAATGGTAATGTTTATCCTTAAACACGAGCAAAGAGCAGAGGATGTAAACACTTTCCACAAGACTGTCACAACTCATTAACTGTGCATGGCTTTGCTAATCTGCCTCAAAAGTTGGACATGCATTATACATTTAGTTCTACGAATAACAGCAACTACAATATTATTATGGTGTCACTCTAAGTGACATTTCAAGTGAAGTGTACATTATAGGCCTGGCATTCATGAATTATCTGCTGTACTGAATAATTAAGCATATGATTGGCCACAAGATCTTGAAACAAAGCTGATGTTTACTAAATTCTACTGGAAAAAACCAAACAGCAAATACCATCTCTGGCTTTATAAAACTAACTGCTGTATATCTACAAGCTGGCAAAATTGTTTGGTGTTACAGATATACACCAGCTGCAAAGTAAAACTCCAAGAGCAAAGAAATCATAAATTATTAAACAATATGTAAATAATCATCTTTCATGAAAAACACCATCAAAGACTTTTAAGGGTTTATATATAAGTATTTTTTTTATATTTCAATTACATAAAAAGTTGAATATAAATTAGAAAACAATCATAGAATTTTTTTCCGCCTAGAGCACATCTTATATATCTCAAAAGGAAATTCTGCGAGTGCTTGTTGAGTTGAGTCAGTGGGAGCTGTAAACCTATCTGATTCATTATGGATTAATTAAAGGCACAGTAAATATAGAACAGCACTTCCTGTGGCATTCTTACGATTACCTGACATATCTCACTGTGCGCTTAGAAATGCTATATAATTTCTGATTACAAGGATTTTACAAGATGGACTTTTCAAGAAAAGCTGGGCATGTATATACACAATTCCTATAATTTTACACTTTCAGACAGAGACACAAAAAGACATCAGGTGCAAAACCAGAATCAGATTAGAAACAAGCAAATTTCTGTAAAAGATTAGGTGAAATCTTACTCTTCTTCTCTCAGCTGCATTAGGGGTCGCCACAGCGGATCATCCGTCTCTATACAACCCTGTCCTCTACATCTGCCTCTTTAAAACCAACTACCTGCATGTCTTCCCTCACCAAATCCATGAACCTTCTGCTTGGTCTTCCCCTATTCCTCTTTCCTGGTGGCTCCACCTCAGCATTTTCCTACTAATATACCCCATGTCTCTCCTCTGCACATGTCCAAACCATCTCAATCTCGCCTCCCTCACCTTGTCTCCAAAACGTCCTACATGCTCTGTCCCTCCAATAAACTAATTTCTAATCCTGTCCATCCTCGTCACTACCAATGAAAATCTCAACATCTTCAACTCTACCAATTCCAGTTTCACGTCTTTTAGTCAATGCCACTGTCTCTAAACCATACAACATCGCAAGTCTCAGCACAGTCCTAAAAACTTTCACTTTCACTCTTGCAGATACCCTACTATCACAAATCACTCCTGCCACTCTTCTCCACCCACTCCACCCTGCCTGCACTCTTTACCTCACTTCTTCAACATACTCTCTATTACCTTGCACTGTTGACCCCAGGTACCTAAACTCCTCCACCTTCTCCACCTCTTCTCCCTGCAACCGCACCACTCCACTGCCCTCCCTCTCATTCCCACACATGCACTCTGTCTTACTCCTACTGACTTTTATTTCCCTTCTCTCCAGGGCATACCTCCACCTCTCCAGGCTCTTCTCAACCTGCTCCCTAACTTCACCACAAAACACAATATCATCTGTGAACATCATAGTCCATAGAGACTCCTGTCTGACCTCGTCTATGAACCTGTCTCCATCACCACCGCAAAAAGAAAAGGGCTTATAGCGATAGTTTGATTCAATTCAACCTCCACCACAACCCAGTCTGTCTTTTCTAATGCACACTTCACTGCTGTCACACTGTCCTCATACATGTCCTGCACCACCCTCACATACTACTTTGACTACCCTGACTTCCTCATACAATAATTAGGTCAAATCTTTCTAATCCTATTTAAATATGGACAGTATTTATTGTACAATGTGACACAAATAAATAAATAAATCCTTTCCTGTCCTGTTTTACACTTCTGTATTCATCAACCTAAACAGTATTTATTTTACTTGCTTAAAAAAAGCGGGAACCCTATATACATCTTTTGATATATGGGAAACTTCAAAAGACAAAGAAATAAGGCTGGAGTGACAGCTTGGTCTTTGATCAAGCTGACGAAGCTTCACTCATGTGGCTTACAATCATCCCCCTCCGCAAGTTAACTGATGTGTCAAGGATGCAGCTGAAACAGCACTTCACTCTTCAGCTGAACAGCCTCTGAATCATTTACAATAGGAATGATGAAACATCCTGAAACATCAGACAGGTAGTTATTTGTGTACCAGCTATTAAGTTCCTGACTGGAAATAAATGTGCAAATCTGATTTTAAAAGAGGTTTATTTCTCACCGATTCAGCGCTTTATGCTTGACATAATACAAACTATTTAAAGAACAGTTTAAACATTTTCGAATTTTTCATAAAAGTTTGTCTTTAAAGGTACCACTCACCTGTATTACAGTCTCTCCAGGCTGCATGTTAGTAAACACCTCTACGTTGTAGGAGACCTGAGAGAATGTGGGTGTGTTGTCATTAGCATCAATAACCAGGATGTTCACCATTACAGGCGCGCTCTGCTGTACACCGTCAGAGGCCACCATCTGTGGGAGCAGCAGGAAATGTTCCAGAAGGGATACTACTTCGCAAGCTGTGAACAAATGCTTGATGAATATGACTCATGAACAATGCTGTCAAGTAATCGTTACATAAAAATATGAATATATACTACACAATCCCACATTTTATTTGATTATCACTTTCAGTAACAATTCCTGAGGAGCTTTAAAACTAATGTAAAAATTTAAGCTTTAAGACTAATGTTTTAAGCACAAGGTTTTATATTGTAATATTGTATTTATTATTGTATTAATAATTTTTTAATTAAAAAAGTACACTCCTGACCACAAGATTCATATGTGCTTTTTGGAACATACCATTCCACATGTAATGACTATTTGCTGTTATAGTAACCTCCATTCTTCGGTAAAGGTGTTCCACTGGATTTTGGAGTGTGCTTGTGGAGATTTGTACTCATTCAGCTACAAGGGCGTTAGTAAAGTCAGGCAATGATGTGAGGGTGAGAAAGCCTGGAGTGCAGTGAGCGTTATAAATCATCCAAAAGGTGTTTAATAGGCTTAAGGTTGGAGCTTTATTTAGTCCACTCAAGATTTACCACTCCAACCCGTGTAATTCTCATTTTAATGGATCTAGATTTGTGCACAGGGGCACTGTCATGCTGGAACAGGTTTGAGTCTCCAAGTTCAAGAAAAGGGAACATTTCAAGGTACCTCATCTAAAGACATCCTCTACAATTGTGTATTTCCAACTTTGTGGTAACAGTTTGGGGAGGAACCACAGAGAGCTGGAAACGTTAGCTGTCCTGATAATTTTGTCCATATAGTATACATTATTGCTAAATATTAATATTTAGCCACTATTTATAGATATATGGGGCCACAATGTGATGTTCTAGTCTTTATTACATTGCATCTCTATCAAAAGCCATTCAACCACAAGTGTTGCTTATAAGAATATTATACATAATTCACAACTGTATTAACCTGAGAACAGGCAAAGCTTTGCATGCATAAATGTGCCTGTTCACGGGAACAGGAGGCAGTTCTGAACTATATCTGTTTCGCCTTTAAATAAACTGGTTTTCCTGCATGAATGCACCAAGGGCATGAGAGTGTTATGATCATAGCTGAATCTAGTGTGCATGCTGGAGTACCTTCTGACCTTGATCTTATTCACAACATGTTCAACACTCAAACCTAACTTAGTATCGTTCACCTTTTACAACTGTATATGTATAGGCCAAAAGAAAAGTTTCCTTTTTGAGTATCAGTTTTCCTCCTTTTGCTTTTTTGCTTGCAGTCAGTTCAGGCTTGCTTGTGTATGTTAAAAGCACTATATACAATGAATTGAATCACAATGGAAGTTTATCTACATATGTGATTTGTTTACTTGTATATGTACATATGTGATGAAATGAATAATTCAAAGAAAATGAAAAGAAATTTGAACTGCATCAAAAACACTTTGGGAATGCCTCCGCTTTGTCCACGCTCCGAATCACACGTATAATCATTGCAATGGAAAGCGCGGCAGTGACTTTGCGACCGGGTAGCTTAACCTTTTAGCCGTTGCCACAAATTTTGGGACTCACAGCTATAAACGCCCTACCTAAATTGTAATTTTTAACGGTTCCTGATAAAAGTGGGCTACATACACAATTTAAATATCTTTAAAAATAAGACAGCTTTACTGTCCATCATCAAAGCTGATATTGCTCAAAAAAGATATTAAGTTATTGATGATGTAGTTCTAGGGATATACATTTCCTGGATTAAACATTATTTTTATTCCAATATAAAGACATGAAATCAGTAATGTAGTATCCGGAAAAGTTCTGGGTTAAAAGACACATGTCTCATGAGTTTATATTTAAAATTTTATGAAGATTTTTATGACAAACTAGATGCCTACAAACATTTATCTGAGACTATGTCTGATCCTTTCCTCCCTCCCCCTGTTTGAGAGCCACCTGCTAAACTCAGGTGGCCATTCATACTCTATTCATACAGTCTGCATATAAATGAATGGCTAACCATTAAAGGCTTTTGTTATACATGCTTGGCTATTGATATTGAGTTGGCAATCAAATTATCAGCCAGGTAGCCAGACAAGCTATTGTTTTACAGTCATGGCCATTCATATTGATGTCTAGCAATTCCAATTCCAACTACACACACACACACACACACACACACACACACACACACACACTATCTTTTCAAGAATTTTTCTTATAAAAACAAACGGGCAATAAAACCTATAACATCGTATAAAACTGTAAAGGGAGATATATTGTAACTTACAGATGTAAAATAGGCTCAGATTTTTTCATCTCCATGCAGAGCTCCAAGTCTCTGTTGTTACTCTGCCCCTAAGAATATTTTTCACATTGCTGCTTTACTGTCATTGCTGCATGTGTGCTGTTTGACCAATAAGAGTTTGTAAAGGGTAATAAAACTAAGACTCACCCATGTCGGAAATAAAATCCTCCCATATATCGATAGAATCCTGAACTCATTGGCTACATATTCCATCAATCATTTTGTTTTCATAATGCTACTAACCACAAATGACTGTTAACCACAAATGACTGTGACTGTGGAAAGATCATTACTCATAATCTTACATTCCAGTGCTCATGTTAGTTCTCACTCTTCTGTGTTCTGTATTGTTTAAAGATTTATAATCACACTCTTGATGTCACCCAAATGAGGATGAGTTCCCCTTTTGGTTGTGGTTCCTTCTGAAGGTTTCTTCCTCATAACATCTAAGGCAGTTTTTCCTTGCCACAGTCACCATGGCTTGCTCATCAGGGATAAACACACACCATTCACCTTAACTGTTAAATTCTGTAAAGCTGTTTTGAGACAATGTCTGTTGTGAAAAGCGCTATAGAAATAAACTTGACTTGACTTGATTTAAATACTGGCTGGAAATAAAAGGTTTGAAATGATAGGTGGTGCATAATAAACGTCACCTGGACACCTGGCTATGGATTGTAGACTTAAACCCGAGATTCTGCCACTTTTACTGTGCGTGGTCTTATTTGTTTTGTAACACCATATTCTACCAGCCAAATGTGGTTTTTTACCAGCAAGATGCCGTTTTTTATGCGAAAGTTATTTCCGAAACATATACAGGCAAAACACATGCAAAGTTCTGTGAAACAAAAGAATAATTATCTAAATTACAACATTATTACTTGGTTGGAGCAAAAATGCTTTATGGCATGTTGTTAAGTGGAGCCTTATCGTTCCAAATAAATTCCAATATCGTTCCATGTTGTTTATGTGTACTGCTTACACACATTCAACAAATACATTAGGTATACGTTTTCCATTGAAAAACAGTGATCTAAAATCGCTGCTTGAGGCTTAGACCTTTAGGGTATTTTCTCACCTAGTTCGTTTGAGCCCTCCAAATGCTCTCGGAGCGGTTCAGTGTGTATATGTGAACAAACCAAGTGATCTCGACCCCTTAGAGGACCCAGAAGCGAACCGTACTCAGACTATCTTCAAAGGTGGTCTAAGTACGGTTCGTTTGTAGGTCCGTTTGTGGTTCAATTTGTTTGTGACACGTAAAAGCAATGAGATCCCGGTACACTTTGTGTTTCATTTCGCCAAATGTCCCTGGAGGCTTGCCATACCTGTAGCCATGTTCCGTCACTGCTGAAACACAAAACCTTTCATCATGGCAGGTCCCGGAGTCGTGTGGTCTTATGAAGAAAGCTGTGCACTTATTGATATTTGGAAAGAGGATGGCATTAAACGCCAACTATTCTCAACACCTAAAAACATAAAAGTATTTCTTCTGTTTTCTCAAAAACTAAAGGAAAGGGGCTACAACAGAACAGCACTACAATGTTGCGTAAAAGTGAAAAAAACTACGACAGAAGTACATGAGCACACGTGATAAAATTATGAGTTCTTATGAGGTTGAGGTGTGAACACGAAAGGGTCTGAGATCACTTCAATACTAACTGGGTTCTCTTTTGCGTCTTTTATACTGTAAACATGAAAGGGACTGAGGTCACATTTGCTTATATCACTTTCTGTTTCACTTTAAGTGAACTGGGTTTGGTTCTTTTAAAACGAACTATATGTGAAAACGCCCTTAGAATGATGTATAGTCATTCATGGTTACTCTTGTCCCTTTTTATTTAAACTATTGGAAATTGCTAAACATTAACAGCTGAGAACAATGGGATATTAGTCCTAGGGTGTCACTATATTCAAATGTAGTTAAACTAAGAGTGGTTATGGGGCAATGCCCCGGTTCAAAGATTTCCCCACGTATCTCAAAGCCCCAGCGCTGCCCACAAAGCCCCTGAGAACCATCTCACCGATGGGGGGCAAATCCAATGCCTTAGCGGGTCAAGCCGCAGGCTGTCTGCACACCATGGCTGTGCTACAGGCCTATCTGCTGTGGAAACTAGACGTGAGAGATGTCTCGGGTGGTCAGCAAGTCCAAGTAGTCCATGGCAAACCTTGTTTCCACTGAGAGACACATTTAGCTTGTTGTGCTCCTGGACACCGTGCTGGTGCCGACTGGCATGTTCAGCGATGCTGTTAATGCGGTCGTTGACAAGTTTCAGGAGGCCAAGAAGCAGTCTGAGGCATTTTAGCAATTCCTCCCAAATCGCCACATTGTCCCTGCCCAGTGGGCGCAGCCCCCTCCACAACCCACCACCGGAAAAAGAGATCCGGTGACACTAGAGGCCAATGCACCAGAAGATGTGCTTCAGGAAAGGGGCGTAGTGCACCTCACTATACGGTGCCTGCCCTGCCCCAGTGTCTTCAGAAGGCTGATTTATTAACCCTGCCACTCTCAGTTCTTCAGGGCACGGCCAGCTCCAGTGAATACCCTTCTTGCTCTCCACCCAGCACTGTAGCAGATGTGGGGAGTTCACCGCCTCTCAAGAGACTATCTAGCATCCAGACGTGTCTTAGTGGGTCCTGTGCACTGTAGACAGAGGCTATACAATTCAGTTCGGGTCTCGCCGCCTTGGTTCAACGGGGTGTCCTCCAAGCTGGCTCTGGTCATGGAACAGGAAGTGGACACTCTCTTGAGAAAGGTGGACATCAAGGTGGTCCCTCCTTCAGACAGAGAGTCCGGGTTCTACAGCTGATACTCCATAGTTCCCAAAAAGGATGGTGGGTTGCGACCAAAGAACTAAAGAATGCATACTTTCATGTATCCATCCTTTCGGCTCACAGGAAGTTCCTGAGGTTTGCTGTCAGGGCCGAAGCTTACCAATAATGGATGCAGCACTGGCCCACCTGAAGCTTTGGCTTTGCGACCGATTGGATGATATTGGCTCAATCAGAGCAACTCACTGTCCTGCATCAAGATGTCATTCTTTCCCACATGAAAGAACTCGGGTTAAGGCTGAACACCAAAAAGAGTGTTCTTTCTCAGTCACAGAGAACCACTTACTATTTTTTACTATCACATTTGTCCCCTGTTCGTGTCGAGTCCATCCTCATGGCCATCAAAAAAGTGAGGGAAGGCCAGACACTTACTGTGAAGCAGTTTAAGAGACTGCTGGGTCTGATGGCAGCAACGTTCACTGTGGTTTTACTTGGCCTCCCGCACATAAGACTGCTACATTGGTGGCTCAAGACCCAGGGTTTTTTTTTTGTAGGGGCAATCCACCTCATACGATCAAGGTCAAGTTGTAAACCCTACATGCCTTCGATGTGTGGAAAGATCCCGGGTTCTTGACTCAGGGCCCTGTGCTGGGAGTTTCTGGGTGTTGCAAAACGCTTACAACAGACACGTCCCTCATGGGGTGGGGAGCGGTCATGAAGATGTGGTACATAAATTGCCTGGAGATGCTGGCTGTGCTTCAAGCTCTGAGGCATTTCCTTCGAGACCTTATAGGCCACCATGGGTTGGTCTGTATGAACAACACATTAGTAAGTTCCTATATCAACCACCAGGTGGGTCTGCGATCTCGCCTCCTGTACAAGCTAGCATGTCAGATCCTCCTGTGGGCCCAAGGAAACTGCTCTCTTTGAAGGCAGCATATATCCCAGGCCGCTTAAACAAGGAAGCAGATGCCCTCTCAGGGCAAAGGCCGAGGCTTGGGGAATGGTGACCTCATCCCAATGTGGTGGAGCAAATCAGGGAACAATTTCACAAAGCTCAAGTGGACCTGTTCACCCCTGGGGCTGGATGCCATGTCCCGCTGCTTCTGAAAAGAGTTCTCTTTAACGGAGTTTATCTCCTTCTGGTGGCCCCACATTTGCCAGGCAGGCCATAGTTTGCAAACCTGTTAGCCTTTCTCAAACACCCTCCCAGGAAAAGTCCTCTCAAGAGGGATCTTCTATCTCAGGCAGGGGTCACAATAATACACCCCTGCCAAGAGCTGTGGAGGCAGTCACTCCTGAGGGCAGCTTCTTGCTGCTAGCCTCTCCACCAAGGTGGTAGAGACCATTCTTAAATCCAGAGCTCCCTCCACGAGGATTTTGTATGCCACGAGGTGGCGCCTGTTCACTGCATGGTGTAAACAACACCACTTAGATCCAGTTAACTGCCAAGTGCAGGAATTCCTTCCACCCTGAGGGTTTACGTGTCCGCCATTGCGGCCTGTCATGCCCCCTTCACAGGGCAATCGCTGGGTAAGAACCTGTTGGTGACACTCTTTCTCTGTGGCCTTCCATTGAGCCTCTGACCGAGGTGCCTTTATGGTTTCTTACAGTTAAGACTGTGTTCCTCTTGGCCATTCATCTCTCAAGAGAATAGGGAATCTGCAGGCCCTCTTTGTGGCCCCTACCTTCCTGGAATTTACTCCAGGCTTGGCCAGTGCCTTCCTCTACCCTCAATTAGGGTATGGTACTAAGGTACCCTTCGGTCGTAACACACATTGTTATGCTCCAGACATTCTCTTCTCCTCCCTTTTAGGCCCCAGAGCAGGAGAAGCTTAACCGACATATAAGTCCACAAAACAGAGTTGTGAAAGAAGTTGAAGCACCTGTGCGCTCAGCAGATGGATTGTGGGTGCTATTTCTTCCCTTTACGAGTCCTCTGGTCTACCCATTCCTTTTGGGGTCAGAGCACACTCCACTTGAAGTGTGGCTGCCTCTAAGGCCTTGTCCTCTGGAGTTTCCCTCCAGGACATTTGCAACAAGGCGAGCTGGTCCACCCCGCTGACCTTTAGCCTCGACCTCAGTGCCCCTCTACTGGCCCCTCTGTCCTTTGCCCGTGGGATTGGTCAGTCTGGATTGATTGGACTCTCGTTCTCAAAGCAATTCTGACGCAGCTTGAGTTCCTGAAGGGAAACGTCTCCAGGTTACATATGTAACCATGGTCCCCAGAGAGAACGAGACACTGCTTCTCTATGCCACACTGCCTGAATCCCTTCCCTCTTCTGAAGCTAGCACTAGTTTCACTAGATGTGCTTTTATAAGCCTTCTGGTCATGATGTCAGTGACGTAGCACTCTACATTGGATTGATTAAACACGTGATTCAGAGCATGGACAATAGGCATTCGGCAGTCCCAAGGTATTTTTGAACGCAGCGTTTTGTTTGCTCGGGAAACAATGCTTACATATGTAACCTGGAGAATTTTTTTCTCTAAGAACAAAATAAAACACATTTTTGTTTAAACTCTAGACCATGGTTTCATCCATTGACATGATTCTTTTACACAGGTCGTAGCTGCAGATTTAGAGAACTAATGTGGCTGAAAGGAGCTGTATAGGAGCAGCCTTGTTTCACAATGGACTACTGCTGTGTGTTTGAGGCGTACGTTTGCTCTAAAGCTTTGAAGGTTAGACTTTTGCTTTGAACTTGCTGAATTAAACCTGCATGAGATTTCCAAGAGTATGAGCTTCATAGTCACTCTCATTTAATCGGTACAATCAGGGACAGTATTCACAAGTGTGAAAAGGAGCAACTGTAAAACGACTAGGGAATGACAGAATGAGGATGTGATTGCCTTCAGATCTGTGGGCGGCCAATCAAATCAAACTAAAATACTCTGCTGTACATCTCTCTGTCTATGTGCAGCAAAGAAAAGGGACTGGTAAAGCATATAACATGAAAAAAAAAAAAAAAAAAAGGCATTTTCTTCTCTACATCCTCTTAGCACAGCGGATTAACAAAAAAGCATAAGAAGACGTTTCATCTTAGTCTTTGTCACTCTCTGAATAGTGCATATATAAGAGTTGAATATTAAGGTTAGACTACACACAGTTATATTCTCATTCTTATTGGATTTTAGTTTTACATTTGTTTCTTTTCACACTTTTTTAATAATGTCTTTAATTGTGCTAGCAATCTAACAGAAAACAAGGATATTAAAACTGGAATCAAACAGCAGAAAAGAGTCTAAATAATCTAAACAGCAAATAAATAAATAAAAAAGTAAACAAAGAAGCAAATTCAACTAAACTAGATTTATCACTGGCATTAAAATGGAAAACAGTTTGATTGTGAGCTCAACATCTCCGGCCACCATAATTAAGTGTAATTGTTTGTCTCACTCAGAAACACAATCAGCTAATCTCATGCTGTTTCGTTTTTAACGCAAAATCTATCTATCATACATGGAACTGCAACCAACAAGAATCTTGTCCCTTGTTGATAAGCGGCCTATTATTAAGACCATCAAAGAAATTACTGTGCCTGCTTTGAATCCAATCCCTGACAATCAAGCATGAAAGGTGTCTGTGCGAGACTGGTGTCTAAACAAACACGATCATGATGACAAGGACAGCGACTGCCCTCTTTGTTTCAGACAGCAGAAAGATCCAAGCAATGTCACACCTCCTCTGATCTGACTAGCCATTTAAGGTCGATTAATCATTTTTGCTAGAGGGAGAACACCATGGAGAGTGGAGCAGCTTAAAAGAAAAGCCCTGCTCGGCATATAAGATCAGCAGAGAGGCGGCTTAAGCAGCCAAGCAGCACAAAACAAGCACCATTCATTCTTACCATTTGATTTATTCTCAGATTGTTCATTTTGTTCCTTCGGCCATGGGATGTCATGCTGATTTGTGGCTTAAATGCTGTGATATTGATGTTTTCAAAGCTGCAACAAATCCTAATAAACCGGAGCCTAACCGCGAAAAACAGCTGTTATTGCCTTCACTTAAGCTCAGCATCACTGAAGGTCACATGATTCCCATCCTCATTAAAAGTTTCTGATTCTACTAATGTGCACGTGTGTGTACATGTGCGCATGTGTGCATGTGTGCATGTGTTTGATTGGTATAGTTCATACTGTTAAGGTGTAGTTCGTCTGTATCTCTCTGTCCACAGGTCTGAGCAGCAAGAGGTAACGTGTGATTCCTGTAGAGGTGATGGAGAAAACGGTGTTGTAGTCACTCAGTGTGATCTTCACCTGTGGGTCTTTACTCTGTAAATAAATATACAAAAAATTCCTTTGAAAAACAATCCAAATTTTACATCCAAATCCCTTACACTCAAGCAGGATACTGCAATTAAATCAAAATCCCGGTAAACTATAGTTAAAGTGTATCGCTTCATTTTCTTTCTTAATATCTGCATTAGCTTGCAAATGTATTCAATCAGATGAGCTCATCAATCTCCCTTAGATGAATGTGTAAGTAAGAGGAGGAAAGAAAAACTGGCAAAAAAAGATAGAATGTGAGAGAAAAATAATAATAAAATAGATGGAGAAAGAGAGAAGAGACAGAGCTGTTACATGCTCAGTGTTTTAGATAAATGGCACAGTTTAAAGTGAACATGCCAGTGTTCCAGAGGATTCTGTGTTCACACTGAGGGAAAAATTTAGCACTTCTTCTAAGCTGGAGGGGTCTTTCAGATAAATGATCGTATCTCATTGTTCTTCAACATCTGTGAAATTTTGCAGGCAATAAAAGACCATTACTGTTCCATTTTTGAGTTTATAACACTTAAAACACACAGATGCATTACGACAAACAGAGTTTACTCATAATCTCAGTCCCTGTCCATAGTGATAAGCACAATGAACACCTGTTTCTAGTCATTATTTTTGAAAAGTTAGCATTATGCTGCTTTGGTCTCCTCCCATGGAAACATCAAGCATACGCTCAATGATTATATTTATGTTACTGGGTTTTCATTAAACAGGAGCTTTATATATTTTCTTTTTACAAAAATGCCTGCATAAATTGCTCACTAAAAAGAAAACAAATGAACTAATTATTTTGATTTCTTGAATATTTTCTAATAATGAAAAGCACATTATGAAAGATAACTTAGCATATCTGACTTTGTAGCTGTGAGTTCAAACCCCACGATCACCAAGCTGCTGTTTTTGGATTCTTAAGAGTTAATTTCTTTATATGTCACTTTCAAATAAAGTGTTATTTAAATGAATATTTAGTCTACATCGAAGCATTTAAATACTAAAAACAAGTCAAATTTGACACCAACGGCATATTAACAACCAACATGTTTATTTTGCTTGTTTCTTTTTTCCTTATCCTGGAATATCCTAAGAATATTTAGCAATCAAGGAAGCTGTTTACATTTGATCTTGCTGTGACATTGATTCTGTTTGGATTATTTCCAAAATATAATTGGTTCATCGGTTGGTTATAATAATAATTCTATATAAATTACTTAAGCACGTGTAAGTGAAATGTCATGCAATAAAACTAAAATATAATCCAAACTGTAAATATACACTGCAGAATTCCATAACACAGAAATTCGGGGTTTTTGGTGCTACAGCTGATATATAGAGTCTGTCAACACTGCTAATGTGTACATTCGAATAAGTTTTATTTAATGTTTTACACTTTACATTAAGTTCACTCAATGCAAAAGATGACAGAGTATTTCCATACCACAGCTGCATCAGAAGAACTGCAGCACACTGACAATAAGGGGAAGAGACACATAATTGATTGGTGCAGGTGCACATCAACCAGGATGTGGAGGAATTTGGCGGTGTTAGAACAGCATATTTTCTAACACATCAAACATAATTGAGTGTCTGCCTTTCCCAATTGGTAATTCAAAATGCCACTTACTCCATGGGTCTGGAAATGAGACTGCGGCCAAACTGTGCATCACCTTCTAAAAAGACTTGCAGGCCCTCATCAACCCTAAAGCCTTGAAAACTTTTTTCCCATCTGCCAAAAAATTAATTGGAAGAGATGACCAGGACCAGAGGGACCCTGTGTCTGAGGGTCAATTGAGTAAGTGAGCTGTACTAATGAAAGTTAATTTGGCTTTCAGCAATCAATATGTTACAAGTCTGATTTGTAATTGCTTTTTTTTTGTCTATAGTTAAGCACAGTAGTCTATTTATTAATGACTCCCAATGCTTATTACGCAACTTCTAAAAGTATCTCTTACAAGCCTTAAATAATAAGGTAATAACATGTTAGATGGTGGCAACATCAGAATGTTTTAAAAATGATTTATAAATATGAAAAAGTACATAATGTTTCTGGTTGAGTAGAGCTCAAATGTGTTTAGCTTTGCATTATTGATGAACAGACATCAGTATGCTACTATTCGAAACATTTAAACACTGCTGAGGAATCCGTGCTGATTGCATTGCATTTTTTATTTATTTTTTACCACAGACATTTTTTCATTCATTTATACTTTTTATAAATGAATACACACAAACACACACACACACACACACACACACACACACACACACACACACACACACACACACACACACACCTAGGAGCAATTTAGCATTACCAATTCATCTAAATGTTTTTAAGAGGTAAGGAGTAAATCAGAGAACTTGGAAGACGTCAGCACAAACATGGGAAAAAACCCAAGTGATTTCAGACTGGGAAGTGACCTGACATTAGGTCCCAAAAGCTGTAAAGCAGCATCCCTACCATCTACACCACTGTCCCACCTGCAGACCTTGTTTTATTAGTAAAAAATATTCTGCATGACTTTTCACTTAGCAAATTGTGCAGACATTTTGCAGGATCAAAGAGTTCCTTTTTTAAGAAGCAAAAAAGAAGAGTCGAAATCTTATTTATTAGCATAAAACACTTCAAATAAGATTAATTATACCAACATAGTAAAAACTAACATCACACCTTAACCAAATATAGAAAAAAACAAGCAAACCAAGAAGACTAAGAGTTACGTTTTTTTAAAAAATCACAGCACACAACACGATCACCTACTGGTATAGCCCCTGGCGGAAGCTGAAACACACAAATTTAAACATAATGACATTGTTTAACTGTGGCTAAAGTAAACCAAATAACACATAATTCCACAATAAAACTTTAACAAAGGCTCTGATTCTGCCAGGGGTTATTATTTGTGTGTACCTCCTCTATGTCATTATCAAGGGCAATGATGGCCAGCGGTGCTGTGAGGTTGGCTCTGCCTGCCACGGTGCCACCCACAGGGGCCGACTCACTGATGAAGCCTTGGTAGGATGGCTGCTGGAAGTATGGTGCCTGGTTGTTTTCGTCTAACACCTCAATCTGCAAGTCGGCGAACGCAGGCAAAGGGTGGCCGTTATCCTGCTCGGCCTGCTCGCACACACATATACATATAAGAAAATAAACAATTCAAGCAAACAAGCACAGCAGGGGTAAATATGCTGTGGCGATGATACCCAGGAAGGTGGACATTTCCGTGTGAAACTGGCAGCTTATGCACAGCTCAGTGGGAGACCAAGATTCAGCACCACGGAGAGCTGCATAGGGATTAAGTCACAAACATAACCTAACAGCTCACATAGCAAAGAATGCGCATTTATAAAAAAGAAATCTACAATTAGTTCCTTTGATTTGCTGTTATAGATAAATGTTCCATTTAATGCAGAAATGAAGTGTCTCTGAGCTGTGAGCTTGGGTTTGTCTTCGATTATTTACTGAGATTATATACACACATGCCTTGAAAATCACTGACTAAGCCTGGTTTTATGATCGTATTTTAAATGGTTTTCTGAAATATAATGTCAAGTGAGCTTATTTTTGCCATATAGCTAACAGTAGCAATAAGGATTAAACATGTGACTTCTGTAAAGACAGCACTTGTCTGCTAACAGTGTATGATAAATGAATTCAAAAAACTTGTCTAATTACAGTCAACCATCACTACAAATTAATACAAAGTTATTTTTACTGATCACCTGAAAACAATATCCTATAAAAAAAATATTCCAGAATAAAAAATGGAAACCATGTTCATCAATCCACTAGAGTTCAACAGACATGTACAATCTGTACCAAGGTGTTTTGAGAGTTTTCTAGCAGCCTCAGTTAACCCACAAGTAAATCCTGATATGTAAACTAACACTAATTAGCTGGTTAAAGAGTATTTGATGGCATGTACTGTATGCAGAATCCTGTCAGATTCATGTAAAGTGAATGAGAGCATTAATATTTATCTCGTATCCAATAATTTTTTATATAAATGCTTGAGCAGGATTCTGAGTTCAGTAATCATACTTGGTTTTGTATCCAAAAAAAGCCAAAACAATATTTATCTCAGCAGAATATCTAAACATTCTTTACAAAAATGCTCTTTTTTTGTCTTATTGCTGGTATTTGAAATGCATTTGACATGCTGTTTCAGATTTTCTGAAGTAGCAAATACATAGTATAGCTAGACAAATATGGAAGTAGCACTTTACAGGGCAAACATAATAATTTAACATTTCTAAATAATTCATCGGCTGCTTCTCGAACAGCAATATGATTTAAGCTTCCTTCGACCTTTTTCCCTCTCTCCATCTGAATTTTGTCATGCCTACAGCTGCCGCTGTGCATTTGTGTGTTTCTTTGCTATTGAATTTCGTTGCCGGTACTCTTTGCCCTCCTAACTACTTCAAACTCACTTTGCTGTATATCATATAAAAATGTGCTAATATTGATTTAAGCTGATGGGAATACAGCCACGCATGTGCCCCCAGATGCCAACCCATGGACACTTATACACAATGTATGAACCTTTGTGCTCGAAATATTGTTAGCTGAATACATGAGAAAGTCCTGAGGTGAAGACCAAGATTTCTAATATGCAGGAAAAAAACAAGATTAGTAGAAATCAAAACTATGCGATAGAAAATATATACAAAAGAAATATGCTGCTAGACCAAGAGCAGTGTACGAGTTCTTCTATTGAATGCATCATACTCTATTTACTTTTATATTTATTGCCTGACTAATTGATCCTAATCATGCATAATTAGAATTCGCTCAGAACATGCAAATCCTCTACAAGTGCTGTAATTGATGTAATCTCCTGTAATTATCCTTGGATTGAGTGTGATTGGTCAAGTGTAAGTGTTAATGCAATTAGATTTAAACTTCATAGTAATCTAAAGTGTTTAAATAGAGTTTCTAAATACATGTGTCAATGCTACTGTCATGTAAATGTACATGAATAATTTGCACATAGTTCACGTACAATTTGTACCAGATTTTACTCCTTTTAGAGTCAATAGAAAAATGCAGTTAAACGTTAACAAAAATTATGATATTTATAAAATAATGACATTATTTTTAATAGCCAGGACTTGAGAATACACAAGATAAAAGCAAGAATGACCTTGATGACAAGATTGAAACTTTGGTAGAGGTCTCTCCTAACTGGCTTTAGAAGGCGGAGCTCGGCAGTGGTCTTGTTCAAAGAAAAGAACTCTGGGTAGACCGCTGGCTGTCCTGAAGGTGATAGGAAAGTGGGCACAAGTGAGAAATACAAATTACCTTTCATAGAACATCTCTAGAAGAAAAAGCAATATTTCTGTTAAGAGTGAAGATTTGTAATGCCTTGAATACCTACCAACCAGTATAAAGTAGAGAATGCCTGGTCGGTCTGATGGAGGCTGAATATTCCTGTCCTGATCCACTGCTCGGATAGGTGGTGACACGTTTAGAGGATTCAGTTTGCTCTAAAAAAGAATGGATGAAGAGGTGACCATTAATAAGAGTCATACATACATACATACATACATACATACATACATACATATAGTAACTTCAACATTAAGGAAATATCAAATCACTCCATGTTTTCTGGATTGATATTTGTTTTACTTTAGTGGACATTCGGTCGACATTGTTTATGTAGCTAAAAAATGCTATGCCTACACATAACTATCTGTTTCTTTTTCCTGCAGCTCTCATTTGGAGCATTCAAAGATATCACAAGGTCAGAACTGTGGTATTTCTATCTTTATTGGGACATTTGACATAAATATAAAAACATACCATAAAAAAAAACTTAACCTCCCTCACACTCACATGCAAACAAATGGCTGCATTGCTGATAAGAAACATACACTCTGTAGAAGGCTTTTATACCAAAGGAAAATTTATCAAAAACAGCAACAAAAAAAAACCCGAGATGATGATAAAGGATTATTTAATTGTAACTTGTTCCTACCTAAGACATTCGAGAACACACAAATCTCCCTAAAAAAATAACTTAATACCACACTCTACCTCATAATGTGTGGTTCTCTGCTCTTTATTTCTAACATATAACTACTGCTACTTAAAGGGACAGCCAATAAAAAAAGAAAAACTATAAAAAAAAACTAACAAACAACATGAAACAGGGAAAAATACACATAGCGTAATGGCACTGCACACTCACCAATTAAGTTAACACTTTGGAGAGGTTAGTTAATTTCACTATGTTTGCTTTTCACAAAAGTTTGTGGTACTACAAAAAACAAGTAAATTATGGAACCTCACTAATGCTACACAAAAATTCCTCATTCTCTTTCGCATAGTCTTCATTTTAATCTAAACTCACAGATACACAGGTAAGATCCTTCCCTACAAATTCATCAAACAAATTTGAAATCTTATTACTGAGGTTATTCAAAAGCAACACACATCTCATGTGCACACAGCAACTGATTAACAGAAAACGAAAACCAGAGGGTACTGTAGAGGGACGTAGCTGCACTAAAACATGCATAGTGCAGCAAACAGCAGGGTTGAGAGGACAGACCGCCTCATAAACATATCATTTTTATGCTTAGCCATCTGCATCGGTTTTCCACAAACTATGATGCACACAAGGAATAACAGTTACTTCTTTTCACTGTGTGTCCCTCTGTTTTCAGCTGGAAGAAGTCGCACTCTATCTACTCCAGCTCCTGTCCTGAAGCACCACCATCAAGCTCACTGATGGCCATTGAAGGAGTTATGTGTGTTTTCATGTTTTGATGCTTTCTCTGTTCAGTGCACTTCCCTCTACATAATGCTCTTGTAAAATTTTGTGTTCACTATACACACACACACACACACACACACACACACACACACACACAAACAAACACACACACACAAACACACACAAAAACCCACAAAAAAACCCCACAAAACCACAGTAGCAAATGGATAAACATTACACACTTATTGCCTTGGCATTTATCCAGGCTGGTTGTTTATCTAATAAACACTAACTCACACTGGAGTGGTGGATGTGCACGACAACGCAATTTAGAAGCTTGAGTATAAGGTGAACTTCAGGTACACTCTTACACAAATCGTTTTTCTTTATTGTATCAAGCAGTAATTCCTGTGGACTCCATCCACTACACAATTAAACAAAAGTAAGGTCTGATTTATGCGGCAGCATCCTACACTTCTTTTCTTTCCCTTTCCCCCTGTGTCTTTTTAACCTGCTATCTGGAATGATTTGCTTTTGTCCTATGCGTTCTAACCATTGTTCAAAGAGTTCCAACATGTCAAATAAATGTGATCAGCACATATCACATTAAAATGTATAATACCTTTAGTTTTTGTGGGGTTGGTTTGGGATAAGGGTTTTTTTTTTTTTTGCAAAAAGATTTTGACACTTGCTAATACCAACACTGATGAATAACTCTAACAGCTTTAAACAGCATCAGGAATATGGAATATATTAATAATTTCTGTATATAACCTAGTTGCTGTTGCGTGCTACTTGCAATTATTTTTCCCGCTGATTTTATGTTTAAGATGTTATGTTAAGTTTAATATTTATCTTTAATCTAAAGCATCAGAGCATAAAGGTTGAAAAGAAGTGCAAGTGCCTTAGTGCTGGCTAAACTGAAGTGCTTTCATCTGCTTCATACTCAATACATTTCTATGCATTCACTTCACAGCAATTCTTAATGACTCTAGTTCATGCCCTCAGGCTGCTTGTCCTCATGGTCTCTAATAAAGATACTGATTAAATGTCATGAAGATGCTTTATTTGGCTTCATAGATTGCAGAAATCTTGTTGTACATTCTCCTGATATTTCACTAAAAAGCAGTTTGCACTTTACACTGCCTAGACCATTATGTGTGAAATCTATGTTTTTTTTAGCTTTTATGTCTAAAAGAAAGTGGACATCTGACCATCATCTATATATAGGCTAGGTCTATGTATACCGTAGAATTGAAATTTCTCTTTAATGGAACTAAATGTCCTAAATCTGTTCCAGCACAACAATGTCCGTGTGCACAAACGGACCTACATTAAGTTTCATTAGCCTAAATCTGACCTCACCTTGTTAATGGCCGTGCCTTAGGTGCCCCCATACTTTCAGCCATACAATAAACATCCAGAAAACAATTATTTTGTGTTGTTTGGTCATTAGTGTTATAACAAAATATAAGCTATATATAAAAATTTCAAGAGAACAATGTAAAAATCCATGGCTGTGTTTTTGTCTCTCAACTTTACAGCTAGGACTTCAGAAATAAATAGCCAGAATTACCAGAATTTGTGGTGATAATAACATGAGGAAATTGCTTTAATCATGTTAAAAGGAATAATTATAAAAACAAAGTAAAAAGCTAGGACCTGGTATTCCAAAATATAAAACTCTTTATAGATATAAACATATCATTTGATTATAAATGTTAGCAGGTTGTAAACTGTTTAATGGAATGACTGCAGCAATACTTTTACTTTACCATATCATATATTATGTAATAATATCGATTAATTTAACTCAGCAAAAGCTGGCCAAGCAGAATGAGAATAATAGTAGTTTGTCATTTTAGCTACTGAAAATGTTACAGAAGTTACAGAAGAGGATGAGAAGATGGTACTTTTGCTAACTGTTAAACTAGCATTGATAAACCTAAACACATGACATACTGTAGATAATGCAGTCAGTGGTGGATTCATTGTGTCTCAATAATATAATACAATGCTTACTGTATGTCTGCTTTTCTATAAATTGATTAAAAAGTGTAAAACATTCTCATGGACTTGTTTACATAAAAAAATGTCCAAACGTAATAACTCACATTCTCTCCCCCAGGATACTGGAGCTTTATGCTGAACTCTAACAAAACATTTTTACTCCCACATGAATAAATCCAATGCAGGTACACAAACAGACATTGCAGCTTGTCATGGAAGATGGCAGGATAGCCTTTAGCTGTACACTAAATTAGTGGTGTGTGTCTGCAGGTGAGATAAAGTTTAGCATTGTTTAACAATTACTGTTTGGGGCTGTTTTTTTTTCTTACAGTCACTGCCCCCATCAGTGACTGATTCTCCAGGTACATACTGTAGCAGTAACTGTTTAAACAGCTGAATGGAAAGGCAAGCATGTCCCTGCTGAACTCATAGCGGAAGCAGTGTTGCATGGGTCGAGTTCTTACCGGGTCTATGAGTTCAGGAATGACGGCACGGTATGTGACAGGGCTGCAGTCTCGTGTGTTATTGACCAGAACGCAGGGCAGGAACATGGGACCCAGGTCATCTCCGTCCAGAACATCCAGCGTCAGCGTTGTAGTAGCAGTGTGCCGGCTGGATGGAAATGGAGCACGATCCTGCAAAATGTGCAAACATACGAACACATACAAAAACATCAGCTAAAGTTTATCCTTAATGTTCTGTTCAAAGCTTAGCAGTGCATTTCATTTGCACATATCATCTTCAAATCAGCCAAATAATCAATACCTACAGAAATACACACCCCACTTTTTATATTGAATCTGTATTATGCTGTATGCAAATGTTCGCAATTGAAAAGCAGAAGTCAAATGAATGGGTAATAAAAAAATGTATAATAATTTTAGCAGCTTAAAAAAAAGACATAAACAAGTAAGATTTTTCTTTTAAAACATTATTTGTGGAATTAAACCAGATCCACACATTTTTATTTAAGGAAAATATTTCTATTAAGTCTTAGAAGAACTCTTTTCTGAAATGGTGATGAAGTTTTGTGTGAAAAGAAACAAGAGGAATCTCAGAGCAATAAATGACTGCATGATTTTTGGGTTAAGAGTGAGGTAAAAAAATAAAGAAATAAAAGCATAGGGAGGGGAAATGGACAAATTTATTCAGTCACCTTTTTAATAATTGACTTGTTTCATGTCCTTGCTAAGTGAATTCCAGTAATAGGCACTCTCACCACCTGAAACTTATGAGGCTTTTAGAAAATGTGTCAGCCAACCACCAGAGGCACACCACCAGACACACACACACACACACACACACACACACACACACACACACGCGCGCACACACACACACCTGAACATATTTGAAAGCTTTCTGAATGTGAGTGAATTTTAAATTTCCCCTCCTGTCTGGAGGTATAAGACAGGATCAAAAGCGTGCCATTTTAAATTGAGACTCATGGATCCTGCAGGCAGTCTGGCATCATATTGAACGAAGGGGTACCCAATCAGTACAGCACACCACTGGAGCTCTTATACAGATGTATGAGTGTGTGAAAAGGCAATGCTGAATAAGTTCTACTTCTGAATAAATTCTTACAAAAGCACAAAACGGATTCGAGCAAAAGATTCGCCACAGCTAGGGGTCCAGAAAAAAAAAGCCTAGAGATCTTAAATTACCAACACAAAACCAAACTCCAAAACAGTCAAATGTTTAATAAAACAAAAGTAAAAGTTTAACCTGTAGTAAAAATAGGACGTGATCACAATACATGGCAATCCATACATATATACATATACATCGACATAACCGGAACCCGGTTATGTCGATGTCGTAGAGCAGGGGTCTCCAATCTTTTCCAGAAAGGGCCGGTGTGGGTGCAGGTTTTCATTCCAACCAATCAATGGTCACACCTGATAGTCATTGAAAATGAAGATCATTAGATTTGAACAGGTAGGATTTGGTGTGGACTTGCTTGGTTGAAATGAAAACCTGCACCCACACTGGCCCTTTCTGGAAAGACCCCTGTCGTAGGGGGTCGCCAAAAAGCATTGAGGTATCCGATGATCGAGATAAACGAAAATCAAAATGGCGGCAGTATATAGAAGTGGAACCGTCAAATTCTCGGGGGGGAATCGGCGGTTCGCTTTGGGAAGAAAAGAGCAGCCGTTGAGAGAGTGCCGGTGGGAAGGCACGTACCGGGATACACATGAGCGATAACAACGACTGCCGTAAACCAACATATACCAACAATAACGGACAGTGAGAGTGTCGAAGTTTAAATAGGAGCTGGTGATGATGATAAACGAGTACCATATGTGCGCGATTGAGGCCGGGAGCTTCAGAGAAAGCGGCCGAGAAAGCACCTGACACGCTGAAGGGGGCTGAAGGAGGCGTAGCAGGTGGATTCCTGACAGATAAACATGTACTGTATGTATTTTTATAGCATGCCTTAATCAAACAAATCACGGTAACGCTGTTGTGTAAAAAAAACCCTCCAAAAACACGTACATGCACATTCTCATTTATTAACTCACATCATGTACATAAAGAAATTTCAAGCACGTTAATATACTGCCGCCATTTTGATTTCTGTTTATCTCGACATCGACATAACCGGGTTCCACTGTATATATATATATATATATATATATATAAACATATTGGGCCAAGAAACACAAGGAATGGACTATGTAAGAATGGACAGCTTCTAAATGTGTGATCCCCACTATGAAATATGGAGAAAGAGGTGTGATGGTTACACTATGGTTAATTTAGTTGAATCTGAGAGCACACTTAACCAGCATGACCACCACAGCATTTTGCAGCATTATGCAATCCTATCTGGCATTTGCACTTAGTTGGAAGATAATTTGGTTTCCAACAGGACAATGAACACAAACACAATTCTAGGTTATGTAAGAGCTATTTTTGTTCAAGAAGGACAGTGATGAAGTGATGCATCTGATGTCCTGATCTCCACAATCACCTGATCTAAATCCAGTTGAGATGGTTTGGAAAAAGATGGACCAGAGAGCGAAGGAAAGGCAGCCACCAAGCACTCAACACCTCTGGGAACTCTTAAACCTTACCTCATGAAGCTGACTGAGAGATTACCTTGAATGTGCAAAGCTGTCATTAAAGCAAAATGTGGCTACTTTAAAGAATAAGAAATATAAAACATATTCTGTGGAGGGGTTTTTTTTTCCACATTTTTGTTTACTAAATAATTTCATACATGTTTTGATGTCTATTCCAGAAACACTAGGCATAAATGGCATCTTGCTTACACATTCACACCTAGGGACAAAAGACTGAGAAACCCATGGGAAGAACATGCACAGAATCACAAAACAGCCTGTAAATAAAGCTAAAGACTATAAACAAGTCATGTACCTTGGTGCTGTGAGGCATCAGTGTTACCCACTGTGCTATCATGCAGCCCTAATCTGACAATAGATAATAAAAAACAGGCAAGCCTATTTCTGTGGGATTTCCTTCAACTTCACACAACACATACACTTTAGGATTTGAAGAAAATTGCATCAGAATGAGGAAGCAGTTATAGGTTATGTTCCTAACCACACAAGCATAAATGAAGAAAGGTTATAATGGGATAATAATATACAGGAAAAAAAAAAAACAGAATGGACCAAAAAAAAATGGCTATTTTGATATTATTTACCACAAGGTCTTGGTACAGGTCTCCTAGAGTTAAAATTGATTTGATGGAGCTGAGCAAACACATAACCAGTCCAATAACCAGTATCTGACATTTGTAACATACTCTAATTATAGCTTATTAAAGCTTTTATCATGAGGCAAGTAGACAATGAATCATAGTTTACATTCAAGTCAGTTCACATTGTCAAAAGTACAAAAATACTTCTAAATAAAAAAGGAAAAAAGGAAAATACCAAATCTTAGTGAAAATACTGTGAGCTGCCATATTTCAACAGATTCTGCAGATCTTCTTCAAAGTGTTAATGAAGGAATGAGAGTAATTTGACCATTATCTACAACATTATAATGAATTTAGAGCAAAGGAATTATGAAGTCACTACAGCAATGTAAAATTAGGAATAACATTTTCATTGATATTTCATTGCACTGAGATTTGATTGCAGCATTAAACAGCTCCATTTGAACAGCCCACATTCTGATGCACAATTATTAAAACAATTATTATTTAGCAATTATTATTATTTAAATAATCAGCATGTGAGCTTGGTTAGTAAAGTTGTAATGAATTCTGCTAGAATACAAACTGACTTATTAATTATAGTTAATTATTTTTAATAGGTAGTAAAATAATAAGAAAGAAAACAAGGAAAATAAGAGTTAGAACTGCATGCAAAACTAACAAATGGCTCATATTACTTTTTAGTTTTAAGACCAATATTACATACTACTTTAATTATGCAGGGTTGGGAAAGTGCTTGCTAATTTAAATGTTCCTAAACTTTTTTTCTAAAAAGTTATTAAAGTACTTAGTGATACAATGCTTCTGGGACTCAAGATTTGTCAAGAAAACTAATCCTAGTAATAAACAATGTAGAAATACAATTTGCTTTGAAAAAAAAGGGTCACTGCTTTAAAAATGCTGCAGGATATTCTAATGGATATAGATGCTTAGGAATCTATTTCTGATTAATTCATCCATGCCGGTATAAAATAAAGTAATATGATACCATAATTTAAACTTATAATGGTTAAGACTCATCTAAATGATGAAAACATCTGACCATCTTTTAGGAAGAGGTTTTAAAATAAAAGTGACAAAGTGAGCAAAAACTAGTTAAATATGAACAATATTCTTATGCCGGTTGGTCATTATCATCCTCCTCTGCAAAAATCACTCTAGTGTGCTCATTGGAGAACAAACTTTATGGAGCAGCTGCACTGATAATGCGCAATTGCAGGTTGCCTGGCTTTATGAAGGCGTGCCCAGGCATTTATTCAGTTACTCTGGTGTAACATCAAACTGAGCAGTGCGGTCAGCCTAAGGGCACACTAAAAGCAGAACAAGAGCTTAGCAGTGCTAAGGTTCTGCCTGAAGCCAGGATTCACTTTCTAGATGACGTCCCATGTTCTGTCTTTGTTGTAGAACAAAGCCGCCTTCACATTTTCTGATGAGTGTCAAAATGCTGTCATAATGGTGTGAAGAAGTTCAATACTAATGAATGCTCTAATCTGATAAATATATGTTGCTCATTCAAAATACCAGCCAGTAAACAATTTCATAAACAAAAGCAGTGACACTTTCCCTGCATTTGCAGCAACACATCAGCCATGATGTTAACAAGGCAGATCTCACAATCAAATTACTTTCCTTAATATATTATGTCTTAAATAAAAAAGGACAATTAAATGAAAACACATGAAAAGCTTGAAATGATGTTAACCTAAAATCTAGTTCTGGATATAGAGAACGGTAAAAGCGTAACTGTAAAAGCACTTACATTGGCCTGGACTATGATTAGGTAGCGCGTTCTTTCTTCATAGTTTAATCTCTCAGCAAGAACAATGTTACCAGACAATGTGCTGGCCACCTGTACAGTCCTGTTTGACATCTGTGAAAGAAAAACACAAAGATGAACGACAGAGACAGCCAAAGAATAAAACACATTTTGCCATAGCAGTTAAAAACTCATAAAATAGCTATACATATTTAAAATGGACTTTACCGGGTCATTCGGATTGTACTGGATGCCGTATTCAATTTGGCCATTCGGTCCATCATCAATGTCAGTGGCTCCATTGTTTCCTGAGAAACCAGTGAAGATGGTGGTGCCAACAGGAGTGAGCTGGAGAGGCAGAATGTTACAAACATAGACAATGTAATCAAAATTAATCAACTGTCACTGAGACATTCATGCACTATTTATATTATACATTTATATTATAAAGTCTCTTCGTTTAAGTTCTAAATACTGAATAAAACATAATTTGGTAAAACATAAGTGGTACTAGGTTTATATGTAACATTCCTGCTATTCTGTCTATTTTTTTTAATGTACCATATTCTTTAATTGGGATCAAATCATTTTCCAATTCTCACTCTAAGCAATATATTAACTCAATATGACATAAAATTCTAAGAAACATGACATTTTTCAAAATATTAATTATTAAAATATTAATATTAATTAATTTCAAAAAGCAAATTCAGGTCAGAGAATCAGAAATATTTCTCCATCCATCAAAATCAGAACCATGGGTACAGTAAGTATGTGTGCTGAGCCAACTTTAACTAAATATGTTGCTGCAGCTGCTAACATAACTATTGCATAGCGAAACACATACATAAATAAGTTATACAAGCTTGAAAATGATGTATTTGGAGTGTTGTTGTTTTTTTTGTTAGAATTTTAGAGATAGTGCTGCTCTTTACTACAATGCTTTTTTAATTATTACAAATTGTACACATAAAATAATGATACATTTCATGAATAACTAATTCATAGTAACATTAGTTGCATAAGCCTTTGACATAGGAGATTTTCGATCTCTCAGTAACATGATGAATAGTGTTTTCTCTCATTAAAATGAGAGGCTGGTGAGGAAATGTCTATATATAGCTCTTCACAGCTATGCCACTCGCTTCATAATTGTCAGTTAAAGTTCTCTAAAAAGAAAAACTTAGCTGTTTTAAAGATTGTTTTTAACCAGTTTATTAATGCATGGTTATGCAGAATGTCCACAGCAAAAAAAACAAACCTGTAAATGAGCTGTTATAAGAATATATGTTAAAAATAAGCGCAAACATATCAACCTGGATTTTAACCAATGATCTTGTAATCACTGTAATCTATGCAGACAATTTGGTAAAAAATCATCAAATGCGATCTTCCGGGCTCTTAGCGCGCACTTACGGTTTTGCGGCGCACGCTTCCGGTTTGGCCGCCATCTTGACGTTTTTTCTGCATCACCGGTAATTTAAGGAGAACAAAGACATTTACTCAATGCCAAGTTATCTCACCGGCTTTCCATGTACCTAGTATTATTCCTTTCACCCTGCCTGTTCTGGTTCCTATTCCCTACTAGTGATCCCGATCCCTGTTCTGCTCTGCCTCTGCTCTGATTTGGATTTTGGACTGTTTTTGGTCTATGTTTTTACTCTGCCCTATATTGCTCTGGTTGTCAGCTCTTGGATTTTGGACTGTTTAGAATTTAGGATTATGGTTTCCCTGCACTGCTTTGTCTCCTGGCTCTTGGACTTGAACTGTATTATGGACTTTGTTTTGCCTTTGCCTGTTTCTTTTTTCAAAGCCTGCTTTCTATTACCCTGTGGCATCCTGCATTTGGGTCCTTTCCTCCCAGTCACACATCACTGACAGATTAATTGATTATTTTTTGGGTGTGGCAGCGTATTTGACACCATATACAGTATATACACTACCCAGAATGTCAAAATAAAACACTTTCTAGATTCCATGCAAAGGACAGTGTGAACTTGCAACAGAAACAGCACAAACGGCACAGTATGATAACATTGGCTTTTTCGCCTGTATTTTTGAAAAATAATAAACTTTCCAACATAAGGAAAAGACAAAATATATTTTTTAATGTAAATAATTTTTTTATGGAATAACATTTGTAAAAGTGATATGTTTTTTTTTCCCTAGCACGTGGAAAATTAACTATACAATAGCAAAGCAAAAACATAAAAGTAAGAGAAAACAAGAAAAGATCAAAAGTGCAGGTGGTAGGAAGAAAAGTCAGAATAAAGCAGAACTCCCCTGAGGCCTGAGTGTGTGTGTGTGTGTGTGTGTGTGTGTGTGTGTGTGTGTGTGTGTTTGTGTGCATCTTATATCTTAAAGAAAATTCTTTATTTTCTTTATGATGACTTTTTATTTATTTTTTTACTTATAGTTGAGCCTGCTTGCTGCCATTTCTTTTTAAATAAGAAATAAGACTTACAATATAAAATATGATGAAACCTAATGCAAGACTGATTATCTGTGTATAACATCATGGTCCAAATTTTTTTTGGGCTTTTATTATTGCATTATATAGTAATTTTAACATTTTCAGGTATGTAGTTACATCTGCAAGAAAAGTTGTTCCTGTTACCACGTGTCACAGCACAGATAAACATCCACTCCCTTCTTTTTTCCTCTCTTCACCAAAAAAAAAAAAAAGCTTGACATTTTCGCTGGGGAAAAAAAGTGTAAAACTCCTCTGTTCTGAAGCCTTAAGGAAATGTTACATAAACAGCGCATAACAAAAAAACTAGGCACATCAATGACTTTTTTTTTTTTCCTTTTTTAAAACTACGCACTTTTGTCAGGTCTCAGAGACAGAGTGGTTTTAAAAAAAAAAATGGCAGACGAAGCTTTGTTATAGCATTGTCAAAAAAACAGGCAGGGGTCAGGCGATCAACAAAGGCTAGAGACAAAACAAAATCCAAAATCCAGAGCAAAACAAGCTTAAAATACAAAATATTCTGCACGAGAAAAAAGCATGGAATGTCAACAGTGAAGACATGCGATGTTAATTTGCATCATGTGGTTGGTTTGCGAATAGCTTATATAGTATATATAATGGTTAATGTATTGATCATAATATCCTTCTTTGCTAGACTAGAAAATGTTTTTGGAATAAAGGGAAAAACTGTCTCCTGGTCTTATTTGACTGATCGCTATCAAGGATCTTTCTTAGGCCAACTGCTTTTCTTTTTTTATTTGCTGCCTCTGGGTAAAATTATAAGTAGACATGGTATTAGCTTTCATTGCTATGCTGATGATACACAGTTGTATATTTCAGCAAAGCTAGATGAGAGAGATCAATGTCGAAGAGTGTGTAAAGGACATTAGACAGTGGATGCTTGATAACTAACTTCTGCTTAACTCTGATAAGACGGAAGTAAGTTTTATTAGGACCACATGCAGCTAGAAGTAAACTTTCTGACTGCATAGCATCTCTGGATGGTCTTTCTATCTCAGTTTGTACAGCAGTCAAAGACCTTGCTGTGATTGTTGACTCTAGTCGGTCCTTTGTGGCTCATAACGTTTGAATAACCTTTAAATAACATTAGCAGGATAGCGTTCTTTTAACTTAGAAATAGTGCTAAAATTAGAAATATGATGTCGTTACAGGATGCAGAAAAACTAGCTGATGATTTTGTTACATCTGGATTACACTAATGTAATGCTTTACTGTCTGGGTGTTTAAGTAAGTGCATAAATAAGCTTTAGTAAGTCAATAATGCAGCAATAAGACCACATCACCCCTGTTTACTCAGTCTACACTGGCTGGCAATTAAATCTCGCATTGATTATAAAATGCTACTACTGACGTATAAATCACTTAGCGGTCTCATCCCGCAGTATCTAAATGAACTTCTGTTCCCTTATGATCCCCACGCCTACTTAGATCAAAAGATGCAGGCCGTTTGTTGGTACCTCAAATAATAAAGACTACAGCAGGGGGCAGAGCTTTCACTTACAAAGCCCCACAGTTATTGAATTGTCTTCGTACTGGTTTTCGGGACTCGGACACAGTCTTAGTGTTCAAGTTGAGGCTGTAGACATATTTTTTTAGTCAAGCCTATTAAAAGTAGGGTTTCTTAGGTAAATGAGCAGATCTGGAGGGATCATTGATATTAAATGTTCAGTGAACTGGGATATGTGTATGCTGTCATCCCCTCACTCTCAACATTCACTCAGGTTTGTTGGCTGTGGTGTGGGGGACCATTTCTAATCCCAGAGATCCCTTATGTCTATGTTATTTTTTGGCTCTTCCTTTTAGTTAAGCTGCTGTAGTGAGTTTTGCTGTAATCCCCGACTGCACCATATCCTTAACTTTTACACAACAATAAGGATACTTAATAATCCATATCCTTCTCTCCCTATCACCCCTCATTCTCTCTCTGTCAAGTAAAACATGCTCCTGAAGTAAAAGTGTCCACTGTTCCAGGCCCTCTCCTCTCTTTGTATCTGCCTGCTTCATCCGATCCTGCCTCTGGATGGTGTTCTCTTGGATTGGAGGCCACTCTGTGCAGCTGTGTATGGTTTTTTATTAACGGCCTTGGGAGCCATGAAATTACGAAGTAAGAACAGGAGCTTCAAGGATTTGGATTTGGACTGTAGTTAATGTCAACAGTCTGCTACACTGACTCAGGACAACAGTTTGCATCTAATTATTATCACTGCACACCTCAACATCATTTAGCTGTAATAAATGTACATTTGGTGCCACCCAGATGAGGATCGGTTCCCTCTTAAGTATGGTTCCTCTCAAGGTTTCTTCCTAATGCAATCTCAGGAAGTTTTTTCTCACCACAGTCACCACCGACTCACTCATTAGGGACCTACACTTATAAATAACATACACACACTTATCATGTAATCATGTAAACCTGCTTTGAGGCAATGGACATTACAATGTTAAAAGTGTTATACAAATAAATTGAATGAATTGAATTGAGTGTATGTACAATAAAAGAAACTGACCTTGTAGAGGAGACTATCATCATTTGAATGGCAGAACTGCTGAACCATTTTCTGAATTACAAAAATGTTTTAAGTACTCAAAATGTTGTGAATAGTCATGGTTCTATATATAACTGTTACAAAGAACCCTTGTGGAACCATTTTCCAGAGTGTAAATGCATAAAATAGTGTAAATGCATAAAAGCCATTAGTGTAAGTAGATTTTGTTGCAGTCCAATTATGATTACTTTATTGCATCCAAAGATTTAGAATGAGATCAGAAGCATCTTTGGTTTAAACCAATGAATGAAAAAGCAGACTGAGAATCAATATCAGTTAGCATCTAATATTCATGCAGACCTCATTATGGAGTTAGGCACCGCCACACACACTGTGTGCATGCCCACTTGGCTCTGAATGTACAGTCCAAGTAAAGGCAATATAGATAATCATAAGTGGTCAAACTTTGGCTTCTCTGTGAGCTGTGCGCAAACTGAATCATTTCACTCTGTTGCTGAAGCTTATGCATTAACTAAGTCACACAAACGTGTCAGCATCAGAGCAATTTCATGCTCAGCACCTACTCTCAATTATGATAATGTCTTGCAATTCATAAAAGGTGGAGGTGCACTGCTCAACACAATTATGAAAGCATGTACAGCATGTCTGCATAGAGAAATACACTTTAGGTGGTATTCACACAGCTTATATCTGCAGTGCTGTCAAGAGGAAAAAAAAACCCACAATTTTAGGATTCTGAAAAAAACATAAATTAAGTAAATGTTCAATGATAAATATTAGACATTCCAATATTTTAATATTCTTATTTGTATTCTTAATTCGAAATTCATTAATTAATATTCTAAATTCTTCACTACAGGTAGTTTCTAAATTACGATTGAGATGCGTTACCATGACACCATCATAACTAAAAATATCGTAAGTTGATATCGACCAGGAATCTTAAAAAATGGTGATCAGTATGGGGTAGTATACTGTAATTTGTTAATAATAAAACAAATGACAGTGCATACTTTAGCAAAACAGAGCAATTGACACTACCGTAATTTATAAACTTTACATTATGCAGGGGGCAAGAGGACAAACACCGGTTTACGCATGGAGGGTTTACGCATTGATAGTCTCAGTGTCCAATAACGCCAATAAAAGGGAGAGAGACAAGAGCTAAAACTGGGCTTTGAAACACCAAAAACACACAAAAAAATAGGTGCTTTATCAATGAGACAACTGAACTCTGTTGATTGCTGGCAAGAGTAAGGCATCTCACAAGGTGGGAGATGCGTACATCCTAGCAGCCTCCCAAGGTATGCTCCCACATATGCTGTTACGTTGCCCGCCATGCAAAAATGAAAATATTTTTACATTTGTGTCATATTGCTATCATCATCGTAAGCTAAAAAAAAAAGTTGAACCATTGTACAGTAACTTGGGGACTACCTGTATTTCTATTTACTATTGTTAACTATTCATTTATTTTTAATCATGTTAACTGCTTTGTACAAAAGGTCAAATTGTCCTTTAGCCCAATCTCTTCAGAAACTGTCAAATTAGAAAAGCAAAAAAAAAAAAAAAGAAAGAAAAATGAGGCCTTTAAAAGATGCCCACTTTTTCCAACTCTGGTCTTGGAATATCACTGGCCCTGCATCACATTATAAACTTTTTTCTTGAGTTGAACACATCCACATGAACTCAGAAAGGGTTTATTAAATAACTGATTATGTGGTCTGTCGATTAGAGGTGTTAAAAATGCCGTACAGGGCTTTCATGGTGCACCACTGTATCAATCCATTTGTGTTAATGTGTGTGTGTGTGTGTGTGTGTGTGTGTGTGTGTGTGTGTGTGTGTGTGTGTGTGTGTGTGTGTGTGTGCTTCCCATTTTTAAAGAAACGTAGCAACAACCATTTTAGCTCTGATGAAGAAAGTGAAAATGCAAGCAGACTGTATAATTAGTTTAAAACCTTCAATGAACAATGCATACTAGGATTATGTCCATCACTTTAATCAAGATAAGCAGCATGACTTCTTTACTTGGTCCGGAGCTTTATCTGCACAGCAGACGGAACTGACCAATCATCAGTGCTGAGCTGCATTTTTCTCATCTACAAAAACACTGAAGTCTGAAAATGAAACTCTTGCTGCCTGATGCACAGCCACATTAGTTATGCAGAAGTAATGTGTCATCAGCATAGGCAATTTTGCCCCACTATTAAATAGCCGGTGATTATATTGCATGCTTCTGACTGAAATTGAGCGATGGTAAAATTAAAACGGGGAGGGGAGAGAGAAAGACTAAATGCACTGAGAATAAAGGGAGAGTCAAGAGATGTAAGAGGCAATGCTTAACCTCTACAGTCCGAGCCAAGATAAAATATATATATATATATATATTGTGTATTGCACAGCCAGTCAGCCAGTCTTTTTTATTGTAGCAAGACAGCTGAAAGAACCTGTTTATTGACCTGACATTCAAATTAAATCAATGCAAAGCAGTGGTCTGCCTCCTGATCTCAATCTCTTACAGATAAGAGCAACAAAATACTTTCCCAAAATCAACATGACATCATCATCAGTATCTACCATGTCACTTTCAAAAAGAGTTTTTAAAGGTGCTATTCATGTTACATTTCACTGAAGAGGGAAAGAAGTGCATAGGCCAACATAAAACTGTTATGAATCAGGCTTTTGACCACTACTGCAAATCCAAGCAATTTGGAGGTTTGTAGTTGATTGTAGCTTATTGGTTACATTTTCAGACTTCTGATGGGAAAGTCTTATGTTCAAATCTCAGCACTGCCAAGCTTCCACTGCTGTGCCCTTGAGCAAGGCACTGAAACCCTCAACAGCTTAATTGTATAAACAAGCATCTGCCAAAAGACACAAATGTAAATAATTAGGTTTAAAATGCTGTCGGTCATTGATTGGAAGTTAGTTACCAAGTTCAGCCCCTTTAATTATCATAAGGAGAAAGCCATGTGTTGAGTCAGAGTCACAAAAATCCATTTATGAAGAGCATACTGTGCCACCCTGCTGCAAAAATATACAAACTACCTCCGTACTATATTATGCATTATACACTCATTGACTCCTAGTGAAGCCATGTTGTTGTCTAATGAACAGTAACCTTTACTTCATTAAAGAAAGTGTACTTGAATCTGTCACAGGCTTCCACTAAAGAAATGTGTCAATGGACCTTTATCATAAGATTGTCTACAGGTTTTTAAGGACAATATTATCCAGGCAACACTGTCCATGGTACAAAGGTTGCATTACATAAGTAAGGATCAATATTAAAATTTTTAAATCAGTTACACCAAGAGAAATAAATCAGTAAAAAGGAAATATAGAAAATACATATCTTAAGCATTTCATTGACAAACTCATGAAATGTTTATGGGTAATGAATTCTCAATTATACACTACATTGACAAACATTTGTGGACACCTGACCATCACACCCAAATGTGATATATGTGATATACACACCCATATATTCCCCAAACTTTTGCAATGGAAAATGGAACAATGGAACAATTTTTACAATGAAAAGCGCGGCATTACCGGCTTGGAGACATCAGGACCAGGAATATAAAAAGCACATGGAGTGAAACTGGCGCTAGATTCTGAAAAGGGAAGGAAGCCCTGAAGGGATGGTGGCTGTGTGGCATGGAGACGCAGCGTCTCGGGGACCTGGAGTTCCCTATACATGACCTGGAGACGTATTCCCTCAGGAATTTGAGATGCCCTGGATTGGAGAATGGTCTCTACCACCTCAGTGGAGAGACTGGGAGGGATACACACCCTGGGTGTTTTTTGCTTGGGAGAGGAGTATGCTCAGTCGTCGCCGCATGGACAGCTCATGGAGAAGCAAAGCAGCGTCAGATGTCAAAGGATTCACAAGCGGACCTGACAGAGGGCCTGGAGATGGTGCCCTTTCTCCTGCCTCACCTGCCGGGTCTAGCTCTCGCTCGCAGAGGAAAGCACGCCCTTCGGCGCATTCTTCCCCCAGCGCAAGCAGCGCTGTGCTCCACATTTCTTTCTCTGAGGAGGGAGAGGTTATGGAAGCTAGCAAGCCCACAGACTCCTCCCAGCCTGTGCTGTACATCTGTGGCTCACCCTATTCCCGACATTGACAGGGCTTATCTGCTGAACACCCCAATGGCCCCTTCTAGCTTGTTTGGTGACGCCATAAGTGCAGTCATCAACAAGTTCTAGGAAGTTAAAAAGCAGTCGGCGGCATTTCAGCGGTATCTCCCTCATCGCTCCACACTATAGAGTGTTGCCACCCGGACCCTGCTCTAGGCCCATGCCTAGGAGCCAGCGGTCCTAAGGGTCGTCCTTTTCAGCAAGCGGGCTGCGAGAGTGCTCCCAAAAGGGCAATCCACTTCGCATTATCAAGGTCTCGTGGCAAACACTTTAAACCTTAGATTTGTGGAAAGAATCTGTGTTCCTGTCTCAAGGCCCTGTCCTGGGAGCTCCTTGTCATCATGTAATGCTAATGACAAATGCATCTCTCACGGGGTGGGGAGCAGTCATGAGTGCCCAAGGTCGGTGGAACAGGCTTCATCTTAAATGGCACATAAACTGCCTGGAGATGCTGGCCGAGGCCAGGGCCCTTTTGGCCAGATTACACACGTGATTCAGAGCGTAAGCTACGTGAAAGGGTTCTCAAAGCGTTGTGACGCAGCGTCTTGTTCCCTCAGGTACCTAATACATATGTAACCTAGAGACGATCTTAAAGAGGGATTTCAGGATCCTGTTGAACAACACATCACCCACAACAAGGATCATAATGTCAGGAATTGAGAAGTATAGTGGACTTTTTTCACTAAATTAATAGCTACAGTAATGGTGTCAAAAACACAAAATACTCTTACTGTCACAAAATACCGTCCTGATGGCCTACACCCCAGCAGAGTTGGAGCAGAAGCTCCAGGCAACATCTCTAGGATGTTGCATACCATCAGACTGGTAAGAGATCATGCAATTTACAACTATGATAACATTTGTACAACAAACCAAATAGTTACAAGTACACACACAGCCCACTTTATAGAAACTGTTTCTATTCCTTGTGTAGTAAGATCAAGAAATAAATATACAAATTCCAGAAATAATCTTATTGCAGTTAAAACTGTAAAATGTCAGATAAGCAATAACAAAAAAGTTTGGACTTCTAAACATTAGATCACTTGCACCCAAAGCACTCATTGTAAATAAAACCGTCAGAGATAATAACCTCGATTCACTCTGTCTCACTGAGACCTGGACCCTACGTTGATTTTCTTCAAGAGTTTGCTCACTTTCTTTCAGACCTCTGCTGCTTGTAGGAGATTTTAATATTTACGTAGATGATGTAAATTATGCCCTAGGAATAACATTTGTGGACTTACTAAACTCTTTTGGGGTTAAACAAAACATAACTAGTCCAACCTATTGTTTAAATCACACACTTGAATTAATAATATCCCATGGAGCGGACGTCACTGATATAGACATTTTACCTCAGAGTGATGATATCACAGACCATTGCCTCATACTGTGCACAGTAACGGTAGAGCAAATTAGGTGCGTCTCATAACCAAATTTAAATTGGTAGGACTATTGTTACGACCACTAAGGACAGATTCACAAATAACCTGCCTGATTTATGTAAATTTCTCAGTAAACCCCTAAAATTGGCATTAAAAATTTGGATCCAAATAAACTATCAGATTACAGACCCATTTCAAATATTCTGTTTATAAATATGATTTTAGAAAAGATTGTGTCTGCCCAGTTATGTTCCATCTTACAAGAAAACAAAATCTTAGAAGAGTTTCAGTCAGGCCCAATCATAGTACAGAAACTGTAGTCATTACACTGTAGTCATGTAGTCATTAATCATTATTAAACAAGCTACAGTTAGTTTGTAATGTAGCAGCCAGAGTTCTCACAAGGTTGACAAAATATAACCATATAACTCCAGTATTATCATCCCTACACTGGCTACCTGTTAAGTTTCAAATGAACGACAAACTATTGCTACTTACCTACAAAACCCTAAATGGTTTAGCTCCCATGTATCTATCCAGTCTTCTAACATGCTACAATCCATCACACTCCTTGAGATCTCAAAACTTCATACTGTTAATATAAACCAAATGAGGATGGGTTCCCCTTTTGAGTTTAGTTCCTCTCAAGGTTCCTTCCTGATAACATCTAAGTTTTTCCTTGCCACAGTCACCCAGGCTGCTCATCAGGGATAAATAGACATCATCCATTTTAATACTTAAATTCTGTAAAGCTATTTTAAAGCAATGTCTATTGTGAAAAGTGTTAAAGGAACATTATTTGAGCTGGAAGGATGGATACATGGAAGTATGCATCCTTTAGATCTATTGTGACAAACCAGTCCTCGGACCTGATTTGGGACGCAACTTAATTCAGGGTCAGCAACTTGAACCTGAGTCTCAAAAGTAAGCACGCAATCCTCTGTCCTTTTTGGGAACTATGAAAAAACGGCTGTAAAACCCAGACTCTCTGTCTGATGAAGAGTCTGGGCTCTTCTTGGTCCATAACCAGAGCCTGCTCAAGTTGAACTAGGGCGGACGAAACCTCGTATAGTCTCTGTGTACAGTGCGCAGGACCCATCGAGACACGTCTGTTAAGCTGCTAGATTGTCACTTAAGGAAATTAGTCTCTCGAGGAGGACGTCCCAGGAGGACATCCCTTTCCCTGTCAAAGAGCATAAGCCTTGCCCACCAGCGCCGAGGTAGTACGAAGGAGCTTGGTGGGCAGTGGCGGGGTCTTTAGGAATGATGTGTCACCCGTGGAGAGATAACCAGCCAGTGTCTCTCAAACTCGGGGCATTGTCCCATAACCTCACTCTTTTAATCCGCCTATATTAGAATATGGCGAAACCCTGAGGGCAACTGAAGAGGCGAGCCGAGCAAGGCTTAACCCAGGACCTGGATATCTTGGTAGGCAGGTTTAAAAAGAACGGTAGACCCTGGCGTGAAGGCAGTGATGCGGGTTGCAGAAAGCGCTCGTCAGGCTTGCTGGACGGGTTGCTTTTTGCTGATCAGCCAGCCACTTGATGTCGAGTTTAACAACGGCTCAGGTCACTACCTCGCCTTCCAGTACAAACAGAAGCTAGCGCGCTTTCACTCTATGTGCGTTTTATAGCTTCCTGGTCGTGACGTCAACCTGCCAGTGACGCCGCACTTTCGATTGGACCGATTAGACACGAGATTAAGAATGAGGACAACATGGAAACATTCCCAAATGGTTGTTGACACAGCTTCACAGCCTTCATAGTCCTGACCTCTGTCCCAATTAATATTGGGTGAACTAAGTGATGACATCAGTGTCTGGCCTCACTAATGCGCTTGTGGGTGAATCCCCACAGCCATTTTTTCAAAATCTAGAGTGGTATTCTGTATGAGAATTGTTTAAATGTGATATTTAAAAAGTGTGTTTTATAGTGAGAGATTCATGAACCTTCAGCCATGTAGTGTATGACACAAAAGACTCTTGAGTAAGATACTGTAGCAAGATAGTGAACTCACCTCATTGACTGCTATGTAATAGCGAGGCTGTTGAAACTGCGGTACGTTGTCGTTCCTGTCGCGTACCAAAATGCGCACCTCATGCAGAATAATTGTGCCCACCAGCTTATTAGTGCACTGAACCTGAACCACTATAGTAGTGATGGATCTTGGAGGCTAAAAAAAAGGAGATAGAGAAAAGGTATTATAGACCATTTTGACATTGTAGAAACATATATAAGAATTATTTTTAATCTGCAAATATCACACATACAGTGCATCTGGAAAGTATTCACAGTGCAGGATTTTTTTCAAAATGTTATTATATTGCAGCTTTATTTAAAAATGGATTAAAATAATGATTTTCCTCAAAATTCTACAAAAAAACCTTTATAATAACAATATGAAGAAGTTTGTTTAAAATATTTGCAAACATAAAAAAATAAATAAAAAAATAAAAAAAAATTAAAAAAAAGAAATTCACGTACAGCATATACTGTAAGTATTCACAGCCTTTGTCATGACACTCAAAACTGAGTTTAGGTGCATCCTGTTTCCACTGATCATTCTTGAGCTGTTTCTACAACTTGATTGATAATCCAGTGCATGTTAGAGCAAAATAAAATGTTGGGGGGCTTAGTCAGGGAGGTGACCAAGAACCCGATGGTGACTCTGAAAGAGCCACAGAGTTACTTTGTCAAGAGAGGAGAACTGGCAGCAATGTACAGAGACATCCTTGATGAAAACCTGCTCCAGAGCGCACTGGACCTCAAACAGGGACAACAATTAATTCTCCAACAGGATGATGGCCCTTTAGCACACAGCCAAGATAAGAAACAAGTGGCTAAGGAGACAACACTGTGTCTTTGAGTGGCCCCGCCAGAGCTCAGACTTGAACCCGACTGAACATCTCTGGAAATATCTGAAAATGGCTAATCACCGAAGCTCCCCATGCAATATTATTGAGCTTAAGAGGTTCTACAAAGAAGAATGGGAGAAACTGCCCAGAATTAGGTGTGCCAAGCTTGTAGCATGATCCTCAAAAAGACTTGAGGCTGTAATTGGTGCCAAAGGTGCTTTAAATATTGTGTATTAAGTATTGAACAAAGGCTGTGAAAACTTATGTAAATGTGATGTTTTTTCATTTTTTATTTGTAATAAATTTCCAAAAATTTTAAAACAGTTCTTTCACATTATCTTTATCTTTATTGTAGCATTTTATTTAAAAAAAAATAATGAAGTTTGGAATAAAGATGTAATATAACACAATGTGGATAAAGTAAAGTGCTGTAAATACTATCCGGATGCACTGTACACACTACACACACTTGCATAAAAATGTGCACAAACACTTAATACTTAATTTAACAGTGGGCTCATGAAGCAACAGTATTATATGTAATAGCATATAATTCAATTACTTGAGATAATTATTGAGGTAAATAATTAAAATAGCTTTCTAGAGGGGTCATGCTAGAATTGTGCCCACCCTGGCACTACACTTATGACCTTAAATACTGGTATACATGTAGTACATATAAAACTTTCTTTCGGCTTCTCCCATTAGGGGTCGCCACAGCGGATCCTCCGCACGTTTGATTTGGCACATGTTTTACGCTGGATGCCCTTCTTAACGCAACCCTCCCCAATTTATCCGGGCTTGGGACCGGCACTGAAAGTGGCTGGGGATGGTTGGTGTGTTTGTGTGTGTGTGTGTGTGTGTGTGTGTGAGTGTGAGAATTTACTCACATCTCGGTCCAGTATTCTTCCAGTACTGTTGAGGTAGAGTCTCTGAAGGATAGGGTCCAGTATAACCCAGTGGTCATAGTTTCCCAGTAAAGTAAGAGATATGGTCTGGCCTGGGTCCTGTGCTCGACCATTAATCTGCATATTCTCCACCAGAACTGTACCTGAGAGAGAGAAGGGGTGGGTTGTTTTAGTATTTCAAAAATGACCTTTACTGTGTGATGACTGTATCAACCTTGATATTTGGATGTTAAAGTTGATTACCATCTTTGCTGCACGATAGAAAGAATATACATAGAAAACAATGGCAATTACTTACTCAGGAAAATGAATCATTAATTATGTGGATGCTCATCAGCCACACATTCAGAAAGTCTAATTTTAAAAATGTAAAATAACAACACAGTTTTAGGCTGGTGTATGCAGTACACATAATTTCCCAATAGTATTTTACATGTAACATTTATTCAAAGTTTTAGAGACTCCTTCAACAACTTTTACAATCCGAATATTCATGGAGACTTGCATGGCCATTACAGACAACTGATTTTGGGTTCATTCAATTTGTTTTTTGGACTAAATCCAGTCTAAAATTGATCGAAAAACCACTGGTTACAATGACAGATTTTGTAAGTAAAAAAATAAGTAAATAAATAAATAAACAAAAAAATACACTAACAATAACCTAGCTGTAAATGTGAGCACTGCTAAACTTTGTTGAAGGACCTCTCTGTGTTTCACAATATTTCCCCCACTCTTTCTTACAAAGACATTGTAAAGGCTTCTTCTGTGCACAGCCTGCTCCAGTGATCCACACAAATATATTTTGTTGGATGTGGGTCTGAGCTCTGGCTACATCGCTCCAAAAAACCTTGATTTCCTTTTAGTTACGCCATTCCTTTTAGATTATACATTTTTTTCCGGTCATTGTCGCGCTGAAAAGATAAAATTCGTTTTCATCTTCAGCTCAATACCAGACTCTTAACATCTGTCGTGCTACTATGTTTCCAATATACCCCTGCACCTTTATGTTTCATGTCACGTGACCATCTGCATCTGAATCCTGTTGTCTGTTAATTAGCACTTGTGTAAAGATTTCATTGCAGCAAACTCTTTTCTCACATTTGTCTTTCAGGCGTTATGTCATATAATATTTATATTTATTGTTGGTCTAGTATATTTGTGTTTTACTTTTGCACTGTAAGTAAACATCTGCCTTCACATTATTACATGGCAGGAAGATCTTGTACAAAAATCGATCAATATTTGCTATTTATTATCTTTGATAAAAGCCCTGGCTCTGGCTAAAGAAAAGAAGCCCTGGAGCATGATGCTGTCGCCACTTTGCTGCATTCTGTGTATGCTGGTCTTCTGATGTGGTTTGTTTTTTTTTTTTTTTTTCAACACACGTTTTGGAATGATGGAATTATTATTTGAAACCTTTTAAACTGGGTCTTATTAGACCATAGCACATTTTTTGCCACATAGTTGAGCTTGATATACAACCACAATCCTTAAAAAGGAATTAGAGGAATGCTGTCCCATTTTTATTTAAACCAGGAGTTTGGGGAAAAGCTGTCCCTCTTCTCTTTATACCAAAGGATGTGGCATCCTGGTTTGCAGAAATAATTTAATATTTTGATTCGTCTAACAGTTTTCCACGTTGCCTAGTACATTTTAAATGAGCTTTGTCTAAAAAAACTGCAGCATTTCTGAATGTTCACATATGGCTTCTTCTTTGCATTACAGAGTTTTGGCCTGCATTTGTGGATGGCACAAAAACTGTGATCCCAGACAATCAGGCATGTTTTAAAAGCAGTGCTGCCTGAGAGCCAAAAGACCAGGGGCAACAAGTATTGATTTTTAGACAGGTCTCTTGAATCTTTTAATTATATTATTTACTTTATATTATTAAATATTCAGTATTCAATAGTTCAATAGTCTTTACAATTTAAAGATGATTTTTTTAATAAATTCTTTATGAACAAATACACTAATAAACATTTTATAACCAATCAAATTGCTGAACTATAGCCAAATAACCTATTAATTGGAAACAATTAATGTTTTAGTAACAATTACATGTCCACCCATTTGTTAACCCCATACAAAAACCTTTACGACATTCTATTTTTTTTTTCCTTAAAATGGTATATTTTACCATTCAATGGCCTGGGGATCCGTTAAAATAATGTAGTAAGAACAGGAGCTTCGAGAATTTGGATTTGCTCTGTAGTTAATGTCAACAGTCTGCTACACTGACTCAGGACTACTGTTTGCATCTGATCACCATCACTGCACACCTCAACATAGTTTATCTGTAATAAATGGGCATTCTGTGTCACCCAGATGAGGATGGTTCCCTTCTGAGTCTGTTTCCTATCAGGGTTTCTTTCTTATGCCATCTTGGGGAGTTTTTCCATGCCACAGTCACCACCAGCTCACTCATCAGAGGCAAACTGACACTTAAAGAACATTCTTAATCATTCTTGATCACTGCATTATCTGTATAAAGCTGCTTTGAGACAATGTTCAGTCTCTAATCAGCCTCCCAGGTAAATTCCATGGTACTGTATTTTTAGTGCTACATTGTCTTTTTGTTTTTTTTGTTGTTGTTGTTAATGATATGGCCTATAACCTATTTCATGGTTACATATCCATTTAAACAAGGGAGATACCACACTTGCTTCACTTGTTTTTAATCTATTCTGTTTATTACATCCATTAAAGTGTGATCATTTTCTAATTGTAGTTTCAGTGACACAGGCTGCATTTTTGTGCAATTCTCTCAGGAAGAGCTTCTGTTTTTGCTGCTATTATGGTCGTTGTTTTTGAGCTAGCATCTAATAGCTGATATTGGATCAGCAAAAAAAAATACATTCTCATATAAGTAGTTACAAATAATTTCTTATACAGTTTTGAAAATCTGTAAATTCAGCACAAATGTTTGTAATAAAAATGTGTTATATGAAGAAAGGTGTTTGAATTTGCATGAACAATTTTAATTAAACTAAGTTTCTGCTTATTTTCATGTCATAAAATGCTAATTATAGAGCTGACTGCAATTTGTTGCATACTGGTTTTGTAATTGGGTTCACAAAGTGTTTGCAAAGTTTATTGCTGTCTCTGTGGCGCATAGTTTACAGCATTTACTTTTAGTGTGTCCCCCAATTTCGGCAGCGTAACAATTTTTGTGATAAACAAACAAACAACTCAGAAAGAGACCAGACTGGAGTAAAATTCATTATATCAGTACACTACAACAGCACAATAAAAACTTCCAAAAAGTGTGTAATTTTCATCTTGTGAGAATGTATAAGTTACAAAATGTTAGCATGATAGACAATATATTAGTAAGTGAAACTTTACTGCTCTTCTGAAATAAATGTTCTTTATTATTTTTCTTACCACCACACTGCTAAATAAATGTTCTACTGTTCTCACTGTGACCATGCAACAATACCCTTCATCACACAATAAACTATCAGCACCCATCCACCCAAAGCCCCTCCAACCCACCATTAATGTTTCTTTCACAAATATCAATACAACCACAAGTGTAGAACAATAGTCTGCCAGTGTCCTCTCTCAGACCATTTTACCTTTACTTAGTGATGTTAGAAAATATATTTTTCCCACAGAGACGGATTTGATATTCTAGCTCCAGTTCCATCAATTCACATTCATCCCTGCGATTACAGCTGGGTGGAAATCCCTAAGTACACGGTGAAACAAAGGTACAGACAATGTGTGTTAAACACAAAAGCAGCAGTGTGGCTTGATTCGAAGGGACTGATGTATGCTCTCATGGAGAGACTAAGTGAGGGTCATGGTATGCGTGCTGCGGCCCTTCATGACTCACACCATTAACCAAGTTCAGAATGATGAAGGAAGAACAAACGAATAGAGGCCACAGTTGAGTCCTCAAAGTATACACCTACGCCAGTCTAGAGCTATTCTGGCTGGAACAGCAGGATGATTTAGCTTAATTGTGTTTGATCTCAGAGAGAAGTATACACTGGGCTGAGACTGCAAGGCATTCAGGCTACTACAACAGAGGGACTGTGCTCTCTGAACTGTATTCTGTTTGGCTGCAGAAATCAAATGCTATTAAACCTAGAGTCACGCTTAGTGCTGAGGTGCTTTTACACACTACTGAGACAGATGAGCTTCCCAGACCATAGTCACACACACACACACACACACACACACACACACTCACACACACACACACACACACACACACGCACACACACACACACACACACACACACTCTGAGTAACACTACAGTCTTCACAACCTTTTTCACACTAATAACTAGGTGTGAATATGATGTCAACACTCTTAGACTTAAGTCATTGATTGTGGCCTTTTGCCATAGGTCTTGCTAAAGGTCTCCCCAAAGACATAGCAACCACATACCTCCTTGCTCTGTCAGTCATGCACACATATATATATAGCATCTCTCTGTAAACTCCTTTAAGACTGTTGGAAGACCATTTCAGGTGACTACCTCTTAAAGCTCATCAAGAGAATGCCAAAAGTGTGCAAAGCAGTAATCACGGTTGTTTCACACTTTTTAGTTATGTAAATAATTCCATATATAATTCCACGTGTTAATTCATAGTTTTGATGCCTTCAGTGTGACTTTACAATTTTCATAGGTATTTTCATGAAAATAAAGAAAACTCTTTGAATGAAAAGGTGTAGGTCTGTAGTGTATATATACTGTATATACATTCACACAAAAAGGGTGTAGGGTGTTTTAACTTATTCTAACTGAGAAAACAGTTAGGACACCCTACCCCCTAATAGCTAGTGTTACCCCCGTTAGCTGAAATAACTTCAGTGAGACACTTCTTGTAGCCATTGATTAGTCTCTGACATCAGTCTGAGGAAGGTATTTACATCGTCCTCGGCCCCCGCCTCCATTTACAAACCGGCACTCGGCCACACCCCCCAGTGTAATGCAGTGCATAGCGTCTATGGGAGTCACGTGATAAAAGAACGAATGCCTCGGACTAAAATAGTCAAGAGGTAAACTACTCCATTCTGTTTCCTCTACATAACCTATGGAGATTTTAGAATGCTTTGCTCATGCGGGTCAAGTAGGAAAATTAATGAATAGCTCTTTGAAACTACTCTTGCTTCTGAGTCACATTAAAGACTTGTTCAAAATGATAAAATTGTTCATGAAAGACTCATCACTAGTGTATAATGATTACAACAAATTAAATTAGAGTTCAGATTACAATGTCTATATTCAGATACAAGTTTCCAAAAGGTTTGACTCTAAAGTAGATCTGTTAAACTACAGTGAAGTTCCTTCAAAAGAACAAACCAAAATATCAGTTGATGCACTATATAGGAAAGCTTAAGTTTTTAGAAGGTAAATAGCTGTAAATAATCAGATTTTATGGCTTAAAAGTTTTTTTTAGAGGCAAACAGCATCACCTCCAGCTATTTACTCTGCAGTGAATTATTGAGTTGAGTATTATGCTTATAATTCACATTAAAGCCCTGCCATTCTGTACTTTAGCTAAACTTTGAATAATAGCTGTGTGTATGTGTTGCTTAAAATTGGATTATAGTCTTGTACTGTATTTGGAAATCTCCCTACAGAAAAGGTAATATTTTAGAATTGTCATTCTCTTCATGACCTTGCCACATTGCCATAATAAAAAAATGGATGTGTTTCACGCGTCACCGATATGATTAATGAAATCAGCTCATGAAGATAAAGCAAACGCAACCCGGATAAAAAATCAATTTCAATCACTCATTGTGATAAAGCATATCTACTCCATGCCTAAAACCATCCTGACGCACCTGCTAAAATTTCCCTTCTGAAAGCCTCGATGTCGCGACTACAATAAACACGATGAATTGCAGCTGCCTAAGAGCTTCAAGTGGGTATTAACGCTTCAAATGCATATTCATCAAACGTCTAATGTGAGAAATGGTGCAAACTGTACATATCGTGCCCATGTATTAATCCATGGGAAGCGTGTTTTGTAGATCTAGTGCTGTTTATGAGGCAGGTTTTGCCATTTGTTGTGGGAGACAGTTTTAATTTGGAGAAGAAGCTTACATGAAGAGAAGATGTAGAGAGAGAGAGATGAGGGGGTCACACAAAGGAAGTGAAGCTTTTAGCAGCTCATCTATCTTATCTAAATCTAATGAAAAAACAGGCCAAGAGCAAGCTAAATTAAACCACTATTAGCAAAGACCCACATCTAATTAGGACTAGTCTATTAGTTCAGAAATGGTATTATAGGTTCTATTTTGTAATTCTACAATTAAATACATGAATAAATAAATAAACAAGCATACACATAAAAAACTACATCAAATATATAAAATAGCTAATGAATTAGGTATATAGCTTTACAATAAAAGGAAATCCATCCCTCTTTTGCATCATCTCCTGAGCTGCAGTTGATGTTACGGTTAGTGTTTAAAAGTGTCTCCGGAAAATGTCCACGAGAAGATTCTTCATACAACCCAGAGAATATTACACTTAACACTGCTGACATAAGTGCATGGTAAAGGTAAACATCAACATAACCACAGAAGAAAAATTCTCTTCAAGGGAAAGGAGTGTTTTTTTTCTTTAAGGCAGGGTTTAATCCATCAGATGGTAGCAAGCAGAGGACACACACACTTTGGGAAATGGAGGGGCAGCAGCTGCAGAGTGGTCTGAGTGGGCAAGGGCTAGAATTGCCTCTGTCTAATCCAGAAAAGTGGCAGGTGCTTGAAAATAATCCTACTTTCAACACATTCTCTAATTACATCTCTCTCTCTCTCTCTCTCTCTCTCTCTCTCTCTCTCTTTCTCTCTCTCTCGAACATGGAAACTTTATGTTTAATAGAATTGTGGAACTGTGTGTTCTGATGCGAAAGACAAAAACATGATGCAAAAATAGTGTGCATTAACCACTTTCTTCATTAATATAATTAACAAATGTTACACACACAAATTACACAAAAATACATTTAGAACTGTGTCCTTCCACCTAAAATGTGTAAAAAAATATTATCTTATGCTTTTTAATTTATTTTCATCAGACCCAAATCTTTAACACAAACATAAATTGCCTAAATGGCGTGCTGCCTTGCTAGAATTCCAGCTGGTTACTAGGGCTACTCTGTCTGAATCTGAAAATATAGACCTCAGCCATCTCACTCAGTAGAGCATAAGAGAAAAAAGAGATAGAGAAAATGAAGAGAGTGCACTACCCTGATAAATATTGCAAAAGATTTGGGGCATGCTACATGCTTTCTGACATGCTCTGAGTCATACTCATACCTCTTTTTTTTAACCAGTAAAGATAAAGGCAGATTAGGTCTCACTCTAATTCAGTTATGGATGCGCATTTCTTTCTCTGATGTTTGGCATGCATAGTGCAGTTCAGAGAGGGCACTGGATGTGCCTCCAGCAGCACATGACACATAGTGATTATGGAACATGTGAAATATGCAGAGCGGATAAATATCTGACAAAGGTTTTTTATGTACCTGCTCATCCTAAGTTTCCAGAGGTCCATATTGAACAGAAATAGTATTTGTGGAAATATATACAGGAAAAAACTATGCAATATACATACTTTTTCACTTACTTTACTTATCACTTGTTTTAAAATATACAATGGAATCTGAGCATTTCAGACCATAATACTGGAAATGAACAGAATATTTCAGACTTAAAAAATAAATAAATTAAATAATTTAATATTTAAAAGTCACATTTTCAAACTGTAGTTAATATTGACCTGATTAGACATTACATTACAAATGATTAGATCTTTTCGTGTCTAATCAATTTCACTGAAACATGTATTCATGCGTTCTTGAATCCTATCCCTTTCACTAAAATGCATGTTCAGATGTTTTTGTTAAGATATTCCAACTTAAGTGCAGAGTATCATCAAAGTAAAAAAGCAACATATAATAGGAATTAATATGACTGCATTCAGTGCTTTTAAAACTGTATACAGCCTGATGAACTGAATCTGTATAATGAATAGGCAAATCAAACTGCACTTCCTAAGTTCAAGAAGCAAAAAGGCTGTAACCTATGTACTCTTGCATTCACAGCCTACAAAAAAGGGGTCAAGAAGTAAAAGTCTCAGCACTTTACCTACACTGCTGTGGGAATGCAAACGATATGACAAAACCAGTATAAATCTTTTATTGAAAAAGTGGAAACAGCAACAACTTGGCTTAAAAACTTATAAAACACCAGTCAGTATGAACTGACCTGTTTTTTGCTACAGAAATAAGCTAATAACTCTTCTTGCCATGCGAACCCCTAATGAAACTCGCATGGAGATTACTAAATCTTTTAAATTCATGTATGTTCAAAATATTGATGTTTAAAATGGAACAATTAGTGCATTATGTGTCAGAACACAAAAATATTCCACTTCTCCAAGTTCGTCCAGTCTGGCTACCACTGCCACTACCACTTGTGCTAATAAACACAAAATACCGCAAACACTCAGCAAAAAAGTCCCAAAGCTAAACAGAGCTGTACCTCAGTATATCTGCATAGACCAGGAACCTAGTTAAATGATAAGTTTAATTATACTCTTTTACTAAATTATACTGAGCAGTTAAATAGAAAGCATGGCAAGCCTGAGGTTTTATCCAATTCATATATTACATTCAAACAATGGAAGAATGTTTGCGACAGTGTTTTAGTATCAAGAATTACAATACTATACTTCAAAAGTCAAAATTCTGATATTTTGACAACCCTACATTGAAAAGATCTAGTGCTCTCAGAATTTTGGATTGCCCAGTATAATTTCATAGTGAAATGAATGGGTTACACTCATGTGTAAAGTAGTAAATAATCAAAAAACACAACGCACCTGATTTGCTTGACTACCTTGTGTGTTTACTAGTTACACCTGAAAAGAATGATCTCATAATAGTGTTACACATTACAACTACTTATCAATGTACACTATATATCCTTTTAAACAATAACATATGCAAGGTCTACCTATTCTGTTATATAAAAAAAGCAAATTTTCTGGATATTGTGAAATATATTTATTATACTGTATAATGCGAATACATTACACAATCCACTGACAATGGATGATAATGTATTGCCCTCTTTTTTTAAGTAATCAGGAAATGAGGTCAAATTAGTGTTTGATTAAAGTGTAATTATAGCTGAAAGGTGTAATATGCAAAGCAGGATTGTTCTCTGTCTCTCCACTGGAAAACAAATGTGTAGTCAATGAAAAGCTCCTCATCTCTCTTCATCTAAGAAAATGTGTTACAGAAGGTAAGACAGTTAGCTCAGCTATTGAATCAGAGCATGATAAACTTATTGTCGTGATAGGATGTGAAATTAAGTTAAAGTATGTAATGATTTAATGTTAAAATATATCTGCTGATGAAATACACTGTCAGCTATGCACACACTACATCAGATAAATGCTTACATTTTTTGCAGCACACGTCATTTTGCATGCATTTACACAGGCTTTAACGAAAGACACGTTACACACAGTGTAACGGGTCAAATATGTTGCGCTTTCTTTAGGAGCATAGCGGTATTTTGGGAATAGCATGCCACTGCATTTTTCCAGTATTACTGCATGTTTTCAAGACAACGATTATGTCCTTATTATTTTCTGATGCGGATTTCTACGTTTTTTTGACTAACCCATAACGCTGTTGCCAAAAATAATAAAAAAGCACGAGTTTTGAAAACCTGTCTGTGCTTATATTGTTTCTGTTGCAACTGGAGTTAGTGAGCTCTCTCTTCACCCAGACTCAATGCGTTACAACGGCTTGTATCTAAACAGTAGCTGACCAAGTAAGCCATTGTTTACTGTCTTCCTCCTTCCTTTCACAACTATTTCCCTCGAGAGTTTATCTTTTGCCATCGTCATGCGTTAAAAAAAAAACTTTTTTCTCTCGACACAGTGCAGTTCAGAACACAGGTAGGGTGTGTTTTTTCGTTTCCGTTTGGGAATTTCATTGGCCTAATGTTATGTCGCTCAGTTTTTTCGCTTGAAGTTTGTGAAACCAGGAAAAACGCAGGAAAAATTCATAAATTAGCCACTTCGTTGTTTAAGCCGTGGGGTTTAGAAAATAAAGTAGCGGCTTAAAATCCCAAAAATATGGTAGTAGTAATTCAACAATGTCGAAAATTTATTTTGTTCTATTGTCTATCTTTTTTATTGTTTCTATTTTGTAATAAGGTTATTTAACCTGGGACTTGATGGAGATGTTGATGCCACACTCTCTTGACCATCTTATCCCTCTGCACCTTTCTCTTGTCTTCCATATTAACTTTCTGCTCAAGGACTAGCCTAAAAATAACAAACACAGACTTCTATTGTGTCCACTACTGAACAATTTGGAGGTCCACACCGCCTGTGCCAGCCAGAGGGACGTGATCTGGCCTTTTCTTAAGGCACTTTTAATCAGCTATGGTTGCCATGGCAACCCTTCCCTCCAACATATCCCAGTGGTGATTTCTTATTATCTTATCTGATAGCTCCTTATAAACATGAAGAGATGGCGAAGCCTATGCCATTGGCAGTGACAAATACTATGTAATAGGGATACACCCAAAAGATTTACATTGAGAGTGTATAAACTGAACACTAATAATATACAGGAATGCAAACAGTAATGGAGCATTTTTCTGCAACTGTATTTTGCGTTATTAGTGTTTAGTTTATACACTCTCAATGTAAATCTTTTGGGTGCTGTTCAACAATTTATGATTCAGCTTTTGTTGTAAAAAATCTTAATTTTAAGAAGGGGGAAAAGGGCACAGGACCTCATCAGTGTATTGATTTTAATTTGAAAGTTGTTGTATGGTATTTAGCTCGAGGTCAAGATAAATATGCAAATCATTTAGTGTTGTAAAATGAAGAGTAATTATTTTTTTTCATGCCTGTAGAAAACAGAAATTTGTCATATAACACAACAATTTGTCTCAGTGGTTGATCTTTGAAAAGTAAGTGGCAAACAGTGGCAAATATGTCTTTGATTAAACTTTAATTACAGCTGCAAGGCATACAATCCACAGCAGAAACTGTTTGTTTCTGTTTATACAAAAATGCAAACAATATATATTTTGGTTCTCATTTGTATTCAACCAAATAAGTGTGTAATGGTATGATTTATCTAGTTAAACATTTGTAGGATACCACTTTCTTCAACGATTTAAAAGTAAAATGAGAAGTGGCACACTGTAGAGTCCTGCATGGACATATACAAGCTTTATGTTCTGTAACGTATGGACTACTGACTAAAAATACGAGTACTTCCAACAGAGACCTGTTTCTGAGATACCTTAAATAAATATTACTGCAATAGTAACATGAGTTATTCATCATGAAATGCCCAATCCCTTCCAGACACTGATGAATGACAGTGATGGACTAATGAAACATATTTGTTAACATTTTATTAATAAATTGAAGTATATTTGTTTTTAATGAAGTTTTATGTTAAAATAATACAATTTATTAATAAAATTATAAATAATAATTATAAAATGAAGTAAATATATTAATACAGTACAGTACAGTACGGTACAGTACAGTACATATACATTTCGTTTAACGCGGGCGGTTTTGGAACATAACCACCACGATAAACGAGGGATTACTGTATAGTTCTCATAGATCAATACTTTAACCTTTAATAGCTAAGTACAATAGCAAGTACTTTTGTATTTTTAGTCAAGTAAAAAATGTAAGCGTTCTTAAGCAAAGTATTTGTACTTTTACTCAGGTGTACAGTAAAAGATGACTCTCACCAAAAAATAAATGAATATAAATTGTAAAGTAGTAACCACTAATAATCAGCATGCATCTTACAGTATTTTTACAGTAACAGTAACAAGACCATTACTCTTTACATACACTATTTGCAAAGACTTCATCAAACAATCTCCAATTTTGCATTTGCCCTAAAAGCAGCTTTAGCTTCACTCAGCTGGAACGTTGCTGCTCAGCCCTATTCTCTCTAGAGGGCAAACCACGAACCACAAAAGATAAGTTATTAGCTTTCTGTGTTTATTCACTCAAAACCAGTTCAGCATTAATCTTATCACAAAACTAGAGTTAATATGGGTGTTTAATATGATACTAACAATAATGATAATGAGTCATAATATAGAAATCATACTTCCATAAGAAACTGCTACAGAACCAAACAGGACCGAACTAAAAAAATGAAAGCAATTATTAGAGTGATACATTTACTAAAACCTAGCATGTACTTAAAGAACAATGAGTTACAGAAATGTAATTGAGAAAGAGAGTAGGCTAGACATGCAGGATAGGATCTCATGTCAGTTTCTGACCTCCATTCATTTTCACATTGCTTCTGTTCTCTCACTGCTTTGTTTATTACTGTTTATTGGAAACGTTTGTGCTATATTTCCGAAAACATTGTTTGGAACAGCCTTTAAACAGCTTGTTTAATAAACGAGTGGTGAAACACAAGCTTTATATATATATATATATATATATATATATATATATATCCACCGAGATACATCCGGCACCTAAATGAACTTGGCACCAGTGGCAGGCGGTCAGGGCCAGCAAAGTCTTCTCTTCTAGCCTAAACACTATTAGAAGCACTGTCTAAATTCTTAAATTTTTTTTTTTATATTTGTTCCATGATATTGTACAATGTATCCCAACAGTTTATTCTCTTCATTTTCTAACGTTTCCCTTGGCTGCACTACTTCCAGTACATGTAAAGATTTTTTTTTTGTCCAATCAGATTTCAGGTTCTATGTGCTGCCATGTCAATCTAATCTGCCCATGGCCTGCAAAGTCTGTTTAGCTAGCTGGCCCAGAATAGCGTCAGCATTTTTCCGTTTTAATATTCGCGTTGTAATATTGCATGTTTGTATTGTAATGATGGTTTCTATAATTGCGATGTGATAGGGGTGGTATTAAGAGGTGGTCCCCACTGAAGGCTCAGGCATGGCACGCCACTGTGTATTTTATGATAAACGATTGCATTAGTATATTCAGTAATTCTTGTTTGGAACACAGCCTAAGTATTCTATAGGAGAAACGGGAGGAGATATCAATAATCACAGCAGTTAATTAAACCTTATTTGATATTATAATCGTCTCCTCAGCAATTCAGATTGATTTGTGATAAGAATAAATACCTTATTGTGTGTGGTTACATGACTGTCCCAGTTACTAGATGAAGCAGCAAAACCTCTCCACTTCAACAAAGCTTGTTTGGCTGTGTGAGCTCTGCCTCTGGTTCCAGGAGGATGTTATTAAAAGTGTGGTTTATGGGAAACATTATGAAAAAAGGTCACAGTTTCACAGACATGGTCAGCATAATAAAAACAGCCAAGAGGGCCAAAGTCCCCAAATCACCAAAGATCAGACAAAATAGTCTAATCATTCAAAATCAGACATTGCCTAGAAATATACACAATATATACACAAGTGCCAGAACTAAATTAATGTGTGTTTAAGACGGCACAAAGAATTTGTAGTAGTTGTTTCTCAAATGTCTGACCTGTGGTGGCTAAATGAGGTGCCTCTGGTTTACAAGTGTAGGTAAAATAGAGATGTTCGGAAAACAAAGCTGGAAGCTGATAATCAGCAGTAACAAGATTTTAAATGATAAAGCTAATGAATGCAAATAAAGAGCTAGTTCATCTCTACCTTGACCTAAGACCAAACCAAGCAGAATACAAAATAACATAAAATCTGCCGGTCTTATCTCCGGTCTGGTGCCTCTAACCTTTTGACTACATTCGACTTTTGAAACATTCCTAATCACTGCTAAGTCACTACATACCCAGAAGATGTGCATTCAATGAATAGCTTTTGTGAAATACACCAATTCCCATGATATTACATTTTGTCATGATCTACAAATGGGAAACCAGCTACATATATTTGTTACCCTGGATAGCAACCAAAATAAAACCAAAAACACATGCAGTCCAAACAAAGTGGGCTGTAAACATCCACAGAACCTTTTATGTAAGCCTTTCTAGATGGTAGTTCATCCAAAGAGAAAAAAGTAAAGCTAGTCAAACCAAGATGGCAAAGGCAATGAAAACAGAAAAAAAAGGGCTGTGCCCAGATCTAAGGTCCATTTCTTATTTCATTTGCAGAATTCTCAGTGGAAGCTCATCTATTGGGCAACAGTGAGTCTTTTGCTGTCCTTATCTTGGAGCCCCCGGAGCACTACACAAACAGAATTCACTGAACTAAAACCCACATGGAAGCACTCACCATGCACCTGCTCTCCTTTACCACTTAAAATAAATAAACACTGTCTTTCCGGACCAAATGTGGACTTAATACACACATGCACAATAGTGTCCAAAAAATATGAGGTTCCAAAAAAAAAATAATTGATGGAGAATTGGTGAGGGAAGAGAACAAGTGTTGAAAAGGATTGCTGAAGCATTTCTAAATGTAAAAGCAAACTTCATCAGAGAAACAATCAAGACTAAGCGAATCAAACACACTAAACTCATCTGCACCAATAATAAATCGCTCAGCAATCATTTGCCCATTGTTATTGAAGTCTTCCGCTGCCAGCAGAGATGTTTTGCTTTAAGCCTGCTACCCAGAGGTGGCCAATATGCCTCCAAGAATGGAAAAAAGGAAAGAGGAATAGAAAATATGTGCAAAAAGCAGTGCATGCTGGAGCCAGCACCTGTCACATGGCAACAAAAAGACAGTAGTGTCAAACGCATGGATGGGTTCTAGTGCTGTCCTGGCAGGCATTATGATTGTATTATGCAGTGTAGCATTGCATACTCAAAGACGCCTTATGTGTTAATGGGCCCCAGTGTGCTGTCACAAACAACAAAACACCATCTGCAATCTTAGCGAGGACACAGACACACTCAATCCTCTCACATATACACACTGCCAATCATCACACAGGGCCAGAGACACAACAAGTTGTTACACTCTCTGATTATGATATCTTCAAAATGAATGCTGAGGTATAGCAGTGAGCTTTGTGACATTAAAGATTCATTTGTCAAAGTCTGTACATTTAGCTGGTTCAATTGAAGTTTAACATTTAATTAGAAAACAGGGTTCGAGTAAACAAAAGAACCATTGATTTCTACTACAGCCTGACATTTAAAAATACAGTATATATTTGATCACACTATAATCCAAAAGTTTGATTCATGACATGTTTATTTCTTTACTTATTCATATTCACCTGGAAGGTATTCTTGAACTAGCCAACTGCATTTAAGGCCTTATGTGTTCTTTAAAGCAAAAGGTTTTCTTTTCCATACCCAGTGTTTGTTTTTTGTTTATTAACGTATAAGCTTATTGACAACTTTTTTTCACTGCCAGTGACAGCTCTTATTACTTCATAATGAGAGTCTGTTGAGCAACATATTCCAAATACAAATGTCACACTTTAACTCAAGAGCTTTTATCTGGCTGCCTGAAAGTGATATAATGAGGGATTAATAATTACTGGCTACAAGACAGCAAAAAGAGCAGACTGCCCGATTACATTTATTCCCAATAAAACAAGGAATATCCTATACTGTATAAAAATAATTCCTACACCAGGTGTACATACCCTAAACATAAAGATTAAAGTCCAATATATTTCAACTCCTAAATTATGGGTGATTTTATTTTAATTAATGTGAAAAAATAATTTATATAGAATCTTGCTAAGGTCCCTGAATAGGACACAAAGTATTTAAAACAGCCTAAATGTTAAATAAAGTTAACACTGTGTTTGTAACTGGTTACAGCATTCCAATGATGATTAGATGGGTATAAATCCTGTTTATAGAGTTTTCTTTTGCAACGTTTTTACAATGTGCACATTGGTCTTAACTGTGAGATTACAAATTATTCTGGGTGAGGATGATGCCAGGAAACTCTTGATAGCAGGCATGCCAAACTTGATAGATGACTTGCTTTAGATAATCAGGAACTGTCAGGTAGACTGTGAGGTGAGATAAGACTTCAATACCAAGATGCAGATTTTGGAAAATAGCTTAGAAACATGCCACTGACTTCAGACATTGAAGACAAAACCACTCTGAAAAGTAGTGCCTTGCAAAGTAACAATGAAAAGACACCAGACCAATATCTTTCTTTGGCAAAAATAACACAGGACCGCCTTCTCTTAATATCAATCATCATCACCATCACTGCCATCAAGAAAAGTGTTTTCCCAATTCTTGATTTTTCCTACAATGGTTAAATTCCTAAAAACTTAAATAGGCCAATACTGAGTACAGGTGAAAAAAAAACTCATTAAACAATTAGGATCTCACATACTTTTTAAAACTAGCAAAAGAAATAATAAAATTTGAAGCATTCCCAACTGTTATTGATTTTAACAACATTGCAGAAGCTCTCAGCCTGAGGGAGCATGGATTGTTCAATAACTGCTACAGCTGGAAGATTAGTCTTGAATATAAAATGTCCAACTTTAGCAAACACAGAGGTGTGGGGTGTTCTGAGCTGACAATAAAGTCTCCAGATGCACTCGAGTCAGCATCGAATGTCAAAAAGCCAAAACGGGTGGAATTCAATTACTATTCACAGCATCCGATAGAAAAACAACAGAGAAGGAGGAAAAGGAGAGGAGTTGCCCTGTTGGCAGAGATCAAGAAACCCAATAATGATGGTGTTGTGACTGAGAAAATGGATGTCCTCATACAGAGGACAGGAAATTCTACAAGGACAACCAATAGATGTAGACATCAAGAGCAAGTGACCTGCTCTCTTTATGGTGAAAAATTTCAATGGTCATTATTTGATAAACTCTGCGTAACCAAAACAAAGTTAAATATTTAGAAATACACAGATACCCTGCACTAGTTGCAATGATATTTATATAGCATACAAAGCCTATGAATATAATATGTAATTAAATGTAATTATAATTTTCTTCAAATACATGCTTTTATTTTTGTTGTGCAAGACATGTTTTTTCAACCTGGACTCTACATCAATCTGCATTAACACAGGATTTTATGAGTTTGGTGTGAAAGAACCTAATCCCTTAGAACATCTCTGAGATTAACTGGATTATCTGTTATGAATCAGACCTTCTTGTCCAACATCAGTGCTTGATATCACAAATGTACTTTTGATTTAATAGGTTTGCACTCCCACACATACTCTAAATTTTATAGGAAGACTTTCCTGAAAAGTGGAATCAGGTCTAGCAATTAACAGACCACAAACTCTGCCTAAATAGTGCACTAGCAATTATTTATTATTAATTTATTGCTACATGAGAAAGTCAGTCCTCTTTCCTTCCTTCTAGTGCAATGCACTGTTGTTCTGTAGACCTAGTCAGTCAGTGGGAATTGTAAATGACTTGGGAAAATATTCTCCTAACATTATCCTTATTAAAAGGACTGTCCTAAATTCTTTGCTCAGCTTGACCAGTATAATTGTGTCTGATTCTGATCTTTCAAAACAAAGGCAGAAATTTGTTTTGCAGGAAAAAACAAAGTGATGTTATATCACATTCGTCTCATCTAGATTTATGCATGACTAGTACTACAGATTACAATTTTTCAAAACATGAACAGTTTCTTTGTTCAATTCTATTATAAAAAAATGCGGTGTAACTCAGTAGTTAAAGGAACAAACCTAGGGAATAACTAGAAATAACACTCATAGTTTGGAGATATTCATTTTTGGGAGCATTTATTGTTGTCTATTTGTATTATTTAGATGCCAAGAAAATTAAAGTTTAGTTTAAGTGTAAAGGGATATTTGTATTTGGATGGGGAACTGATTGGATTAGTATGTTACTGGATGTCAGTTGGACTGCTAAAATATTAAAATGCAGAAAACTACGACAGTAGAATAATATATATACTGTCCATTACTTTAGCATTAATTTTGTACCTTCCGAGAGTAAATGATTATATGAAAACTTGTTTCTAAAATTCTTTCAATGTATTTTATATAATACGTGTCAGAGAAAGTGTACTGGAGGGCAGGCCTCCAAACGATTTCAGTGGGAATAAATGCTGTCCTCACAGTCCAAAATAAAAATGCAATAAATATATATATATATATAAATTATTATTCCAGCAAATCTTATTTCTTTCATCACCTCAGGAAATTTAGTATAATTTTCATGACAAATCCTACATTGACAAATTTTCATTGACATTGACATTTAAAGACTGACAAAAAGAATAGCCCTTAAGGAACAATCTGTTGGAGTGAGTAATTCTGGGTAGGAATAACCATCATAACTCGGGGATCATCTGTACTATGTGTTCTTTTTTTTTATAATACAGTTAGTTCAATAAATAAAAAGAAATCAACAAAAAGAATTGCCAACATGACCCAAATAATTCCTTACAGTTATTGCTAAATTGATTACACTGATCAAACAATTTTATCTTGCATGGATTACAGTGGTAGACAACTAAACCAAAGTCCAACTCTTAATATTTTTACTTATTGTCCAATGACAGATTTACATCTTTATCAGCTGCCCATTAACAATTCAAACAAACCAAATAACAAACAATTAAAAAAAAATACATACCATTTGGACTCTCTTCATCAATGGTGACGATGGTAGCAGGAGGTCCATTTCGAAATAACTTACACTCTGCAAAAAAAGAAAGAAGAATGAATGCAGAATTCGAACCAGTCAGAATTACTCAAATTTACTACATTTATTTTAAACAAAAATGGTATGTGTTTTTTAAAGTAAATAAATCAAAACTTATTATTAAATAAGACACTATGTGGTCAAAAGTATATGGACACCCGAACATAACACTCATTAGTAGTTGTTTTTCCCAAAATTCACAAAATTAAAAGCTCATAACTGTCCTATCATGTACCGTATATTGTAGCATATTATTATAATTTCCATGCAATTTACTTTGAAGTTAAGAAGCCCAAACATTTTCCAGCAATGATGATGCCTTTGTGCACAAAGCGAGGTGCATAAACACATGATCTGCTGATATTGGTGAAGAGGAACTTGAGTGCTAGCACAGACTATTGTCCTTAACCACCTGAGAATATTTGTGATTAAATTAACAAAACCCCAAAGTCAGATTTCTAAATGTAATGGAAAGCCTTATCAGAACAGTGAGCAGCAAAAGCCAAAAAAACAACTTCATGTTAATGCGCATTGATTTGGAAAATAAGATCATCATCTGTCATGTACACCAGGGTGTGACGGCCAGGTGTCCACATACTTATAGTGACAAAAAATGTGCAAATAGAAATAAAATTAAATGATGCAATTTTTAAATGACATTTAATGTTTTTTTTTTTTTCCTTAATCACTTGCCTTTAATACCTGAGAAGCATTTGCTAAAAAAAAATGCTAGAGAATATAACTCCCAGGCTTTATTTCTTCTGATCAAATAAAAGCAAAGTCCATAGGTGATTCTCATTTTAAGCCTTAAGCTTAATTTCTGAGCTTAAAAATTTCGCAGGACTGCCAGAGGAGAGCAAAAAGACCATAAAATACACACTGGGACAGAATCATGAAAGGTTATTTGGCAACAGAACAGGAAAAGGAAAAGTGTGAAAAAGAATGAGTAACACCTTACCATCATAATGCCAGTCTATGTCAGAGACAGGGTTAGTTTCAGCAGCAGGGTGAAGAGAGAAACAAAAGAAAAGAAGAGAATGAGTTGCTTGTTACAAAGATGTCTGAGGTTATAAAGATCCACAGACCATAAAGAAAACATCCTTTTCTGTTTAACATTAGGAAAGACATAAAGGACAGAAGCTGGTTAGAAGCAGTCACAATTTTGTAAGGTGATTTATCAGAGTGTGATGCAACCAAACACAGAGGAGTAATTCAATCCTAATTAGAAGAGAAGACAATGGCATCTCTCTCTCTCTCTCTCTTTCTCTCTCTCTCTCTCTCACACACACACACACACACACACACACACACACACACACACACACACACACACACACACAGAGAATAAGGTTCTCCTGTTTGCATGAGTCATAACAAAAAATCTGTTGCCAGGTGAGAAGCAGTGGATCATTTTCACATTAAATATGGAACATCACAGTTGTGTCACTCTAGCGCACAGAAGGACACCATGTCACAGACACTTCAATGCTCATTTAGTAACATCATTCACTCCAATGTGTACAGCACAGTCTGAATCCCAGACCACGATAAATTGTTTGCAAAAGATAAAATCAACGATAGATAAATATATTTAATTATGTTTATAAAGTGTGACCAGTTTTACCATCATCTGCATTCTGTGAACAATCGGTTTTAAAGTATTATTCAAACATTTACTAACTTTTTTCGGAATAACCCTAGGCCCATTCCTGCCACTCAGCTGTTACTGTAATCTTTAAATAAAAAAATAAAATTTGTATTATACATTAATTAAATTTGGACCCTTAATTACCTTAATTATTCCATTACATATATTCTGACAACATTTTTTTTTATAATTTACATTCCCCTACAGTGCTGATCTCAAAGGTGAACGTGTGGGCATTTACATTGTAAGGGCTCTTTTTAATATGCTTTTGTTTCTATAGTAACACCTCGCTTACAGGAACTTGACCGACAGATGCTCAATATAATTTATTACTTATGTGAAGCCTTTGGTTAAAAAACCTTTAGAGATGCAGTCTCCAGTGTCAGCAGTTTCTAATGGTCAGCAAATTTTCCACCACCACTGGACAGTAGAGTTTGTGCTTTTTGGTTTCTCAGTAACTTCAAGAGAGAAAAGAAAGTAACTGTACATAATATAAACTAATCAGCCATAAAGTCAAAACAAACAATGAATTACATAATTTACTTTATTACAATGGCACTTGTCAGGAAGCAGGATACGTACATTAGACAGCAAGTGAACATGCAGTTCTCCTACAAATGATCACACATAAGATAAAATTGAATGGCAAATGCTATTCGTTTTTTTAACCAAGTGGAAATATTTTTGCTAAAAGGAATAACGATATTGGCCCAATAACATGCCAAATCTGTCCCATTCGCTTAGTACTTACAATATAGTCTAATCAAACAAGGACTTAAACCACACTAATAAAGAAACTGTCTGGGTTTATTTTGAGATTTATTTAAGTAGAGCTATTCTGCAAAATGTACACAGGAGCAAACACATTTCTGCTGTTAGCAGAAGTCTCCATCTGCTAAAGGAAAGTACAACTCAACTCTGCATTAGCTTCAAACAGAGACAAATCCGTTGTAGGAATCAAGATACTTTGCTCAAATGAAACACCATGCCTAACATGTCAGATATGTTTGCTACATTAGTGTTAAGTAAGCAATTGCATCTAATTGAGCTTAATTACCCTTTTAAAGAGAAATGCTTTCAGCCGGGCATGTCGTTTTGAGATGTATATCTGAATTATAAGTGACATATGGAAACGTGGTGGAAGATGAAAGAGGAAAGGAAAACGTATGAAGCTGTACAGTACATGGATTACAGACCTCCAGCTGTGAACAGGCAGGGAGAGTAGACAGATACAGCAGCTGCTCATATACGTGTACATATTCACAAGCAGAGCTGAAAAGGCATTGAGGATCAGAAAAAGCTTCCCAGTACATGAATACATGCACAGACTTACACACATACACACAAACACTCTCTCTCTCTCTCTCTCTCTCTCTCTTTCTCTCTCTCTCTCTCTCTCTCTCTCTCTCTCTTTCTCTCTCTCTCTCTCCAGCTCTCTTTACTTCTTACTCTCACAGTGTCACAGCTCTGACATGGATAAATAAGATACCAGAAAGATTATTCAGTACCACTAGAGGGTTATGATACATGATGCAATGACTTCTTCAACACACCCGGCAAGCACACACATACATAAACACACAGAATTGGACATATTCGTCAGCCTTGCACTCCCTGGTCCGAGTGATGTAATTGTTGTCATGATGTGTGGATTTGGGTGAGTTACAAAAGCACGAAAAAACTGTACATAGCACACACACACACACACACACACACACACACACACACACACACACACACACACAAACCCTAGTGCAAAGCAGCTTATAGTTTGATCCACTTATCTTTAAGTCCAGAGCAAATCCTGAAACGCTAAAACGCTAAAAGCAAGAATGAGGGCTGGAATAAGGGTGGATGGAGGGACAGAGGGACCAAATTCAACCCTAAAGCCTGAAACAATTCTCTTTGTGCAATGATGGGGAAAAGGCATAGCATGCTAGTGAAGAAAGGTCTGAGGCCAGCTAGAAAAGAGCGATTAGTGGAATTTCACAGTAAGTCAGTCAAATCCAAAAACCGTCCCAAGAGTCCATGAATGAGAGGAGACCTTAGAGAGCAGAATGTAAAGAGGAAATTGCGAGACAAGGACATATTTGAAAAGAAACAAAGAGTTAAGGACACGCTTTCAGAAGATATACAGCATCTCTATTGGGAATTATTCTGCAATGTCCGATGTGTTTTTGTGTGTTTGAAACCAGCAAGTAAAGCATCAGATCAAACGGGCTTGCTGTAACACTCTAGGTAAACTATGTGTCACTTTGAATGCATCAGAAGCTGATGTAACCCGTGGAAACTTTCAGTTTCTTAGCTTTCTACGTTTTCTAATTACTGTCTAAGAGCAGTTCAATTTGCAGTATATAGACATCTTCTGATAAAAAAAAAAAAAAGGTATTGGTGTAATCTTGCAAAAGTGTCCTTAGAGGCTTGTAGCATTTTATTAGTACTATGGGTGTTTGCATACTAGGGTTTTTCCCGGTTTCACAAACTTTAAGCCAAAAAACTGAGCCCCATAACATTAGACCAATAAAATTGCTGAACAGGTTCAGGTGAACCAATGAAACTCTTTATATTAAATCACGCTCCCACTGAATCGAGCTACACCACATCATAAATATGGATGATGTTCCTCTGACGTTTGACCTGCCGCTTACTCGGACTGGCAACAGGAAATGCGAGTCATTCGTCACGCTGAAAACAACCAGGGATGAAAAAACGCACTTCACCTGTGTTCTGAGCTGCACGTCATCGGGAGAAAAGCTTTAGCGATGGTGTTTTTTAAACGTACGACGATGCCAAAGATAAACTCTCGAGAGAAATTGTTGTGAATGGAAGGAGGAAGACAGTGAACAATGATTTTTTGGTAGGCTACTGTTTAGATACAAGCCATGTAACAGTCACTGTCTTTAGTTAAAGACTGTGTAAAGTTCATTACTTTCAATGTGGGCACCTGCAGCTTATAGACAGGTGCGGCGTATTTATGTTCAAAATAAAAATCTTTGTAAAATTCAGTGGGTGAGGCTTATATTTGGGTGCGCTTAATAGTCTGGAAATTATGGTAACACAAATTTTCTTTTGGAAGGGGTTTCCATTAGAAAAACAGAAAAACAGGGTTTTTAGAAGATAAAGTTTTATCTGTAGTTAGTGCATTGTTATTCAGTAGAAAAATTTTGATTGCAGTGTGTCGAAATAACGATATAGCAGACAGTTTAATTACAAAAGAGCAAACAATAACACCTGGATTTGCATATTCAGAAACAAATCTGTAACCTAAAATGTTACAGCCAATATAAATACGCACACAGGCTCAGGGGCACTTTATTAGAACTATCTGTATGCATTCATAAAATTATCGAATCAGCCAATCCTCTGGCAGCATAAATGATGGGCCAGCAGATTTTTGTAATGTTTATCAGAATAGGGGAAATATTTTGACCCTGGCATGATTGGTGGGGCCAGACATTTGGGCTGGTTTCAGTATTTCTGTAACTACTGATCTCCATGGATTTTAACCTGTAACGGTCTGCAGAGTTTACTCAGAATTGTGCAATAAACACCTTCAGCGAAGAGCATTCCTTCAGCAGACACGTCTTGTTGATGATCAAAGGAAAATAGCTAGACTTTTTAATTTAACAGGAGGGCTATAGTAACTCAGATAACCACTCTGTAAAATTGTGGTAAGCAGAAGAACGTTTCAAAATGCACAATACATCGAATTTTGATGCAAATGGGCTACAACAGCTTAAGACCATGTCAGGTTCCACTTTTATCGTCCAAGAACAGAAAACCAAGGCAACAGTGGGCAACAGCTCACCAAAACTCGACAGATAAACGCTAGAAAAAATTAAGCTTAGACTTATGAATCTCAGTTTCTTGGGTGGGGCAGATTTTGACACCAAAAGCATAAATACATCGGCCCAACTTGCATTGTGTCAACTGTTCAGGCTGGTGGAGATGGTGTTATAGTGTGAGCAAAGTTTTTTTGGCAAAAATTAAGTCTATTACTACCAATGGTCCTCTAATGGCTATTTCCAGCATGATAATGCACGTCAAATAGTAAAGGTCATCTCAAACTGGTTTCATGAGCACGACAATAAGTTCAATGTACTTCAGCAGCCTTTTAAATGACCGGACCTGAATCCTATAGAAAACATTTGCATGTGGAGGAACAGGAGACTTGTTGAAAATGTCGCAAAATCTCATCTTCTAAAAAATGTTTCTAGACATTTTGTAGAATCTATGCCATAAAAAATGTAGGCTGTTTTAGAGCAAAGTAAAGCCCTACATACTGTAAAATAAGTATATTGTTTCTATATAGTGGGTCTTGTGTTAATAAACAATGACAGATTTTCCTATTTATCTACTGCATAATCGTTCAAATAAATAAATCACAAATAAATATCTTAAGACAAATATAAATCTTAGGTAGAAGATAGGTACCTTCAAAAAGAATTGAATGAATCAATGAATTAAAGTGTTCATTTAATGAAACAAATAGATCATGATCAACAAAAGATCAACAATGCTGACTAATGCCAAGTCTAGGCCTTCTAATTATTTAGCAATTCTGAACCTTACAATATACTGTTTCAAGAAGGAACCTAGTTAAGAAAAAATACTTATTTGGACATTTGACCTTGCTTTGACCTTGAAACTGTTTGGTCAGTTCCAAAATATATTAAACATACGACACATAAAAATAAAACTATCAAATTTGCTTGTTTGCTTACCAACAATCATGCCAATAGAGCACACTACAGACTGGCTTGATATATATGGAAAGGAAATGATGGGAGACCAGCCTAAATTGTCTCGTCACCATGGTAACGAGGGACAGAGAGGACAAACCCATCCTCTTCTCACTGTAGGTCACCTATGATCCACCCAACGAACACATCTTTCCACACATCTCACACACACACACACAAACACAGATTCTGCAAGTATGGATATGTTAATTAAATAAGTTTTAAATGAATGAGTTTTAAAGAAGTGAGTTTATTATAATTGGGAGACTGGAGTTGTAGTTATTGACTACTTAATCACTAGCTATTGACAGAATTATTACCTAAACTGTACTGATAGCTGCCTACATGGTATGCATTGTAAAATTGTAATTACTAATCCATAACATAATCAGCCATTAAGGGAATTTACACTGAAATAATTTGTTTAGGATTTGTATTTTTTTATTCAAAATAAACTGTTACAACTTTTTCGTGTTAATTATTGTAAGATATCTTTGTAGTGTGCTATTATGCATTATGCAAAACGCATTATGTAAAACTACATCACTCATGCACCTCTGCTTCTTTAATCACTCAAGGAAGTGCACTGTAATTAGCTAATACTTGCATTTATTTAAAGAACATTGTATCATCTAGTAAGGAGCACCAGAATCCACAGAATAGCACAAGACTCAGGTTGCAGCTCACGCTTCACTACACATGTTCTAACTACTTGTAGGTTTTTGTAAAAGCACCATATGTCTAAAAATACAGAAATGTTGCTACATTTGCAGAGACATTTTGCTGTAACCCTGCTGAATAATGTAGGTCTGATACTTTTACACCTGGGTTCATACAGATGACTTCTTTTCTGGAATTAAATACATGCAGCAAAGCTCACATAAATAAAAAAAGAGATTGCTAGTTGTCTGACTCAAAGTATGGAAAGAATTTGAGTGAGTGATGTGAACAAACAGCAAAATAAAGAAGAAAAAGTTTTTCGTTTATGCTTGCAGGCTCCAGTGCCCAGTGTAACCTCATGTTCACATTACATCACATTAAACTAAGCCAGGTTACATCATACTTTTAGAGGGATTGCACACCCAGAAATGGACGACACATAAATTATTTACACATGCACCTTCTATACAACAGCTCCTAATTGTGAATAGGCAACAGCTGCAATATGTGGAATGTATGTGTCTAATGTATGTGTCATCATATGTAATTAGTTAATGCCTCAGGATCATGTTTGTCATCAGACACAGAGTGCAAAGTCCTTGGCTATTGAGAATTGCCTTCATTTTACAAAGAATTTGTAACTTTTCACCATGAACGATCACCTGATATGGAATGAAACAAAGTACTTGCCTTATGAATTCACATTTTTCCAGCCTTAACCAGATGTGAAGCTCCTAGGGAAATTAAAGCTCTTCTGAATTCCCTTTTGAAGCTTGGCCTTTTCAATTTGATCACAGTTCCAGCCTGAAACTGACTCAGTCAGTGTCCAGCCTGTGATCTGTATGTGCACCGCTCTACATGACATGCTTTGTCAAGACACTTCCGCAATCTTACCTCAAACATGCCTCTTATCTAAATCTTAATATCCAAATCATTTGCTTTTCCAAGATTTGCTCAAGATTTCCTCTGTGCATCTTAGAATTAATTGTGTTGAGCTTAAAATTACTTCTATTTCGTCTTATATTTCACTGAGTGACTGAAGGTCGCTCGTTACATTACGTACTATACCATATATCAGTTGATCCAACATGAAAAGCAAGCTAGCTAGCTTGCCAGTTTTTTATTTCCATGGATGACAGCACTATGGACTATGGTGAACTCTGAGTTCAGGGGCATCCAAATAGAGTGGAATAGATATTTTTACAGATTCTTAAACACATTATTTTTCAGTTTTTCCAAAGAAAACATTCATGAATGTATGTCTTACAATTTAGAAATGCATTAAAACTAGCCCTACTAGTTGCCATTATGGCTGAATTCAACTTTCTTCCAATATATAGTCTGTAGGTAATGTATGTAACCCAAGTTCCCTGAGGGAACGAAACGTTGCATCGCAACGCTTTGAGAACGTTTCCGTGTTGTCCACGCTCTAAATTACCTGTGTAATCTGTCCAATGGAAGGCACCGCGTCACTATCGGGGTGACATCATGATGAGAAAGCTTTAAAAAGAGCATGGAGTAAACCCGGCACCAGCTTCTGTGTAAGAGAAGGCAGTGTGGCAAGGGGACGCATGACTCCGAACGGAGCGGGGAGACCAGAGGACTCATAGAAAGACACGATAGCATCAATAATCCACCTGTTGAGAGTCTACTTATTAGCAGGGAGGCCTCAACAAGCAGTTGTTCTGACTTCCTACAGGGACCTGTCCTATGGATTTAAGTGTCCAGTGCTCGCAGCTTATGGTTCAGCTTTTCCTGGTCTGGGGTCTGAAATGGAGGAAAATAGAATACCTGGATGTAACCCACTCTAGGGTTCAGGAAGGCACTGGCCATGCCTGGGGTGAACTCGAGGAAGGAGGGGGGTACTGAGATCACTGAAGATCACCTACTCTCCTCAGAGAGCAGATAGCCAGCAAAAACAGTCTTTACTGTGAGATGCCTCCATGAATCCTCGGCCAGGAGCTTTAAGGGGGCTCAGATAGAAACTCCATCACGGCGGCCAGTTCCCACCCAGGCACTCTTGGTCACAACGGGGGCCTCACCCTCCGGGTGCCGCGGGGACAACGCGTCAAACGCAGGTCTCTGCCCAGTGATTGCCCCACCACGGGGGCATGATAAGCCGAAACGGTGGACACGACTTTGCGGGTGGATGGAGCTAACCCTTTTGCGAACTGTTCTTGAAGGCACTCCAGCACTGAACCGACCGGGCGGTGGACTAGGTAAAATTGGTGTTGAACGCACAACACAGTGAACAGACGGCATCTCGCGGCAGGAGCCCTGGAATTAAGAATGGTCTCAATCACCTTCATGGAAAGACAGGACCCTTGGATCTGTGCCCCCTCAGGGGCTACAGCCACAGCCTCTATATTCTACTCAGAGGGATCTCCCATGGAGGCTGATCGAGGAAGGCTACCAGGTCCACAAACCATGGTCTGCCCGTCCACCTTGGGGCCACCAGGAGGAGACGTACTCCATCCCGGGGAACTCGCTCCAGAACTCCTAGAAGCAGCACAACAGGGTGGGGAGGCATCCAGGCACAGGCGTGAATGCAAACCTTTTTTGATGTCTTAATTTTTTAAGACATCAAATGTGCTTTTTATAGCTTCCTGGTCACGCCTTCCATTGATCAGATTACACACGTGATTTAGATCGTGAACAACGCATAAGCATTTCTAAAGCATTGCGACGCAGCTCGAGTTCCTAAAAGTGAATTGCACTGTGATGATATTTAATGTTATACCAGTGACTTGATGAGCACAAACGTACAAAATTTAGTGGACTTGTCCGCAAAGCACACACTGGCTGTCAATCCAAAAGTTGTTAGGCTTTAGCTCCTACTCCTTTCTTAGTATTTTCTTAACTCTAACAACAAAAGCTGGGAACATGGGAATGTCCCTTTTTTTTCTTTTCACTTATGTCTGTCTGAGATTGTGCCAGTGTAGGTGTTCGCTATTCAAGTGGCCCATACTTCAGACATTCTTCCTTGTGAGTCAGCTCAGTAAAAGCTGAACACGTCACAATCCAACTTACTATTGCATTATACAGTATATAGCCAAAAGTATGTGGACACAAGCTTTTCCCAACCATGACACAACTTCTATGTATGTTGTAGATTATGTGTAAAAGAAATATGTGGCCCAAATGTGCTTCAGCATACCATGTACCAATGTACATAATATAAATAAACTGAAGTTCTTAAAAAGCTTTGTCGAGGCCCTTTTGAAATAACTTTAGTAAACACTAATCATTAGTGTTTTTATGGGCACAAATCCTTAGCCACGTACAAAACTTAGTAGCCGTTCTAAGAAGAGTGGAGGATATTATGTGGAGCAAAGGGAGAACTAAGGAATGTCCAAGTACTGAGTTCAAGATGGCGCCGGTGAGGTCGGCTGCCGTCAAGACTGCTCCAGCTACGTTTTCTCTTTTTTTGTTTATTGTATATTTTTATTTACTTAGTTACAGTTCCATCTACACATGATGGACATGGATATGACAGAGCCACTTTTATATCTATTGGTGTACAATGCACTCACCTTTCGCCGTTTTTAAACCCAGACCCATGCTGGCCGATTGAGATCCTAAGGAATAACAAAGGACGCGACCCGTACCGGCGGCCGAGAGGGAAATGAGCCGGCATCTGGAACAGGCTGAGCGGTTGTGGGATTCATCGGGAAACTAGCGGATAATATATTGCAGAAAACCACTATCAGAAAGTTTCCCAACCAGAAGCTGTGGGTGGATAAGCCTGCACTGACCAGCGAGCACCGGTGTTCACTGAGATATTCAACCTCTCACTGGAACAGTCTGTTGTCCCCTTATGCTTCAAACAGTCCACTATTGTTCCTGTCCCGAAGAAACCCCAGCCCACCTGCCTCAACGACTACCGCCTACTGTAGCCCTGACCTCAGTAGTCATGAAGACTGGTCATAGACTTCATCACTGCCTCACTACCAGACACACTGGACCCAACCACTAAACATCAACGGGACCCCAATGGAGAGAGTGGACAGTTACCAGTACTTAGGTGTTCACATCACACAGGACCTGTCTTGGTCCTGTCACACCAACACCCGGGTGAAGAAGGCCCGGCAGTGTCTGTACCATCTGAGACGGTTAAGGGACTTTAAACTTCCCTCTCAGGTGCTAAATACTTTTTATACATGCACCATTGAGAGCGTTCTGACAGGTAGCATTACTTCCTGGTTCAGGAACAGCACCATGCAGGACAGGCGAGCCCTCCAGAGGGTGGTGCTTTCAGCTGAACTTACCATCCACACCGAGCTCCCTGACCTGCAGGAGATCTACAGCACACGGTGCCGGACCAGAGCCCGGAAGATTGTGAAGGAACAGGAAACACCCAGAATCTAAAAACTGCTGTGGCAACCCCTAATGGGAGAAGCCAAAAGAAGAAGAAGAAGAAGAAAGTCATTTCTTTTTCATATATGAGTGTATAAAAGCTTAACTGGTAAGCACGCAGCAAGCCACCCATCAGGGTAGAGCATGCACTGTGTTTTGAACTTGTTTTGATTGCCACTTAATGGTATCTATTTAGCACCAACATACAGTTTAGCATCAGTTCAACTGCAAGAACATTTTGAGAGGAATAAATGATGAAAAAAAAACTCCTGACTCAAACTTGCTAGAACACCTGTGGCCTTGAAAAGAAGGTTTTGGGCTCATGATTACTTGAATAGATATCAATCAGCATTTGACTCATTAAAATAATTCTATTAATAGATTGGTGCGCTAAAAGTAGTTTAGTTTTAACATAAACTGAGTTGATTAAGCAATAGTCTTGTGACAAAAATCATGAAAAATTAAAGGGTGCTCATTTACTTTTAATGGAGTAATATTTTACCAAATGTATCTCTACTTTAACTCAAGTATATTGTTTGTGTACTTCGTCCACCACTAAGCAAGACACCACCATATTGCAAAGTATTACATTTGACTTTTGTGTATCATTATAGTTCTACCTGTTGTGCACTACATTCTTCCATGTAACTTATATTTGAAGCTCAGGAGCTCAGACTACCTGTCGATTACTGGCCATAATTGGGTCATCCCCGCTGAAGGGTGAGTTTAGACTATAATGTCCATCAGCTATATTGATTTCTCTTCAATCTTCATGAACATTGTGCCTTCAACTGACATTTGGACATCTGATGACCTTTCTTAAAAATCATTATTGTATTGTTATATCAACAGTGTTTCCTCCTTTGAGACAGAGATTCTATTTGCAGTAATACAAAGACGGCCATTCTTTACTTTTGCCTTACAGGATCATTGACAACCCATTGCACTCAGGATTTAGCAGAATACGACCAATCTTGAAGAACCTGGATCAATAAATGCTTAGATGTTTATGGCTTTACTTTCTTAGAAGTGGATGCCTTTACTGGTGTAATTGATGGTGTACAATCAGTGTAGCTTTGAGTGTTGCCAGAACGGTCAACCACATTAAGGACCATCTGTGTTCTGCTCACAGATTGCTCTGATGTTTGCGCTGATGTGTAACACCCTGGGATTTGGTTTATTGCATGCACTGCAGGTAAAATGCCTTATGCTCTTTGCTCAGATGACTGGTTTTTGTCATGCATCCAGATTCTGTTCTGTCTTAGGAAGTATCATGTTCTTGTGTAAACTGTTTCTCAAATGAATGTCCATCTAAAAAACAAATTTCAAAATTTTTGCTGTGTTGGTTTTATATTCACACTGCTTAAACTGCTTATCTCAGTGTGTTTCCAGGTTTATCTATAATAGAGCTTAAATGTTGCTAAATTCTGATTCCAATGTTATCCTAGTTTTTGTAAGTTTGCAAAAGAGTTTGAAAGCAATACTTCACATATTAGAGCAGCCTGTTCTGCATGTTCAAGGTATTTCATCTCCTGTAAAACAGGGCAAATTCTGTAGAGCATTTGAATCCTTTTATTTAATCATAGGCCAGGTAAGAACTTTCTCCAGGCATTTGAAAATTACCAAAGTAAGTCCTATTGAAGTCATTTATAGTTATTTGATAACGTCTATGCTGACAGCTTTTGACAAGATCTTGAGCTTGTCCCTTGAGGTACTATATAAGTAAATGCAATCTGTCATGGTCACTGTCACTTTTCATTTCAATCTCTTGCTTAAAAAAATGACTGGATAAAGGATTTGTATGGTACAATGTTTTCAGCAGAATAATTGCTATGTTCTATTTTTGTAATGCATTTCGTAAAGACTATCCTGTTCCTGCAGGGTTCCTGAGTAAGTTTTCCCTTCTTTGACTGAGCTGTGTGCAGGGAGGTCTGCACAAAGATGTCAGGGGTCTGCAATATGTTCTGCTGCTGCAGATCCTGTAGCGGAAAAATCCTGCTGGGTTCAACAGAAGATGAATTTCCTGCATTAAGCACAGGCAATTTTGCACCTTTAGGCTGCACAATTAACATGTTTGCAATTTTTGTGCTAAACTGCATTTTGCCAGATATTCATTATCCATAGTATTTATGATTGTATTTTGATCCAAGTGTTTCTGGGTTATTTTTGGTCATTGGGTCCTGCTCATGCAATAAAAAAAATAAAATTAAAAATAAAAATCTCCCTTTTGCCCTGAGTTTCTCCTTTTGCCAAAAGTATTGCTCTTGTGTCCAGAGCGTGCTTCTGCTTTAAAACAGTGACTTTGGTTAGTAAAGCTGGTCTCACTGTCTGTGTACTCCTGGGACAGAAACTAGATGATGCACTAGAGCATGTGTTTAATCTACAAGATCTTCTCGACCTTTTTCTTCCCAGATAAGTAATTACTGAGATCACTTTGAGGGACACTTTTAAAATCATAAGCAAATATGAGCACAGAGCTATTTTGTGAATTCGGAAAGTTTGTTTAATTTTAAATTTATTCTTTGCTTATTCTTATTTTTTTAACTCTCTTATTTATCATGTTTACATATAAACTATTACTTATTAAGAAATCGGCAAGCACGTTTGATTTAACTTTAACTGCAGACTCAGGATCAGTCATTGGGCATTAATAATGTTCATATGCTGGGTAAGATTGACATTTTGATTTGGTATTTTTATTATCCGGCATCAAGCATACTATTGTCCAGTTTTATCAATCCATCCATCCATCCATCCATCCATCCATCCATCCATCCATCCATCTATCCATCAATCTATCCATCCATCCATCCATCCATCCATCCATCCATGTAAACAAAACCTCGGTACCAAACACTGATTTTGAATTACTGCAGTCAACATCATACTTTAAATAATGAAGTGCTTTTTTTTTTTTTTTTTTTTTTTTTTTGTGGGAAAACCCTATTTGCTGAGTTTTTTATGTTGTTTTCTTGCTTTTAGCTTAAATGGACTAAAGGAAGGAAATAAATAATTGATCCATGTATTCCTTTATGTCCTTGCTGCACTTTCTACACAAACCCCAGTTTAAGTTCACATTAAGTTATGTAATGTTACATCATGCTTACATTGTAAAAAAAAAAAAATAAAAAAAAATTAAACAACAAGGTAAACGACTTTTAATACACAGTTATGTTTTATTTGCACTGGCTCCTACACTGTGCAAGCGGGATAACACAAACTATAGAGAAAGACAGTGAAAGATGTTTAAAACCGAAGAATAGTTTGTTGTACATTTAAATTGATTTTGAAAATTTAATTTTGGACTGCAAAATTTTCACTGGTAATAAGTGAGGAAAGAAAATGTGGGCATTACTTATAATAATAGAGCACGAGAAGAAAATGTCATAAGCGGCCAAAAGTCAAATCACCCTCGCCTACTGACTGCACAATAACTGCTAGTTTCAAATCATCTAAAATCAATAACAATAAAACATTGCATGAACAAACAAGGAGAGCGGAGTTAAAATGTCAGCCATAGAATGCCATGCCTTTTATGCACACCCACCAACTGGTACTGTGTGGCTGTACTTACAGCTCATTTCCTCCTATCAGCACTGAAACACTTTTAGACTTTTATAGCAGTTGTCATTTTGTCCTTGGCAGTCTGGAATTGCAATTCATATATCATTAGCTTCTTATTTCAGGAGCCTTATCAGAGTTCACCACTAATAGGTTCTGTGTTAAGGACATTGAAGTCTGACAGTGATACTGAGCATTTCTGACACTAGTCTTAACATAGAGAGTAGAAACTAACAAAATGTTTAACTAACTTGGATTACTGCTGCTTGGTCAGTATTGAAATAGATTGTCTTGCAAATCCAAAAAGAGAAATGTGGCTGACATAATAAAATCTTTCAGCTATCCCAAATTGTGGAAGGAGGATGTAATATATAATAATGAATCCATTACAAGCAATTACACTGTCTGCATCCTATTTGTCCTCACATAGACAAAATGAAGCCCCCAAGACACCATAAGGTTCAGAATCTAGGACAAGCTAAGAAATTATCTGACTTACCTTCTGTACCCTGAGCCATGATGTGAGGGATGGGCTTAAGCAGGACAATCCCAATCCCCAACCACCTCACTAGCCATAAGACCCTCCTCATTTTTACTCACAGCTTTCTGCTGTCAACCTGAAACAAAAGAAAAACAGATACCAAATTTTAGCTTTCATTCTCTAAAAAACTACATAGTGCTAAATTATTAGTGTTTAAGCAAGACACCATTAGTGACAGATCTTTCAAGTATTCTGTGAAGAGAAATACTGGAACACTTACAGTAAACTAATAGTAGATTTAAGTCAATGACACATCATATTTGGTTGTAAATGCCTTGATTCTCCTCTTTAGTAGGAGAAATTCATGCGTAATTTAGCTAAATTCTATTCTACTTTAGCTAAATGATTGACTTGACCCGTCAAAAACTTTTTGTTTGTTTAAACATAAAACATACCGGATAATGAAGTTATATATATTTAATATATATTAATACATACTTCATTTATGTATGCACATTAAAAATTAAAAAAGTGTATCTACTAAAAATTCAAGCTCTTTTTTTTTTTTACTAATCAGTAGTAGTTTCTGGATTAATCTATTAAAATGTCTCTAGGTTATGTATGTACTCCTGGTTTCCTAGAGAAACAAGACTCTGTGTCAATAAAACTTTAGGAAAGCTTCCGCTTGAACACGCTCTGAACTACGTGTGTAATCCGTTCAACGGAAAGGCATGACACCACTGGGGTGGTGACGTTAGAAAACTATAAAAAGCACGTGTGGTGGAGATGGCGCATGCTTCTGAAATGGAAAGAAGCGCTGCATAGATGCAGAAAATTTGGCCTAGAGACACAGCGTTAGTTCCAATGGGGTTACATATGTAACCTAAAGACATTTTCCTTCAAGAACTCAAGGTGCATCAGCAACGCTTTGGGAAGTACCGCCAGACTGACCAATCCCTGCCTATTGTGGTTGAGCACAGCTAGGTTGAAGAACAGAAGCAGGCAGTTAACTGGCATAGAGGGAGCTCTGGATTGGAGAATGGTCTCTACTACCTCGGCTGAGAGGCCAGAGGCCACACAGGGTCCATAGTCATAGCCTCCACAGCTCCGGGTAGTGGTAAAGTAAGGTGCTCCTGTGTGAAAGAAAAGATTCCTGCTGGGAGGAATCTGCCAGGGAGGGTGCTCGAGAATGGCCAACAGGTCCGCAAACCATTGCCTGACCGATCAACTGGTCACCAGAAGGAGATGGACTCAATTCCAGCAAACTGTTTTCTAAACTCCCGGAAGCAGCGCAACAGGGGGAAAGGCATACAGTCATGGCCTCGCCCGTGCCTGTACCATAGCGTACAGCCCGAGAGGGGCTGGGTGAGTGAGGGGAAACCAAAGGGGACAGAGCGAAGTCTCTTGAGTCGCAAATAGGTCCACTTGTGCTCTCTTCTTGGTGGAGTCTTCATTCCCTGGGCCTTGGCACTTGCCGTGCAAAAACGACTGCTGGTTTAGGCGCCCAGGGATGTATACTGCCCTTACCAAGAGTAGCTTCCCTTAAGCCCAAAGGTGGATCTGACATGTCGGTTTGTATAGCAGGTGAGATCACAGACCCCCCTGATGGTTAATGTAGGAGACCGCAGATGTGATGTCCGTATAGATCATCAAGTAGTGGCACCTCAGGTCTGAGAGGAAATGCTACAAAGCCAGAAGCACGGCCAGCATCTCTAGGCAGTTGATGTGCCACAGAAGATGGACCCTTTCCATAGACCTTGGGCAGAGCGGGCAATCATGACCGACACCATGGCACTAAGTATGTGTCTGACATTAACGCTATGCGATGACAAGGAGCACCTTACACAGGGCTCTGTGACAGGAACCCGGTTTGTTTTCACACGTCTAAGACCCGTAAGGCTCGCCACATGACCTTGATTGTGCGGAGTGGGTTGCCTTTCCGGGAGAACTAAACCTTCACTGAAGAGGTCTCATGTGCAGGAGGCGAAGTGGTACCACAATGGACATGGCTGCCATCAGGCCCAGCAGTCTTTGACACTGCTTCACTGTGAGTGACTGACCTTCACTTACTCTGTTGATGGCCGTGAGGATAGACTCAACTCAAGCAGGAGACAGCAGTGCCCGCGTAATGGGTAAATCCCACACTACACTTAAATAGGTCGGTCTTTGTACCTGAGAAAGTACACTTTCCTTGGGGTTCAGTCTTAACCCAAATACCTTCATGTCTCAAAGCCAGACCGCCGAAAGTGCAAGTCCAAACAGAAGGAGCAGATATAGGTAAGCTTCAGCCCTGTTTAGGGGAAGGATGGAAACGTGGAATTAGGCATCCTTTAGATCAGTGGTCCCCAATCCCTGGGCCTCGGACTGGCACTGGTCCGTGGGTCAATTGGTACCCAGAAAGAATACATAACTTATTTCAATGTTATTTATTATCTACTTCTATACGATGTTTTATTTTGGAAAATTACTGGATTCTCTTTGCCAGATCTGTCTATGATTTACTCTTGATGCATGTCAAGATGCTTGTCTCAGTCAAATGCCATACCTACACCTGCTATCTTCTTAAAGGGGCTACTCCAGCCGGTAACGCATTATGCATTACTGCTTAATTTAAACCCCCAAGCTAGCAAAATGAACAAAAAACAACACAGTGAATTCACGTTTATTATTATATTTAGAAAAGAACAGTTTTTATGCCGAGCGTATGATTTTATTTTGTTGTATTTATCTGCCACATCTTAAAGGCTAGTCTGTGAAAATATTGTCTGACAATAAACCCAAACTGAATCGTGTAGCCTTTTCTCTACAGTGCGCAGGACCCATTGAGACATGTCTGGCAGGCCTTTTTTAGTCTTCTAAAGGGGAATCAGTCTCTCGAGACTGACTTCTGGTGTGCCTAGAGTCCCTGGGACAGTGCCCTGAGACTGCTCTAAAGGCCTTCTGAGGTGTGGCAAGCCTCCCAAATCTGCTATGTTTCCTTGCGAAAGTTGAGGGAGGCACTCTCTGGGACTTGAAACCCCATATGTGGCAGGGTTAACAAACTGACCTCCTGAGGGTGCCAAGAAGGGATGGGCAACATATAACAAAATGCAGCTGGCCCGGTGATCCAGGTCTGAAGCACGACATAGCTTTTGGACATTGTTATCGCTCGATAATTGTCCTATTACCACACTCTTACAAGAGACAGGCCGAATATGGGCTGCTCCAGGATCTGGACCTTTTTTTTTTACCGTTTACCGGTATTTAGCTGTCCTAACACAAAGAGTGCCTCCTGAACAAACAGAAGCTAGTGCCGCACCTCTAGCAGCAGGAAAAAGTTTGAAAATGGTCATCAGGTGAAAATGGTATAGTTTAAATAAGTGCTATTGCTACTAAATATTTTCTGGCGTGACTCACGAGCAACATAGGGATGGATTTAATTAAAACAGTTCGAACAAACATTAAATCTAAAAATAGCAAATAACAGCAGCAGTAAACAATTAAATTTGTAGTCACTGTTGTGGTTTTCAGCGAATGCTTATGCATTTGCACACCAATTTCATATTTTTTACATTATCTTTCTTTTTTAAACAAAACAATGCTAATTCATGCTAATGCTAACTCATGCTAATTTGACTTAGCATTGGTGAATTTGTTCGAAGGAGAAATCCCCCATGCACTCCTCCACAAGCAACCACTACAAACTTTATTAAATGTCAAAATTAAAGTTAGATAAACTCAATATGTAGCTTTTGCTTTTTTTAAAGTATACTTATACATAAATACCCTGAATTAGGGTTTTATATAGATATAATAAGCAAAGATCTCATTTAAAAGTTATTTTTTTAAATCGGATTAATTGACTAATCGAGGGGGAAAACAAAACAAAAAAATCAATCATCAGATTAATCGAATGTCAAAATAATTGTTGGTTGCAGCACTACATTAAACAACACTGTTCACCACGGAGACTTACAAATGTAAATAAAATATTTTGCAAAAAAAACAAAACAGAATGGATAAGTCAAGTATATTTATTTAGCATACATTAATACATACTTAATTTATGTATGTACAATTAAGATTTTTAGTACGCATACTTAAAATAAAACTGAATTTTTAAAGTGCTAATGCTTTTAGTATCTGGCCCTAAACTTGGAGCAGTGGCAGTAAAGTAAGCCTTGAAATATGATGGCAACAATACCAACAGGTGTCCTAAATTTTGTTTATTACTTACAAATCTTCTGTCTGTAAAAAAAGAGGTGTAGGTACAGACTATGTTACTATAACCACTTTAGCAATATTTGAACAGTATTATGCTCCAAGAAGTAGAATATTACTCTCATAATGGTGAGAAAAATGGCAATTATAAAGGAAGACAGGCAGATAATTATAACCATTAAAAGAAATTACAAAGAAACCAAAGGTGTAATGTAGTTTCCTACACCATCAAAAGGAACTTGGAAACCGAAGAAAACTCTTACAGGAAGTGGTGTGGCAGACCCAGATACAACACAATTAGAAGACAAGTTTCTAAAAGTCAACAGCTTAAGTGATAGGCGGTCCACTGTAAAACAGCTTCCAGCACAGCTTAACACTAATTAACGTAAATAGGTTTCAAATGTAACTCTAAAATAAAGGCTTTAAGCTACAGGTTTGACAGGTCAATTGGCAGTAAGAAACACATCGCTAAGATGGCAAAGCAAGAAAAAGAGGTTTGTCTGGCCAATGAGGCACCACCGTTTTTATTGGGGAAGTCTGGAAAAGGGGCTTGTGGATTGATTTATCAAAATTAGTAATCTTTGCTTGATTACAAAGGTTTTTCGTATGACATGAAAAAAAAGGAAAAAGCATGGTTACTTGGCAATATCTGTTATACACAAAGAAACCAGTAGGATTGGCTCTAGTTTATTTGGGTCCAGAGTGGGCAACTTGCAGAGTGAGTGAACCAAAACTACCTCCACTGCATTTTGCAACACCATGCAATACCCTCTGGTATACACCTATGGTTGAGAAGAGGTTCAACCTACAGCAACATTGTAGCCCAAAACAAAAATCCAGCCTGTGTTATAATTACTAAAAAATGTCACCCAAACGAAAAAGTCTTAGGAACATAGGAATAAAAATGGTTTTGTCATTCCAATACGTTCAGAGTATATTTTATCTATAAATACTGAGACAAATTGCGTCTCTTTAAAAGCACCCAAGCCACTGCATGATACTCTACACACAAGCAGATGCAGAATTTCACAATGAATGCAGTCAATATGTTCCCCATGACAGCCTTCATTTCCATACTGGTTTAATCAAGAGCCAAATAAACTCAGTGTTAACCTGCTGGGATCTGTAGAAAGGAAAATTGAGTTATATTGCTGATAAAACATGACAGTAAGAGCAAATGGGGTCTGTTATACAACATTGTTTTTCAGGGCAAGCCAAAGAAATGTGTTCTTTTTAAGAAGGGTCTAAATCCTGAAGTCAATTTCAAATTTAAAGTTTAATTTACTCTTTCCTAGTTTTAAATTGTATAAGGGCAAATCAAATTCTAGTAGTGCATGATGACAAATTAAATTACCTATTCATTTTGTTATAGCTGTACTCTCTGCTTTTGTATTAAGCTGTCTCTGTGGATAGAACTTGCATAATGTATATAATGCGAAAATAAACTTAAGATGAGTGAAACAGCTTGACATACAGTTGGAGAAATAATTATTGGATACCCTGCTCATTTTGTAAATTTACCCCCTTTTAAAGAAATGAACAGTCTAGAATGTTTATGGTAGGGGTTTTTTTTTTAACAGAAAGAGAAAGAATATGGAAAAAAAGAATACACTAATATTATATATAAATACTTTTGTATTTGATTGAGTGAAATAAATATTTAATGTATTTTTCAATATTTGTGACTCCCACATACCTAAATTATTCCTGTTCCTTTCAAAATTTACTCCTAATATCAACTTATTATGTGTATAAAAGAAACCCATCACAGAATCAACCTCTTCCATTCAAACCTCTCAACCACCATAGGCAAGACCAAAGAGCTGTCAAATAACATTAGGGACAAGGTTGTAGACCTGCACAAGGCTGGAATGGGCTACAAGACCATTTGTCAGGGATAGTGACTGGAGATTGGAAGGAACGACCCAAATGCAGGATGCAAGCAGCATAATATAGAAAACAGTCTTCAATGGGAAAGAGGCAGGGGGGGAAACGCAGGTCAAAACATAAAAAAATAAAACAGTCCAAAAGACCGAAAGCCAGCAGACAGAGCAATGCAGGGAGAACCAAAATAAAAAATTCAAAAACAGTCCAAAAAATTAATAAGCCGGCAAACTGAGGAATATACGGCAGAGCAAGGAATAGACAACAGGAACCAGAACAGGCAGGGTGGCAAGAATAATCCGAGGGACATGGAAAGCTGGTAAGAAAAATAGCAAGATGGCCGCAAAACCGGAAGTAACCACCATAAAAAACCCCGGAAAGTCCTTGATGAGAAGGAGACCACTGTTGATGTGATAATTTAAAAATGAAAGAAATACAAGATAAGTCAATTTCCCTTGCTCTAGAACTCCATGCAAAATCTCACGGGGTAAGGATGCCCAGAATTACATGGGAGGAGCTTGTTAATGATCTCAAGGGATCTGAAACCACAGTCACCAAGAAAACCATTGCTAACACACCAAGGTCTCTCTGCTCAAGAATGCACATAAACAGGCCCTTCTGAAGTTTGCCAGTAAACACCTGGATGATTCAGAAAAGGTTTGGGAGAATGTGATGTGGTCAGATGAGACCAAATTTGAGCTCATTGGCATCAAATCGACTCGCTGAATATGACCCAAGAACACCATCCCCACTGAAAAACATAAAGAAGAAAACATTCTGCTTTGGGGCTGTTTCTCTGCTAAGGGTTTTCACCACATGAATGGGGGCCATGCACTGTAGAATCTTGGATGAGAGCCTCCTGACCTCAGCCAGAACACTGATGATGGGTCATGGATGGGTCTTCCAGCATGACAATAACCGAAAACATACGGCCAAGGCAAAAATCTGATAGCTTTGTAGCCCATTCCAGCCTTGTTCAAGTCTATAATCTTGTTCCTGACATTCTTTTACAGATCTATGGTCCTTCCTATGGTGGTAAAGAGGTTTGAATGGAAGAGGTTGATTCTGTGACTGGTGTCGTTTACACAAATTGTGAGTTGATATTCAGAGTTCTTCCCTATTGGTACAGGACTACTTTGAGTCTGTGGGAATCAGAATTCTTGTTAATTTAGTACAGGATCAAATACTCATTTCACTCAATGAAATACAAATACATTTCACTCTGTCAAAATAAACCTACCATAAAGATTCTAGACTGTTCATTTTTTTTATCATTTCATTTCCCACTGTAGCACCCATATTCCCATTAACACATCCTGGAGCAGTGACTGTGTCTGAGTCGAAAGTCACTAAAGCCTCAGTGTTTAATCCATAAGGAGGAATAATTATGAGGAAAAAACCCTATTTTGGATTTCCACAAAAAAAATTGCACATAGAAGCTACAGACAGACCACATCCCTTTCTTTTTCCTTTCTCTCCATACTGTATAAATCTGTTTTTATTATCTCTAGCAAAATAAACTGGGGACATACAAACTTAGACAAAAAAACACACTTCAGATAATTTAAAACCCCCAAACATATTAGAACATGCAGCAAATCATTTAGATATCCACATTAATATTACACAATTCTCTGAGTCAAATTTAACCTGAGTCACATACATGACCATACTCTCTTGCATTAAATAGAATACATTTAAATTACAATATAATACAAATTAAATAGTCAAATAAAAATGAATAAAAAATAGAAATATCTTACAGTTTCAAACAATAAACAAAGAAACAAAATAAATTAAAATAAAAAAAAATCCAATATGCAGTATATACAAATTTGTCACATAATTTTAAGAAATTAATATTTAAGTTCTGTCTCAGCCTGATCTTGTCCTTACTACCTCAATGCATTATCTCTCCTGCTTTTCCCTTTTGCTTTCCTTATATAGTCAAATTTCTTTAGATCTCATTATCCAGTAGTTAATTACCTTCGCCTATCTCAATCTCCTCTAGTTCTTCAACACCAGTCCTTGTTGTGTTCCCTCTACTGGCATCAGTATCAAAACACTGTTTGCATACAAAAAGTCCCCACACACTAAACGCACTTATCACACCCCGCTCTGCACCATGCTCTCTTTCAGCCTCTAGCACTGCTTGACATGACCCACCATCTCTCAAGACAAGGCAGACATGCATCACGTCTCCTGTGTCTTAGACTCAGGTGGTGGAATGAACTTTTCTTGGCTGGCAGAACAGCTGGGTTATAAGCTGAAGACTGAAAATCAATCTATCTATTTTTCTATCTATCTATCCATCTATCTATCTATCTATCTATCTATCTATCTATCTATCTATCTATCTATCTATTAAAATATGTATATATATATATATA
>MU601092.1:2112390-2129890 GCA_024362625.1 Silurus asotus
TATATATATATTTACTCAAAATTATAGTAAAGTAATTATACAATAATCCCCCACTTTACCGTGGTTCAAATCTCATGCATTTGCCCTATTCCTAGAATCTTACAGCTAGCACGATGGACCAAAATACTTTTTCTTTTAGCTGTTGAATTTTATGTAGAAATAATGAAATTTATTTTTGAAATGTAATTACTAATTATAAAATGAAGTAAAATGTCAATACAGTATAGTACTGTACACATAAAGTAGCATTTTTGAGGTGGAGTATGTTTTTCGTGTTTTTTTTTTTTTTCTGTTTATCGTGGGCGGTTTTGAAATGTAAACACGGGGATTACTGTAGTACATATTCTCAACATTTTTTAAAAGATTACAACTGGTTCAGTGGGTATATGCAGTCACAGGCAATGTTCACTTGTAAACATTTCAGTTGTAAAATGTACCAAATAGACTGCAACATGTATGCTACCAAGCCACTATTTTGTATTCAAATCCAAACAGACTTGTCAAACCACAGGCACTCAATGTGGCCCCATATTAATGTATTGCTTATGGAATATAACAACCACAGACTAGTAAGAATGAAAACATAAACCAACATAATTGCAACATGTATGGGAGGTGGTAGCTCAGTGGTTAAGGCATTGGGCTTTGGATCAGAAGATCACAGGTTCAAATCCCACCACCACCAAGTTGCCACTGCTGGGCCCTTGAGCAAAAGTCCTAAAAAAACCCTCCCTGCTCAGTTGTAAGTCGCTCTGGGTAAGGGCGTCTGCCAAATGCCGCAAGTGTAAATGTAAATGTAATGCTACCAAGCCACTATTTTGTATTCAAATCCAAACAGACTTGTCAAACCACAGGCACTCAATGTGGCCCCATATTAATGTATTGCTTATGGAATATAACAACCACAGACTAGTAAGAATGAAAACATAAACCAACATAATATGCAATTAGCATTGATCAACTGCAGTGAAAATCAGTTACCCACTCCAGGTTTTTTCAATATATTCTTGTTCACTGCGTTCCAACCCATGAATGTCACCTGAAACAAATAGGGCCATCTTGCATCCTCTCAACATGAGTTGAGAAGCTAATAGTGAGAATGCTTGAAAAATTGAAAAGCAATGATGAATCCTGAAGTCAATGGCATTTTTGCTGTCTACAATATGCTTTGCAGCAAGATGAATTTTCCAGAGGTGAAAAGAAGGGTGTTTGGAAGTAAAACAAATAAAGATTGATGATATAATTTGGCAAAAATGTACTTCTTCCACATGCCACATAGTCATTGTTCTATAGATCTATTTAATTTGCATCCCCCCCTTCCCCCCCAATATTTCTTGTATTTAAAAAGAATTTATTTTAAATCATTTTCACCTGCCAAAAGTGTTTTATCAAAGCAGCACACATTATTTAGGATTACCTGCTAGGATCTGCAATGCTACATATATATTGATCAATAGTCTAAAAATTGTTGATTTTTTTTAACTGTTCTGTGAATTAATTTTATATACTAATTATTTTTTTAAAGGTTAAATTTAGCAGTACCATCAACAAATGCAAACAAGACCTTTTGACCAGTTAAGCATTTTCTACACCAATCAGCAGTAGGTTTGTGTTCATCAACAAATGAACTACTGTATTTTTAGTAATTAGCTATCCTGGGCTAATAATCACTTTGCATGAACATTTTGCATACCAAAAATATAAGACACCAAAAACGTAGTTTACTGCTTACCTCTCTCAGTCAGACATCATAGCACACCACACACCCACCATCAAGCTCTCTTTTCCTATATCATCCATCTGCCAGGTCACTCTAAGGTAAGCCAATATGAGTGAGGACTGCCAAAGACAGCACTTCTATTCATTACCCACTGTGAGATGTAATCAGAGAATGTGGGGAGCTCCAGTCTCTAATAACTCAAGTGATTAACCCATCCAATGAGCTGGACTTTACCACCTCAGCAGGCCTGATCATAATCAGCAACATTTAAGACAGCAGTCCTATTATCACCTATTATTCAAAAATATCACAGACTTAATCAGTGGTCATGATTCATATATATCTCCTCAGTTGTGACACTTAATGCTCAACATGTACTCTGAGTTTTACCTGTTTTATTCATTATTAATTGTTTATGTTTTCTTTATGTATTGTTTTTCTGAGCTATTTTGGACCACTGCCTGTGTCCTTTAACCTTCATGCCAAATTAAATCTCTGCATACATCAAATGCTTTGCATAATACTGAAGATTAAAATCTTGTGTTTGGTTACTCTGAGGATATGACACTACTTTTTTATTTTTTTTGCTACTAGTGTTTTAGAAATAATATCTAGATACAGTGATGCAGCTGTTAGCATTGCTGCCTCTGGATACAGGGTCCTCTGCTCAACCTCAAGCTCAGGTTACTGTGTGTATGTGTGTGGAGTTTTGTATGATTCAAACATTGTAGCAGGAACAAAATAATAGAATTTGCAGAAATAAATCATTAAAACTAATCAAACAAATGCACACATAAAGATTGTAAGTCGTAGAAAAAAAAAGGTAAAACTCCAACAGGTCACTCAGTCAATGCAAGTAGTGCAGTAAAAACAGATATGGAGCAAAGTAGATATGATCAGCAGATCATCAGCAATAAAGCTGTATAAGTAGTCAGTTAGCAGCAATGCAGTTTAGATACAATGACAGAGTGCAAAAAAGCAAACAGATGTCCAATGAGTGTTTTTTTTTGTTTTTTATTTTTACAAATAGGTTCTATTGCACCATTTAATGTCCCAAAACAGTGGTGAACTGTTCTGAAACAAAAAGACTTTCTGTAATGTGCCGTGCTCCAACTGAGCTAAATGAATCAGTGGTTGAAGGTGTTCTGCTGGTTGATTTAACTAAGCTCTTCAGTTTCTTCCTACTTTTCAAAAATATATTAGTAGGGGGAACTGTTTATTCCAGATTGCCCTAGGTGTAAATGTGTGCGAGTGCTAAGCTTAAAGATGAAGGCTTTTTCAAAACTTAATAAAACGCATATCCTCTGTGATAAGGAGGCAAATTTATACTGAATTATACGGATCTCTCTTAACAATTCCAAAAAAATACAACCCAACAGTCAAATAGCAATGAGAATTTGCTTTAAAGTATAGCCCTAAACAGCAAATTCTTGTGTGAAACTTTTTTGAAGCAAATAATACAAAATACAAAATCACACTAAAGGATAAAAAAACTCCAATCAGCTTGTTTTATACATTCTTTTTTTTTACCAATTTAATGAAACATTTATTTGTTTGAATGGTGATAATGCAAAGAAATAATCTAGGAGATCCAGCACTAAACCAAATTCAGAAGCACCAAAGTCACTGGCAAACCAATATACAACACGAGTGATGTCTGCAATATAAAAGCCACAGAGCGAAGCTATAGAGGCAAAGGGTTACAAATAAAGCTAAGATACCTCATTTAAAGCTTGGTAGTTTGGTGTAGTATCTGAGACATTTCCCAAGCTAGCCATCTCTCTGATGAGATTATTTCCTTTTATGGCCAAGGGGAAATGAATTCATTGTTCTCTGTGTCCCACATGTAGCTTCTGCATCAAAGAACAATGTTTGTCCAAATTGTTGGGCATGATGGATGTCCATCGCTGGTGGAACTGATAATTTAATTTTTTTTGAAGTTTATTCTTAGAATCTGAACAGTGTGTGGCATTGCTGTATTAGAAGTTGGGAAATCATGTACTTGCCCATGATTGTATTCAATTTATTTTGTTTACGGCTAAATTGTTTACAAATGTGTTCAAAGTTAACCTTTTTTGTTATTAATAGTTGTTATAGTTAATAGTTAATAAGGTTGCAATTATTTATGGTATTAATTATTAACAGTTAGTAATTAACAGTAGCTGCAATAGCAATAGCTGCAACTTATTAAACAACCTAATTATGTAAGTGTATTGTAAGATGTAACTTCTCTGAATGCAGAATAATGGATACAAGTGGTGTAAAAAAAAAGTTTATTGTGTGTATAGAGTATATAACTCTTTGTTTACATCTAGTTTTCGCAAAGTAACTTATTCAGTTCACTGTTGATTACCGAGCCATTTATCGTTCTATGCTTCATGTGTTTCCTGGTTTATGATCATGCTTTGCATTCTCGTTCTTGCTAACTGTTTCACCCACCTATTGCTGTTTGCATATTGCCCCACCTTAGCACCCTGATTTAGTTGAATTATTAAATATTGGCCAAGTGGGAAATTCTGGATTGAATCTCCCACCCAAATAAAACAATTGCAAGGGTGTAGTCTGTAAAATGTAAAATGGTTCACAGTTTCATTATTTCATGTGTAGGTGGGCATGTATGTGAGATGTAAGACAGAGATAACAATCAAACATAGAGAAAGCTGTTGGTCCTGTGAACCTGGTACTTGCGCAGCTTTTTCAGAAATAGTGTTCAACAAGCAGACGATTTATCTTTGGTGCTATACACAATATGGCATCTGTTCCTGCAGACCTGCTGACTATGTTTGCAGTAAGCAAAAAGGATGTGCTTTAATAGAAGTCAATCTTTCTTATTTTCTCAGCACATATGTCTTTTAAAGTGTCAATGTGCTATAATTCATGTCAAAGTTCCATCATAGATATTACAATTTGGACTCGAGTCTATGGATTTTCCCCCTGTTGATTTAAGATAATTGCTTGTGCTGCATGCCGTAACTATTAATTTGCTAATGAAATTTTTTTTTTAAATTTCCAATTTTGCCATTATATTGGGGACACAAGTGAGTTTCCTGATTCAGGTTTAATGCCAGTTCAACATAAATTTCTCTCATGATGATGCAGTATGTTCCACTTGTACGTGCAATCAAAAACACTATATGTACAGAAGTATTGAGCCACCTGACTTTTTCCTTTACTAGGGCAACTAATCATCTCAGAAGGAAGCCTCTTCTAAAGCTGGCTCACAGAAAAGGCAGTAAACAGTTTTCTAATAAAAAAAAACTGTCCAAGAGCACAAATTGGAACCATATCCAGTGGTCTGATGAGACTTTGGTAAACTTGTTTGGCTCAGATGTTGTCCAGCATGGGTAGTGACACCTGGTGAGGAGTACCAAGTTTGCTTACAGTCAAGCATGGTGGTGGTAGCATCATGGTCTGGGGCTGCATGAGTGCTGCTGATACTAGGAAGCTGCGGTACATTAAGGGAAACATGTATTTCAGGATGTGCTGTGACATTTTGAAGTAGAACATGATGCGCTCCCTTTAGAAATGTCAGTTTTCCGACATAAAAATTTTAGCACAGAGGTTCCTAAACAGTCTGCCACGTCACACCCCTTTTCACATTTACAGATTTATATACTAAACTTAGAAATATATAGACTTAAAAACAAAAAAGAATAAATAATATAAACTTTATTATTTCATGGCCAGCAAAATTAATTATCTGGACAGCACTATCGCTGCATTCAAAATATTGTTATACACAACTGAAATTAAGTATAATAATATTTTGTCTATTTATTAAAGCCCTAGAGCTTTTTAATTTCCTGAACCTGAAATTTTCATTTTCATTATGGCCATGAGTAAACAAGTCCCACATGATTTTTCAAGTTAATATTATGGTCCAAAAAGACTTATCATTAAGTAAAAACATAATATTAAATATTACAACTTTATAATGGTGGATTGTAACTTTCTTGTGGATACCTTAGTGTACTGGATTATCAGCATTTGCTATCTGTCATTTTAACTAAATGAAATAATTGCTGACACATTTATTTATGCTTCACAATCACCGGTGGATATCTGGACACTGCTTTGAGAACCACTGCATTTGTGTTTGTAACAAAGATGCCAGTAGATTTTGCTGGACATCAGCCTTTTCTGACATTGTTTCCGTGAGCTATATCAATGAACACCCAAATCCTATCCTTATTCTACTCCATCAAACCAGTAATTCAATTAGTTTGAATTTATAGCCTATACGTGTACAGTCTGTCTGAGCCATTTAATTTGACAAGAAGGTAGTCTCCTTGAACAGAAGTTTCCAGACTGGCTATTATAATAGGTTACTTTGTGAAAGTTTTAGCTGATGATAACAGAGCATTTATTTTAGTAGCAACTAAAGATACTTACGCAAAGTGATTGCTTAGAGCTTAGATTGCTTAATGTGCTTGGGGTATCAAACCTTTTTTGTGCGGATGTTCGTTTAAAAAATGATGAATACCGTCATGAATAATGTTTATGTGAAAGTGGTCGGTTAAGGGGTATAAAAAAGAAAATGGGTAGATATTTAAATGGTCACATTAAAGTGTAAATTTATTCTGAAACACTGCAACTGCCAATAAGCAATTTTACCAAGCGGTATAATTTTATGTTGAAAGCTAGCAAAAATTTAAAATAAACCTAATCGAACTAGCTATGTAAAGTTTGTAGTTTTACAACAAAGTACTTCATTATTTTCTTTTATTAGCTCATGTTGGCAAGCATACATACGTATCATGCTAGATAAAAGTCAGTTAGCAGCTATCATTCTGCTCTGAAAATGCTTTTTTATTTATTTATTTATTCATTCATTCATTTATTTATTTAAATTGTATTATGTATGGCATGTTAGCACAGAGCTATGCTCTTATCAGCCCCAGCACATTACATGACCAAGTCTCATGTAAAGACATGGCTTACTGATCACTCACACTAGCATCCCTAAGTTTGGAAATGTGTTTTTCACTGTCAAGATGTTGCCATTTGTTGTCCTGTGCCATGTCTGACTATAATGTTTGTTCTTTGCCTTTTATTGATAATTCTATACTGTTATGTCAACAGTAGTAAAACCGCATTTTCTTCCCCCTTCATGACCAGTACCTGATAATGAACAACAAGGTGATTTTGCTTTAGCGAGTTTAAACCTCTATTACAGGTATATCAATCCCACAATTTATAGCAATATAATGACATCACATATAAGCCATTACACTCTCAGGTGCACCAGGCATACTTAGAGTGCCTGGAGTAACATTAGAAGTTGGTAAGCATTACCAGTTAGGTTTAGGTTAGGTATTTGGTGTCTAATCTACACTACAATCCTGGAATAGAAACCGCTAGTGTGTGTCTCATTTGTAAAGCTCTTAGAACCATTTCCCACCTTCAACATGTCCTACAGACAATCATAGCTATAGTTTAGCTAAGATCTGTCAAAGAAAAGCATCACTGAATACATGCACCGGGCGCCTTTACACATCACAATTTAAGGTTGAATAGATTATTAAGCATATCTTAGTATGGAAGCTTGAAGTTGAATCAATACAATTAACTGACTTTATACAGAGTATTGCAAAGTGTAAAGAAGTGAAAAACGATAGATTAAAGTACAAAGCATTGCCTGAATGTGAACAAACACTATCTTAAAGGGAAATGCGGCACTTAATAAGAATTTGTTTCTTGTCCTGATATTGTCACTTTGATCTCCTGCATTACAAAGCTAGCACTTCCACTTGTTCAATATTGTTCAAACTGTACACACTGTTTTAATTAGGTGCCAGAAGCAAATTAAATTTGGAAAATTTGAAAAAATAAAAAACTTGGTACAATTTGATATTATAGGCAGGCTTTCAACACTGTTGTTCCATTAAAACTAATCTTCAGAGTGCTGGATCTGGGACTCAGCACTACTATTTCCCAACTGGATCTTAGATGTTCTTATGAGCAGACCTCAGTGTGTGCTGATAGGCGGTACCACTTCATCCACACAAAGCTTTAATGCAGGCCCTCAATGCATGCCCACTATGTAGTGTGCCAAGTGAACTACTCTATTGTTTTCTCACCTATATGACTAAGTGACCAGACACAAATCTCATTCCACCATAAAATATGCTGATGACACAGTCATGGATGGCCTGATCTCCAACAATAATTGAGACAGCTTACAAGGAGGAGGTTGTGACACTTGACAGAGTGGTGTCAGGACAGTAATTTGTCTCTCAATGTCAAAACAACTAAAAAGCTCGACATTGATTGGAGGAATTACAACATTGATCACATGCTCATTTACATCACATGGGATGCTGGGGTGAGAGTTTGTTATTTCAGATTTCCTGAAAGTCACAGTCATAACTGACCTTGAGTAAACACATTATATATCAGATATATGGCCTACCAATGCTGTTTCTTTTACATTAACATTATGCTTTGCCATATGTTGGTTTTGGTAAGTGCAGAGGGATGCAATGACAAAACTAACAAATTATATCACAAAGACATAGTCAACAAACATAATAGAGAACGGTAATTATCATGCGCATGCCCTGTTTTTGTTTTATAGTAGTGGGAGGCTGGTGTGAAACAAGGGAATACAAAAAAACTTGGATACAGGCACGAAAAACAAAAAAGAAAAACAATAATATTTATAATTGTATCACAGAAATGAGAAAATCACATGCTATATATTTCGGGCAAAGAGCACAAATCATAAAATGTGAGGAAAACCTATTTAATAACAAGAGGGTCAGGTGACAAAGATAATATACTGTACTAAAAAACAAGGGAACTTTAACAGAACGAGAAAAATACATTTAAATAATAACAAAACACATGAAGAACTGAAAACAAGAGTCAAGAACTGAGACGGCTGATTTTTGAAAGGTGGAGGCTCTGCTTACTATGTATTTAAGCAAATAAAAAAATTAAAAAGAAGCCAGATAAACAGGGGTTTAAAAACGAAAGAAAAGAATGGAAACACAAGCTTCAGAAATATATAATAATATTAACAAGGACATTATCCGGTTATAAATAGACAAACTGGGAAGTGGGAAAATAAAGCAAGTGATCACAATTGGCAACAAAACTATTACATGACAGGGCACAGAAAAGGATCAACCCGAAAACAATAATAAAGCCATATGGATACAAGGAACTAATCATATGGTAAATTTTTTTTTCTAACATCTTACATACATGACTAGCAATTAATGGTCACAAACTTTAGATGCAGGTTTAATTATTGGCCCATTATGTTTTAAAAAAGAGACCATTTTGCAGCCAGATCTGGTCATTTACCATTAACAGCCCCTGATGGATGATAATAGTTTGGTGCTACTAAACAATTGCTACAGCTTGTTCAAATATTTTGTCATACATAGGCTTTTGAAAAAAATGTCTACGTAGTCTAATTTTTTCACTAAAAAGTCACTTCTCTCTTGATAGATCAATCCAAGGAAAAATATCATTATCCAATAACATGGCATTTTTTCTATCTCCTATTAATTTTAGTTGCCTTAATTTTGACTGTTATCAGATTAATGATGTGCTACATCTAAATCATCAAGTGTACTCTGTATGCAAGTACATCAGAGGACACTTTGTTTCAGGATCAGATACAAAAGCATCAACAAATAACTGCTGACACACACTCAGACTGCATGTAACAAATTGGTGTGTGGTGTATGATTCATAGGAAAATAGGACATTTGAAGCCAGTGAGCAGAACAGGTGATCTGTCTATGATCTATGATCAGATCATTTATTTCCCAGCCTTGCTTCCCCAAGCGAGTCCACAATACTGCAAATGACAGGTGCACTGGTCTCGTTAAAATAAATATAAAAACAAAGCATTATGGTTATGAGCCTATCCCCACAACACTGGACAGCAATTATATTTCTAAATGGGATGCCAGATGCCGCACACCATACACATGCACACACACATTTATTTACACCTAAGGGACAATTTAGCATAGCCAATCCAACTAGTGACATGTTTTAGGGAGGTGGAAGGAAACCTAAGGGATACATGAATGTCAAAATAGGATGAGACTTGTGGACTTGTGGATAGTTGAAATAAATGCATTGCTAACACTGGCCAATCAATACACCACTAAAAGACAAAGGCAATGTCAAAAATCCAGACAGAAGGGTCAAATTAAAAGAAAGCAAATCAAATAACAAACCAGCAGTAGCAATCTAAAAAGTAAAAAAAAAAAACCAAGACCATCAGCCACCAGATCATCGACATCAGCCGATTGTGCTGCAAACTAGGCCAATTATTAGGCAGGCGCATCAGACTGAACCAACTGTGCGTTTACCTTCTGTGTTTGCGTGAGAGAACATAACTCTGTTATATTAGCAGGTAGCTGTAGTCTGTATTTGGCCTGAAAACAGGGAAACTGGAAGAGCTAGGACTTTAAATATCTAAAGCATGCAGCGTTTACACCAAAAATTGCCACGATTATAACTAAACGATTTGTGTAGTTTTTTCATCATGTCTGCTTATTTGCAAGGGCAAGTGGCAAAAATTACAGTTCGTCAGTTACGGGGGTTTATTTGCGTGCTCATTTGCCAATTGAAGTTCGCTTTTTCGCCGACGAGTTTCGCTGCATGCAGAACCTCCCGAAAAACAGCTGACGCCGTCCGACAAGAGCCAACGGTGCGGAATACAGCGAAAAACAAAAGCCCACGGAAACTCAAATCCCATCCGACATTGCCCGCCGGCCGACCGTCAGCTTGGTGTTTCCGAGAGCTTTAAGATCTTATACTTCGTTTCCTATCTATCTTTCTATATTTCATTTGTTAAATGTGATGCTACTTTTAAAGAAAGAATGAGAATAACATTTGAAGAGAGACCAGCTGCAGTTTAAGCTACAGATGCACTGACTGGAAAGGCTTGTGGTATTTTAAATACGTTTAATTAAGGCAATTTTGTGTATCATGTCTTATTAATTAACTGTAATTAATTAGAAGATGAAGGTGAAAAAAAGAATACCATCCAAACATATCAGCCAAAAAAATCTGCATCGTTTATCCTCCATCGGCTGCCATGATTTCTAAATATCGGCATTGGCATCAGCCAGAGAAAAACCCATATCGGTCGACCTCTACAAAATTCCACACAGGCAAGAATGCAAGCTCATAAACAAACTGAGGAGCTGTCATTATTATTCATATGTCTGATATTTCTTTTGTAAACAGTATTCATAATTTATGTTCTTTGTACTCCACATCAAAGGAACAGAAAGCAAAACAAGATGCTCCATGATGACATAATACTGTGATTTAGTGTTCCTGGATTTTTGCCCTTTGCAAAGGTTGATCTTAATACCTCTATACATTCACAATTCAAATATTTAGAAACAAGGGAAAGTCCATTTATTGTGATGCTAATTTTGAACTTGAGTAATCATAAATGTCATGGGTAGTAACTCATTAATAAATTATGTAAAGATGACTGGATTGTGTGTGAGGTATCCAATTGCATCCATTAAATTATTTTTCTGACTTCAACCTTACTTCAGTTACTGGACCAGACATCACGTTTATCTTTATTTTTATATTATTATTATATTTATTTTATATTATGAATTATTTGTGTTATCAATTATCTATGATGATGATGTTTAAACAGCTATTACATAAAACATTTACTGAAGAATGCACATCAACTAGAAGACAGTGACATTTTTTTTAAATGTTTCATGTCAATAATGTCCTGTCTTCTACTAATTGCTAGTGTGGAAAATATGCTAGACATGCAATTCCTTTATTCATTATTCAAAAGTGTTTTTCTATAGTTATATGGATATAAAAGGATATTTAAAGGTTCCTGAAATGGACAATGGTTTTTAGAAGCTTCTAACTGGCCAACTGTCATAACAACTTCAAACTTTAAACTAAAGCTACCACAAGCATCTGTATAAACAATTGTATTTAAATTTGCAATCTTTTGCAATCGTTCAGGAAGCAGTCACACATTAATTCTAACAGATAAACAAACTTTAGTCCAAAGAACATCCATCATTATGAGAGTCTGGCCTGAAATGCTGACGTGCACAATTGAAGCCCCTACACTTCGATCTACATGTACTTTAATCGATTGCAGGTGAATATTACACAAAGATCGAGCCTATTTAAGAAGTGTTCTTTGGGCAGATGAAACAAAATTAAACTGTTTAACCATAATGATCAGTGCTATGTAAAGAAAAATAATGCAGAAAAAAAACTGTAAAGCAAGGTGGCAGCATCACGTGGTAGGGAAGCTTGCCCAAAAAAACGGGACTGTAAACTGGTCTGATCAACAGATGATTGCTGAATTTGATGTTGTAAATGTCAGGATTTACAACATTAACTGTTTTGGCAGGCGGTCATAATGTTATGATGGGTCAGTATATATATATATATATATATATATATATATAAAACCAAACATCCCATAAGTATTAGTTTTTATTTTTAACTGTCTCCATAAGAAGAAACTTGTGCATTTGAGAAAAGTTACACTGGAATTGTTTTAGAATTGTTCAAATCTAGGCACAGAAATACCTTTGGCCTCAACTCTATGTACTTAAGCTTTTTGAATATTGGATGACAGAGTAAAGTATGAAATGCCTCTTCTTCATGTTTATTGGTCCTGCTATTGTATTTCACCTGTACTGTACTTTCATAATCAATTTAGATAATGTTTTATGCATGTGTCAGTGGGCTTAAAATAATTAGCCAAACGCACTTTAATATGCATAATCACCTTCAACAATAAGGGTATGCTCTCTGAATGAAAAGAAAAAAAAACCCAGCCCTGGACAAATAATGTCTTTTGTTATTTCTGTGCTACTCATCACCTGATGATTATGCATACATAACTGTAAGTACACCTTGTAAGGATGCTGTGTGTGGTCTATTTTACAGTATGCTAACTGTATTGCAGAAGTTTGTTAGGTGTGTTGTGGTTTGCATACTAAATATTTTTGAACACCTGTGATATGTCTTTCTGATGAATCATGATGCACACAAAGATTAATAATAATAAGAATAATAATCATTATTAAGTATTAATAGGTATACAAACTGCCCTTCATAATTGAATAATAAGTCTCGGTTTATTACACTGAAATTAAATGTTAAAGGTAGTGGTCTTAAAGGGTTAACATAATTACAGAGCCTAAAGAATCATGGCAGCCTGAGAACAGTGCGATCTGGTTGCCTTACATTATTAAACAGTAATTAAACTTAAAGCATATTAGTGTGATGAAGGAACAGCAGACCCTGAGACTATAATGAGTTGAGTTTTATATGGTTAGGCTAAAATATGCTCGTTTGGGGACATACAGTAATTTTATTTCACCCACCTGGCAACAGTGCTGTGAATGACACTTTATTTGGTGCCCACAGTGTCCAGGCTATTTTTGGAGAGAAACTAACTAATGTCCTTCAATCAGTTTATTAAACCAGTAGAAGGCTATTACACACACAGGAAGGAAGCCTCTTTCTTAATGTCATAATCACACTGCTGTAGCCTCAGCAGCTTTCCTGAGCAGCACTTTTGAACCCCTTGTTTTGGCCTGGCAATTTCCTGTCCCCATTCAAATAAGGCAGCATTCTCCTTCTCCCATACAGCCTTTCTGCCAGACCTTGAGTCATTGGGAATTCTCACTGTGTCTCTCTCTGTCTGTCTCTCTCTCCCTCTGTCTATCCTAGTCTGCTACTTGGTTTGCCCAGGGTGATGAGACTGGCACAAACTGATGAAAAAGGAATCAGAGAACTGTGATAGTCGTTCAAGATCTCTTGAACCACACAATGCACAATGGACAGAAAACAGAGGAATGGGCAGATGAAGTAATATGGAGTATCTGCTGTTAGCACATTACTGTAGCTCAGCTATAGTTGACACTTTCTTCATTTTTAGCTCTTTTTGTGTCTTTGTGTGCCTTTCACCTCTACTTTTTCTATTCCTCATTCACTTCCCTCTTTATGTATCCCAGTGGGCTATCACTCCTTGCAAACTTTCTGTCTGCACCCCTCTCTCTCTCTCTCTCTCTCTCTCTCTTACCCACTGTCTCCCTCTCAGGCTTACTGTGTGGATGAAAATCATTTCAGGCATCACTAAACACGAATCTCCTATCAACAAATGGAGAAATGTATTCCTCCAGACTCCAGTGTGCATTTGAATACAGACATATTTGCGTACAGATACATCACAGCCTCATATTCAAAATGTTCTTAGGAACTTGCAGCTTATTCTATTATAAAAGCTCATACCACCAAAAAGTAAGCACTATTTAAAAAAATAGTGCTATTGTTTTAGAAAAAGAAACAAAAAGTAGGGTATGACATCTGCATTGTAGAACTTTTAGAACAGCTGTATGTCTATTTTATAATCAGCTATAGACAAAATGTTATAAGTTGTCATTAATGTATTTATAGCTATAAGTATAGGTAGAGCTATAAATAGCTCCTGACCGGGGAACCAACCCCAGCCACTCTTAGTGCCGGTCCCAAGCCCGGATAAATGAGAAGGGTTGCGTTAGGAAGGGCATCCAGCGTAAAAATGTGCCAAATTAAACATGCGGATGATCCGCTCTGGCGACCCCTAACGGGAGAAGCCAAAAGAAAGTTTTTTTTTTATACAATTAAATACAAACAATTAAATTTTGCCAATCTGATCTTAACAGCATTAGGAAGTTATAAAGAGAGTATTGTATGTCTTATTTCTGTAGACCTGCTAATATTTTTATTCATTCAAATACTTATTATTGAACTATATTGAACTAATATCTAGGTATAGCCACTAGCTATAAGTCATTCATTACGTAAAATGCTAAATATACATATATTTACTAAAATAAATAAAAAATAAAAATAAAAAAAAGAATAGTTTGAAATATTTCATACTGTTCTCTGTCTGTACTTTGTTGATATTTTTTAATCCTTAATTGTGAAATTAATATCTCATTATCTACAAAAACTCATGGTGGCAGATTTTTTTAGACAAACTTTGATGGCCTGCTATTAGGTTTTCAATATAGCAGTTTTTTATATGTAAATGGAAATAAAATTGAAACATTTCAGCAGACATCTTTTCACATTAAAGTTTAAACAGCAATTTGTAATTAGTATTAGTAATTCGAAAATTGAACAACATGCATTTAGTTAAATGCAGGATATAATTTATATTGTTTCTTATGACATTAGGCTATAAAGGGCACTTAAACAGTTGGACAAACAGAACTGTATAAATAATTACATAATTAAGACAGAAAGACGATAACATTTCCTCACTGCATACTGTAATCTCACAAACATTGTTCAAAGAGACTAGACTTGAATCTTTGCTCGATGTGGTTAAAAAAAGTTTTTTGTAAGAGAATTACCTTGCCTCATTGGTCTGATGTAGTTCCCCCAATAATAATGTTTAATTAATTAAAGTTTATTTTATGTGCCTGAAGCCTGACCAAACACACTGTATCTTAATGCCAGATTAAACACATAATACTGCCCCAAGGCTTCAGCACCACCACATGAGGAGCAAAGAGATCAGGTTTTAAATTACTTTTCCCTCACTCCCTCTGCACTTCAATTAAGACCAGGAGATAAATTTTAGATTAGGTAAGAATGATTCAAACTTCGACGAGACCAAAGAGAATCCCCACTCCATAATTTGTGAGGTTATTATTCAGAAAATCGCCCTTAACAGAAATCACTACAAGACGCAAAAAGCTGACGAGCCTGGATCCATAAAATTCATGTGTAGCTAAGTTTTTTTTTCTTTTAATTTTAAGTTTTTAATCAGTCTTTTTTTTTTTCAAATGAAAAGTATAAGATTCTACAATGTTTTACACCTAAGAACAGAACACAAAAATACTTTACAAGCTGTTTTAGAATGTAATAACTGAAGATCAACAGTCAAGAGTTTGTTTTTCTCTAAATGACACTTCATTAATTGTAATTTTTGTTCTATATAAATAGCTACAATAAAACAGTGCCATTTTCTATGTAAATGCTTTGACTAGTTTAATCCTGAATGCTGTAATTATATTCCTGAAATCAACAAAATGAATGTATGAATTTTACTTGCAAGAAGAGCCATAGCAGATAAATTTGCACCTTCTTTAAATCTTAAAATCAGAAAGAGGTCAAGAGCTTCAGGTAATGTCCATATCATACATGTGATAAAAAGTGAAGTAGTTAAAGAGTTTGGCTGTAGCATGGTTGTTGGTGCCATATGGGCTGGTTTTAGAGTTTTAGAAATTGCTGATCTCTTGGGATCTCTTTTGTACACATAAAAAATGACAGATTTCAAACTACATAGTATAGAAACACACAAACACTGTGTGAGCGGCAGTTCTGAGGGTCCGAATGTTCTATGAATCGATCTATAATAGAAACCACTTCTTTTTAATGTTCAAGCATGACGATTTTGATCACCTGACCATTTATACCACTTACACAAAACCAATACTTTTCTAATTTCAATTATTTTTACTTAGTCATCTCAGAAACGTGTGCCTCACCTGCCCTTTTAAAGCTTTACAAACCTAACACAAAATGTCACATCATTGTGACTGCTGAGATTAAATGGGTTAATTGATCTTCAGTGTGCACACATCTGCCATGCCTATCCACAGCTTGCTGAACAGAGACACTATTCATTATGCCCACTGCTTGATAGTACCTCATTTCTCCTGCTAGCACAAATAAAAAAACAAAATGATGCCATCAGGGACATCAGCTCACTAAATATTCCACATGCAAGTATTATACAATTTAGTCAAGCACAATGTAATTATATATATATATACAAAGTAGAAGAAGCAGAAGAAGGAGAAGAGAAAGATGCATGTCACACACACACACACACACACACACACACACACACACACACTCACACAAAATAAATGACAGCATTAAGGTGAGTTTCCTGATAAACATAAATGAAAAGTTTTATGTTAATGTGAAAAATTTTAAATTATAATAAAGAAGAGCTACCATAACAATTATCAAGAAACACATGGGCAATGCAGGTCAATTACATTGTACTTTGTCTCCTTCTTATATACACACAAACCCCTGGTGACAATTCTTCATTATCATGCAGCTTTTGAATGCTGTGCTTTTACAAATAAATAATAATAAATAGGCCTATACAAATAAACCCAATTTAGAAACTTTTTGTTTGCTTCTTGACAGCAAACTGATGTACACATAAGATCTGAACTGTCAGATACTCCTATACTTGGACAGGAAAATAACCCTGTACACACAGAGGCACTTACATTTATGGGATACCCAATTTTATAAAACTTAGTAGATGAGGATCAAGGGCCTTGCACAAGGGCCCAGCAGTAGCATCTTAGAGGTGCTGGGATTTAAACTCACTACCTTCTGATCAAAAGTACAAGATCTTAAACATTAAGCTAGCCCTTCCCCAAAACACACAAACACACATTTACAGAGTAAGAGTTTAAGACAAAGACAGAGAGAAAGAGAGTATTGTAATCCACACTGTGGTTGCCAGGTGGACCTTTAGGCCAGTTGAAGTCAGTGGATGAGTGAGGTAATTAGGTCGTCGTGTGCATAATGGATTCAGGTTGCATTTTCTGGGAAACGAAAGCACAAGGTGCCACCGGATGCCCGTAAGACCCCGTGTAGTGTAGTGTGAAGGTAATACGAGTTTAGTTGACCAACCGGACAGGTGCAGTTTCCCTTCTGGTGATGGGATAAAAGCTGCTAATCCGTTCATTTAAAGTGCTTTTTTTCTCT